>CM076572.1:113788440-114150120 GCA_034641835.2 Pinus albicaulis
TATATTAGAGGGAAGAGAAGATATATACCACTCAATTTGAACATCAATTCTAGGAGTTGGCGCAGTAGGGATTTTATTTAGTAATTTATTGAATCCAGAATTGAAGTCTTTGATTTTTTTCTCTCGTTTTAGCCTAGAGATTGGATAATTAATTGATGAGTGATGCAATGGTTCTATCATATCCAAAATTAGCTAATAATTGTTGTTC
The DNA here is from genome assembly GCA_034641835.2 of Pinus albicaulis. NCBI lineage: Eukaryota > Viridiplantae > Streptophyta > Pinopsida > Pinales > Pinaceae > Pinus > Pinus albicaulis. The sequence continues at coordinate 113,788,649 of CM076572.1, forward strand.
AAACATATCCTAACTAGTTATAAAGCAAGGGGGTAATGAAAAGTACCAATATCTTGATGATCCTATAAGAGTATATGGGAATATTCTAACCACACGATCTTCTTCAATGACTTCATTTAAATTGATGGCTAACATATAGTTGTGGAGATGTTATTTTGGTGGTAGGCCATCATCAGTGTTAAATTTGGGCAACCATTTTTCAGGATGTTTAGGCAAAGGATGAAGAGGACATGGAATTGCTACAATGACTGGATTATTACATGGTTGTATTTGTTGTGGTGGTTGTTTTCCTACCATGATGATATGATTATGGATGGATGAAGATATGAGTGGGATGTGAGTCGAAGAAGAGGCGGGTTGACTACCTGAACTAGAAGAATTAGCACCAATAGTTAGAATGAGAGTTGTTGAAACGTGTGGCAGGAATGAATGGATTTGAGATGGAGAATTGGATAAAACTGCACTACTATATGTTTCTGATTTGGATTTCTTAGTATTCTTTTGGAAATAAGTAATGGGAAATTTGAAAGGAGGAATTCCAAATTTCTCACTTAGAGAACGAGTCAAGATTCGTTTAGGTTGTAAAAAAGATGAAACACTTTCTTCAAATGGTTGAGAAATTATAGGTTTTTCAGCTGAAATAGAGATTTGTTCTAACTTCTATATTAAAGTATGAACTTCTAGTGATTCAGATTTATAATCTGAAGAAAGTACTCTCTGATATCTACTAGGATATTTTAGAGAATATTGTTCAACTTCTTATCTTAAAATAGTAGTTCTGGATGGGGATCTAGAATTTGGAGGGGATCTAGAGGGATAGTGACTATTGGGATGGATTCTTGATTTATTATTGGTTTTCCTTTCAATTCACAATTGGCTCTCCTTCTAGCGCCAAAATGTTGAAGTTTTGGAATTCCATTGCAACAACATGGGGGATAATCACCTAGTTCAGACCTTAATATTAGCTCCTTTTCCATTTGTTATAGTGGCTCTGACTAGGGATAATGGGACCAATTTCCCAACAAATAATTGATATGATGATGATGGGTTGATACAAGGTTAAATGGAAAATGATTTTAAACTAATGGAAATAATATATTAAAGAAACAAACACATGCATCTATTTAATCTAATATTTAACTTAATCTATACTCAGGAATAATTTAACTTATGTGATCTACAAAGATATCTTAAAGAAAATGATAATAAAAAACATTCAATTGATAGAAGAGATGAAACTTTTTAAAGATAATTATTTTGAATAAAAATTTGGCAAAAATAATTGTGAAACTATATCGCATATATCGATTGATTATATACTCAACAAGGAATTACAGCTGAAACATCATGCAATAGTGCTTCAATGAAAAACTATAATCCAAATCTCATACACAATACAATATAAATAAATTTTTTGCTAAATCATAAATAGAACTCAATCATAAAGATAACAGTACCAGATATGAGAGGCTATATTCATGAAATTAGTAACATTGACCTTCTCTTATTTTCAACAAAATACACTCTAAGATTACAAAAATGAAAATTCAGTAGAGTATTCTTTGATATTCAAGAAAATCAAGATCTTGTTCCATTTATTTCATCGAAAGAATCACAAAAGTATAGAAATGAAAGCTTTTTCAAAGAGTTTTTGATAAAATCCTGGACTGCTCTCTAAATGCATGAGAGAGGTTTAAATAATATTACATATGTATCAAAATATAATATCACATAAAAATATGAGGAGGTTTCAAACAAGCTTCCTCAGAATATTGAAAATAAAAGATAAAAACTAAAATAAAGATAATGAAATCCTTGATCAGGTTGAACAATCCGAACAATCCTTCCTTTCCATTAAGCTTTTCAGTTCGTACGTATCCAACATTGGCTTCACTTGGGATGGTTGGCCGACTTTGGATCTTAGTTTTTCCGTGAATATAACATGAGAGAGAAGTGGCACCATATTTTGAGTGGAATTCGTTAGACAACGTAAAACCATCTGATGACTGTATGGTTTTAATAAAAACTACCAATAAGATTCATGATCAAGATTAGATAGCTTCTTAATTGCTTCAATTTGATTTTTTGTGGTTTCCCTCCACTGTCCCTCTAATATTTTGATATATGGGAAAAATCCAGGCTTGAATTATTTAATTAGATTAATATTATAAAGGTTTTCATTTAAAACTTCAATTACATTAGTTTCTATATCATGTGCTCTAGGTGTTGCCCTTTCTGCTTTCTTTAATTGCATATCCCAATCTGTAAATAGAATATCTCTATGGGATTCTTCAATATTAGACAAACCAGCTTTTCTTCCTTCCTCAGATTCCTTCCATGAGATAAACTTTGAGATATACTTATCAACTTCTTTATATTATAATCTTTGATCAACCATTTAAAGGACTAATGTATCATTTGTTTTACAATACGGTTTGATCATTGAGATTCTTTGACAGAATATTTCTTGTTGTTTTAACAATTGAGTATTTAGCTCAAGTGTTTCTTTGATGAATTTTTTTGTCTCATGTTGATTTCTGAGTTTATCTACTTCATTTTGTATTAGCTGAATCTTTGTATCTTTTTCTATAATTCTTGTGTGGTGTTGTAACTTAATTTTCTTAAAATATTTCTGAAATTGTATCATCTACAGCTCTGTTTACTTATTGACATTTTGTCTTTATTGTTCAATTTGTTTTTCTAACATCTGAATTCTTTCATCTTTACCTTGAAGCAGAAGACTAACCTCTTACGCCTTATCAATTGTAGTTGTTGCATAAGCACCTGTGAATTGTGACAGTCTTGTCAAACTTTCCAATGGATCAATTGGGTTGTCTTTCTAGACAACCTCCATTGATTCATTCTCTGGATTTGCTTCTGATAAATCAAGATTTATTTTATCTCTCTCTTCTTACCATTGCTTTGTGTGTTGGACTATGAAATATATCTAAAGGGGATATCTCTTCAATTCTCAAAGCAATTTGTGATGTTGGGTAGGTCGGGATGATTTCAACATCTGCTTCTGAATTTACAAATTGTAAGGTGTGTTTAGGAGTTGTACAATCAAAGGTTCCTTCTATTCCTGTGTTTGTTTATGGTAGCTAGATCTTTTCTTTGAACTGGTCCCATTCTTTATCCATTTCATATATAATGATTTTCTATTTCTGATCATGTGTAGAATTAATGTGCAATGTTTCTTCAGCCAAGGTTTCTTTGGTCGTTTCTCCATTATTTCTCTATGTATTTTTTTCAAAACTTTCCTTAGGTTCTTCTTCTTGATTTTGATATTAATGCTTAGAAATTTCTGATCCTGGAATTGATTTCTCTAGTGATTCTTGATTAGAAATGTGATCAGAATTTTCTTCTAAACTTATACTAGTAGTAGGGTCTCTTGTTTCCTCAATCTGCAATAGGTCTAATGGAACCCTTGTCAATATTTTTTTTCTATAAATATGAAAATGATTGAGTTCAGTTGGAGTTAATTTGATTGATGCAAAATGAAATACTTGTGATAAAGTCTCGGCCTTTTCAAATAGGTCATCAAATTCATCTTGCTCATGCATGAACTATCTAATTTTAACCAAAGCAGTACAGTCTTGAGAGAATTGGTTGGGATCATATTTTCTCCCTAGCATCATAGAAATATTCAAGCATGTAATATTCCACACCTCTTTAACTATTTGTCCAAAATAAAGAAAAAGGAAAAAGAACTACATTGTACTAGAAAAGTTGGCTATATATATTTCTTCTTGTCTTTAAAGTTTTGCCAAGACCTTCCCCTAATATTTGGTATGAAATTTCTCTCGCCAATAAATTATCTGGAACATAATAAGGAAGAACATGGGGAGCAAAAATACTCCAAAAAAATCTGATATAAGTACAACTTTCTTCACCAAACCATCCTACCACTGATAAAATATCTATCTTTGCTTCTTTTGAAAGCTTGGGGGATTTTTTATCAAAAAAAAGGTTTTATAGATGGGAAGCATAATATGTTATGAAACCAGCTCCAAAAATAGAATAAAAGGGAAATCAACGCCTTACAAATAAGCCACTTTGAGGGGGATACCTCCTTTACATTACATAAATGAACAATTCTTGGATGATACAAATGACAGAAAATCTTTTCTATATATAGGAGTCCATGGGGTCAAAATATAATCCTAGTTGACCTAACAATAATAATGTAAGGGCACAATAATAGCAATATGGGGGCTACAGGGGTACAACAATAACAATAAGGGGGATACACTAACAACAATAAGGGGATACACTAGTATTATAGGGACCTAACATGCCCCTCTCCTTTAAACAAGTGTTTCCCTCAACGCTTGATTATTTCTGGATGCTTTTGTATAAAATTCCCATCTTCCCATGTGGATTCTTCAACGGGTAAGTTCTTACACTTGTTGGGATACTCTGAAATTTATCGATTTGGTAGTTGTCAAGTTCTTGTTTCTGTGACTGTTTCAGAACTTCTTTCGCTGTGATGTTGATCTTCTTATTCTTTCATTTGATTTTGCACCAAATTTAGGTTATCATTGAGGGTTGGAGAACTTGTTGTTGATATTCGATGTGATATCCCACTACTTTATCATCCATATTAACTTTCAGTCTATCCTTGAAACCATCCAACTTAGCCTCCATTTTTTCTTTTAAACCATCTATGTCATCTTTTATTGTTCTTTGTAAGATTAAAATTTGTTGCACTTGGTACCGTAATTTTGTTATCTCATATTGCAATTCTTCCTCTTCATGCATAATAATATAGCTTTCTGAGGGCTTAATGAGTGTGGAATTATTTTTGGGAAGCATCATAGAACACAAAACTAATCAAAATGCTTCAATATGCCCTTGGAATCACTTCAAACTATTTTTTCAAACAAACGCTATGCAATTTTAAAAAACAAATACGCACATTTTTCTTGCTTTTAAGGCGCTCGATATTGAAAATGAATTATCTACGCAATTTCAGATCTTCAATATCTGAAATCTGGTCCTGTAGCATCCCTCTGAATCTTTTTCGAATGTCACATGTATGACCTAATTTGGATGCTTCAATACAAAGTTGTGTCCAATCTCCCGAAATTACCTAATTATGGATTGTTTTAGTAGAGCGAAATTGTACGGTGCGCCATGTGTCATTGTTTCCTCCTTCGGCTCTAAAATTGATAATAAGGAAACTAAAGTCCATTTAATTGCGGATACTATTTACAGATTTCCAATCTAATGCTCAGAGAGAAATTTATGATGATTTTCCCCAGGTCACCTCTTTGAGATGAAATTCAGGAGCCTGAGAAAACCCTAACTTCCACAGATAATATCTCCGAAACTATTCCAAAACAAGATCTAAAATTTTTACAAGACATTCCTTAGGATTTCTTCTTTGCTCTATAAAAATTTTAGCTCATGAGCCTTCGCAGTAAATAATTTATAGCGAAAATTCCACGATGACCTGTTTGGATGAAATCCGGGAACCTTAAAAAACCCTATCTTCCACAGATCATATCTCCGAAAATATTGTGAACCAAGATCTAAAATATTTACACGACATTCCTCAAGATTTAGGCTTCACGCTATAAATATTTTAGCTTATGAAACTTCGTAGAAAAAATTTTTATAGTGAAAATTCCACGATGAATTATTTAGGTGAAATTCAGGAGCCTGAAAAAAACCTGAACTTCCATAGATCATATCTCCTAATATATTGAAAACCAAGATCTAAAATATATACAAAATGTTCCTCAGGATTTCAGCTTTGCTCTATAAAAATTTCAGCTTCTGAACCTTTATGGAAAAACGTTATAGCGAAAATGACAAAATGTTCTGTTTAGACCAGCGAAACCCTAGAATCCAAAGCTCTGATACCAAATATTATGAAACTAGCTCCAAAAATAGAAGAAAAGAGAGATCAATGCCTTATAAATAAGCCACTTCGAGGGGGAAACCTCATTTACATTACATAAATGAACAATTCTTGGATGATAGAAATGACACAACCTCCTTTCTCTATATAAGAGTCCATGGGGTAACAATATCCTAGCTGACCTAACAATAATAATGTAAGGGCACAATAATAACAATATGGGGCCTACAGGGGTACAACAATAACAATAAGATGGCTACACTGACAACAATAAAGGGATACACTAGTATTATAGGGAACTAACATAATACTTTGGAAAATATAATAAAAATTGGGACAGAATTGAGATTCCCATAAAATATTATGATACACATGGATAGGAGTAGGGTCTTTGAGAGTCTAATTCCAAACCATATTAGGAAATTTTGTACAAAAACATATGGCATCTATCACATAAGCACTCATAAAAAATGGAGGGATGACTCGAGTAAAGATAAATCTATATTGTTTATACTCTTTGATAGCCATAGCCAAATTGTCGGATAAAATGTTACCCTAATTCATAATCGTGGAGTTGATAGCACTTCAATTAATGGAATCCATTCCATAGAAAACTTGGTACTATCATCTTTCCCAAAAAGCCTACACATCATAGGAACTACATAACTATGTGGAGCTGACAAAGGTGTAATTGGGTACACACCAATTTTCTCCCATTTGAATTTGCTAGAGCCATACCTCCAAGTCTGCATGGCATCTATAGGGGTCTTCATTCTCTTTTTCGAACTACTCGATGAAAGCTCTATCATAAGCCTTTTGAGGTTCTGGCAGATGATACATTATACACAAATTGTCTGCAGAAAATGACCCCATGACCTCTTGTCTTGAATTCATGAATGTACTATCTGAGATATCTACATTTCAATAATCCACTTCACCATATCTGTATATGGCAGGATTTTAGGTCTTTTAGCTATTCTGTGTAAGAAATAATAGGCTGATTAAAAATAGGAAGCTTCAGACGAGAATTTAGTAGGATTTCTTGCTTTGATTATGAATACCTTTGGATTTTCATCCTCTAACAGATTATACATGGCTTCCCACGACATAGCTCCACCATATTTTTTGAATGTAGTATCACTAAAAAGAGGTTGCATGTCTGAATCCTCGAATGTAGAAGGCTCTACTTTCTTTTTTCCTTTCTTCATTATCTCTTAGTGTTATTCCCTTAGATTGAACAATACTGAAATCAAAATGAATGTAAAGAAGAGATAATAGCAGAGGTTTAATTAAAAAATTAAATTTGATAAGGATGAGACTTTTATTGCAAGCACGAGTAAAAAGATACAAATCTCCTCAAGCCTTTAAAAGATTAAATGCAGTCTATTTCTCTTAATTACGCATTATGGCTTTCCTGTGATTCTTTTTTAGTCTTGTCAAAACATCACATCGCAAACCTGAATGATATTTCAAAATGATAAGATTTAAGTGTAATGTCAATTTTGCGATTGTGATAAATCGTAATTTCAAAATCACAATATTGTAAAATTGCAATGGTAATATTTCGCAACATCGCAATATCGCATTATCGCAAGATCACAGGATCACAAGATCCGCCATGTCCCAACATGGCTAGATTGCAAGATTTTCCATGTCGTAATATCGCAAGATTGTAAGAATAGAGTAATGGTATTTCGAAAGTTATTTCTGTCTTTGTGATTTGCGACGTGCGATGTATTCTTTGAGTGGCTTTTTCCTTATACGGAGTATACTTTAAGCGCTTCATGAATTTTAGAAATATTTCTAGGCCTTTATAAAGAGTGCAACATAACATTTAATCTTAAAAATGGTTTTATTGACCGCTTTATCATGGATTCTGACTAATGATTATTTGTGTTACCTTTGGCTTTTGCGATCCGTGATAAAGCGAAAGACACTTAGTCTTTAGTGACTTAGCTTAACACTTTAACACTTTTTAAAGGGAAGAACTCTTACTTGATAACTTTTTTCTTGAAAAAGTTAAAAGGGTCCCCATTTATTATTACAATATTTATTATTATAGAAATGAAATGGGGGAGGTTTTTGAATAGTGCAACAGACTGCTACTACACAACATGATCTTGGATCCCATTTCTGTGATGAGACCAAGATTACAACCATGGTCACAAGGGGAAAAGAATCCATAGTAAGCACTAGTTCCTCAAATTTTCACAACAACACTCCAAATGAAGAAATAAGGATAGAGTTGTTCCATGTAAGGGTGATCTTAAATCATACAAAGATTGATTCATTATTTGATAGTGGGTCACAATCAAACTTCATCTCAGAAGAATTGGTCAAAAAGCTTAACCTTGAAACTGTACCTCATCATAAGACATATCCTTTGGGTTGGATAGTCAAGAATGCAAATTTACATGTTACAAGGAAATGTATATTTATATTCTCCATTACTACAAATTTTGTTAATGAAGTTGAGTTAGATGTGGTTCCGCTTGACATTTCAGAAATTATCTTGGGAAGCACATATTTGTATGACAACAAAGTGGAATTTTATCTCCATGAGAACAAATATAATTTGCTGAAGGGTGGAGTGGAGTATATTGTGAGAGCTCATCGCAAAAAGATGAATAATTCTTTTGTTAATGTAGGGAAGATGAAGAGACTAGTTAATGCAAGTAAAAATTTTGTGCTTCTCATGATAAAGAAAAAAAATGATATGAAATATTAATATTTTGAAGGTTGTGATGAAAAATTAAAATATGATTTGTTTGATGTGGTATGTCAGCATGGCGAGACGTTTCAAGAGCCAAATGGGTTACCTCCCAAGAGGGAAATTAAGCATGAGATACAACTGCAGCAAGATGTTCCACTTCTAAACATTGGCATGTATCGCATGTCAATAATGGAGAGCATGGAAATCAAGAAGAAAATTCAAGAATTTCTAAACAAATGTATCATACACCCATCTAATTTTCCACGTGGTTCACCGATTGTCTTGGTGCCAAAGAAGGATGAGACTTGATGCATGTGCGCGTATTTCTATGCACTAAATAAAATCACGGTAAAGAATCGCTATCCACTCCCAACAATTGATGATTTTCTTGATCAGTTAAGGTATGCAAATTATTTCACTAAGCTATATTTACGAATTGGTTATCACCAAGTTAGAATAATTGAAGAGGACATTTGGAAAACCGCATTTAAAACTAAACAAGGATTGTTTGAGTGGCTTGTTATGCCATTCGGTCTTATCAATGATCCAACTACATTCATGAGAGTTATGAATGATGTATTGAGACCATTTATAGATGATTTCATCATTGTTTACTTAAACTATATTTTGATATTCAGAAAATCAAGAGATGAACATGTCATGCATGTGAAAAAAGTAATTGATGTCTTGAAAAAGAACAGTTATTTTTAAATATGTCGAAGTGTGAGATTGGCAAGACTTCCTTAGTGTATTTGGGACAAATTTTTGGAGGAGATTAGCTAAAGATAGACCCCTCCAAGTTTGAGTTCATTTTGAATTGGCCCAAGCACAATACAATTACATAGGTAAGAAGATTTCTTGGGGCAGCACAATATTGGAGGATATTCATTGCTAATTTTTCTTCCATTGCAGCTCTGTTACGTGCATTAACGAGTGTAGAGAATGCCTTCCGTTGCAGAGATATTCAGCAAAAATAATTTGATGCTTTAAAAAAAATATTAGTTCATCACTGGTATTGGCTCTTCCGGATCTTAGATAGCCATTTGAGATTCAAACATATGCTAGTGATTATGCCATGGGAGCAATTCTCATGCAGCATGGTAAGCCCATTTCCTTTCATTTTGAAATTTTTAATGGACTCGTGACTAACTATCCTACTTATGAAAAATATTTATATGCGTTGGTACAACATGTAAATAAATGGAAATATGATTTTATGGGGAAGGAGACCATTATCCATACTGGCCATCAACCATTGTAGTACTTACAGTCACAATCAAAGTTGAAAAAATCAAGAAACTTCAGAAGGATGGGATTTCTACAACAATTTCATTTGGTTGTCAAGTATAAAAAAAGGAATCTACAATAAGGTAGCTGATATTCTTTCTAGGCCTATTGTAAATTCATCTATTATACTCAAGAACAATTATGTTATGCATGAAATTTACATTGAAAAATATGCACATGATAATGATTTTACATAAGAGTTCATTGTATCACTTGGGCAAGTTATGTATTCCACGGAGAGAAAGAAACATTATCATAAGGAAGGCACACACTTCATTGATTGCTTGACATTTCAGTGTAGGCAAGATGGTAGCAAATCTCGAAAGGTATTGTTATTGGCCACACATGTTTGATAGTGTATCTCATTTCATTTGAGGATTTTCTTTGTGTGCAATAAGAAAGCCTAGCAATAGGAAACCAAGATTGTACACTCCACTTCTGGTACCTCCACGTCCATGGGAGAGTATCTCAATGGATTTTGTAGGAGGTCTTCTAATGTCAAGGAAAGGTCATGATTACTTCTGTCTATTTTTAGATAGGTTAAGAAAAATGGGTATTTTTATGCCATGTAAAAAGAAAATTACAGCTGAAAAACAATTCATATTTTCTTTCAAAATGTATGGGTTCATTTTGGTCTTCCTACTTCTATTGTAAGTGATCAAGATTCTCGATTTGTTTGGAATTTTTGGTCAAAATTGTGGGACATGATGTACACTAAGTTGAATAAGAGTACATCCTTTCATCCGCAGACAGATGGTCAGACCAAGGTGGTTAACATGACATTCATTCATCTTCTTAGAGGATATTGCAGAAAACATCCCAAGTTGTGGGATGAGCAGATGCATTACATTCAACATGCATACAGCACGGAAAAACATTCTTCCACAAACACATAGCCATTTGAGGCATGTATTGGGTAATTTCCAATATCAACACTGGACTTCATCTTCAGGAAAAATGTTGCTATTGATGCTCATAGCGATATAGATAAAGCAAATAAGTTCATTGAGAAAATTAAGTTGGTATATCACACAGTACAAGAACAACTTGAAAAGAGTCAAATAAGCTATAAGGCAAGGTATGATAATGACCGTGTTGATCATAAATTCCAAGTTGGTGACGAAGTTTGATTATATATCAACAAAGAGAGACTTCAAGGGAAAGGTAAAAATCTTAAGCCAATCCATTATGGTCCTTTTAAAATTCTAGAAGAGATTGGTAACAATACATTTAAGTTAGATTTCCTCCTTATATGAAAATATACTTAGTTATTAATGTTGAGAATTTGAGATTGTTTGAGCCTCCATTGATTGATGATCGAGGAGAGCATGTTCAACTACCATCAATAGATTATTTCTCGCCAAAATATCTTGATGAACTTCAGTAAGGTCTCATACTTGACAGAAGAACCAAAACTTCAAGGAGAAGAAATGTCGAATACCTTCGAGTGGGACTCAAGGGAAAAAATCCTTCTAAGGCCAAATGGATGGAGATTGAGAAGGTGAGGCAGTTTTACCCTCACCTGCTAAACAATTGATAGTATATTTTGGGGTCCAAAAGGATTCTAGTGGGGAGGAATGATCATGCAGTTAGTGTTAAGCTCAAAAATGGAATTTCTCATAATCAATTAGAACCTGAACGATAGCAAAGAGCTCCTCGCCCTGAATCTGACGCAATTAGTTTCATCAAAAACTGACTCCGTATGTGAAAGTCATGGCCTACTATTCGTTTTCCTAAACAACTAAAAAATTTGCAGAAAAGGACAAAATGGTGACATGGCTGCCTAGTCAGCAAAAAAGGATATTATGGGAATATTCCTCCATTTCTCCCAATGAAACTATGCCAAGTGTCAATTTGTGAATGGCTTTTAAGGGCATGACTTGTTTCAATTTCACTGGATGTTTCAAGGACCAATGGTATGAGGGAATGTGGATAGCTCGTAGGCTGCCACGAGCCCCCTTCCAAGCTCCAAATTTCAACTTTGGGTAAAGCTCAAATTTCCAAATTACATAGAGTTAAAAGGTCGGTTTATTATTTTTTGTGCAAAATTATTGTCACAGGTAGAAGGGTAGAGGTCGGGGTTGACCCTGCAACCACCCCCGCACCAACACAACACAAAACCCACACACCGCAATATGAGACTTATTAAAATATGGTTGCGGATTTGATTTTAAATAAAGTGGTTTGCACGTTGGGCGGAGGAGGGGGCCAGCCCCTCAGGCTAGCCCCCTCACCACATGACCACAGAGCTAAGACCAGCGATGAAGTGCTCCACTAAGTGCGGGGATTATGTGTAAAGTGTGGATTAATTAACAAAAATCCAATGTATTAGTGCTTATATGAACTTTAAGTTTGGTTTTAATAAAATGAGCTTAGCGCATTTAAACTATAGCTTATCCAAAAGTTAATCCAAGCTTATCACTTAATTAATTCAGCTTAATTCAGCAGCAAAGTTGTCAGAGTCCACCATTTTCGGCGGAACTCCAAACTTGGTGGGACGAACTGGAATTCTCTCCAGTTTTGGAGGAGATTCCTAGGGAAAAATTGAATGAAGCATAAATTTTGAAAATTTTGACTATTTGCTCAGAAAAATTCTATCTTAGTAGATTTGGATGTTATGAGCATGTTGGAGCAGGTTTGAGGATCAGTAAAGGATTTTAAACAACATTGTTTTCCATTTTGAGCTAATGCAGAGGCCCAAGCCATGGAAGTTGGACCAAGGAGATGTAGCCAAGGATGGGTGAACTCCTTCATCAAAAAACTATGTTAATGGATCTTTTTGATGGTTTTTTTATACATTTTATTGTTATTGTTCAACATTATATTTAATGTTTTTATGCTCATGAATTTAATATAAAACTCAATACATTTACCTGTTTAACACTCGCAAACACCTCAAGAAACCTATGCACATGAAGCAAAAGATCAAAAACATATTTATACTTTTGAAGATGAAATTAGCACAGCAAAACTAACATTCAAATTCAGATCAAGCCTAGCCTTCAGATTTCTAGAATATTGATAAACTTGGAGATATTTTATCATATTCATTAACTACACTCATGCTTTCTCCTTAGCGTATCCTTCAAAAACTAGTGGTGTAAGTTTCTTAAATTCCCCTTGGAGTTCTTCTACTTTCTTCCTTTTTATTAAAAGTGTTTCCTTATTTTCTTCACTACTTTTTTATGATTCAAATCCAAAATTATTTCTATGAGAATCATTTTTTGATTTGTTTATTAGAGAAGGTGGTTCCTTTCTTTTCAAATCTTATTTATGTTGTTCTGGATCCTTTCACGAGGGTCATATTTCTACCCATTATTTTTTAGTTATGTTTTATCATTAATAATTTTTAGCTGTGTTGCATTTATCCTTTGGTGATATTCCTTCATTTTTTGTTTCTTTAGCTACACCTTAAGTAGGAGTTTGCTATGAGTTATGTACTTTTTTTATTTTTTTCATGCTTTTTAGAGTTGCTAACATGACTGGTTGAATATCTTCGATATCTTGATTCCTAGAGTTTGGCATTTCAATGTATATCCCTCAATATAACTATTTACCCTTATGTGGTTCACTCCCTTCGTGGCTCCCCTATGTAATTTCTTTGTCTCCCTCAGAAATTTAACTTGTAAGAGTGGTAATCAAACTTATTAGCTATTATGACTTATTTGTTTGTTCATTTTATACCCATCTAGGTGTGAGTGTTGTAAACCTAGGGATCTTTACCATTTTGTAACATCTCTTAAATTCAATATGTGTATATTTAATTTATTTAATATTTTTACAACTTTTGACTGTTTTATTTTTACAACATCTAACTTTTGCATTGATATCACACTCAAATATGTTTTAGTCAAAGTCTGATGTGCACCATTATGGTTATATATATATATATATATATATTCAAATAATTCTTCAGGGTCAAATCCCACCAAATCGGGAATTATCCACTTGCATGTTGATTTTTCCCTAGGTCAATCCTAACAAGGGCTCAATTTTATCGCATGGTTACATTTTTTTTCATGTTTAGAATGACTTGTTCTAAGCTAGAATTGCCCTTTCCCTTGGATAACACCATCGCCATATAGATAGTGGTATCCTACGGTGTACAACATTTCCCTCATATTACACGTGGGTCTTCCTTCCTCACCCTATTCACATGCTTGATGAAAGAAAGTGTTTCAGGCCACGAGGTATAATGCATAGAATATTACTGATGGTTTTAACATAGAAATGAGAAAAGATAAATATTGAATTATATATTTAATGAAAAAGTAATAAACATTTGGGTTTGATAAATTGATATTTCAGAGAATCATGATGTTATAGTTTTACTCAAGATAATATTGGAGGGAAGAATCATGATTTTCACAAAGAATGGAGTGATAGTTTCTAAATAATCTCTTTTGCAAGGATTGAAAGATGAATTATAACTAATACTATTGTAGATGATGAGTTAATTATGTATAATAATTGTTACATGTAGAGGGAAGGATCGTCAAACCTAATTTACAAGTGGTAACTTACTGCAGAAAACAACCATGCCATGAAGACATTGTGCTCGAAAATTTTTGGGATAAAAGTGTTTGAGAAATATGGAATCATGTTTATTGTAATGACCTCTAGTTCATTATGCTTGAGGTTAAGAGTATATTTCTTTTATAAAATTTCAACAATGGACAAGGGATGGTCTCCCTTGTTGCTATTGAATGATCAGAAAATTCCCTCATGAAAGGTTTAAGAAAATAAGTGTTTGTTGGTTTTCCCCTTCGGGGATTTCAAGGTAATATTGGTGTTCATTTATGTGCTTTTCTGTTTGGCTATGTTGAGAAAATATATTCCTTTTCATTCATTTTACAAATTTCTTGACCACATAGAAACCCAAGAATAATGGATACATGGTCACAAAAATGTGTGTCATCGACATTTTGTTTTAATTAGTTTTAATTACTTGTACCATAACCCACATGTGTGTGTGCAAAGCCATAAATAAATATGTCAATTGGTAAGGCTGCTAGCTTATTCTTTTCCACACTTTTATTTTTACCATTGTAATCTTTACTATATCAAAAATTAAATTAAATTAAAATAATAAATATTATATAATTTCAAATTAAAATTCATAATAACAATTACTGCCACTTTAATCAATTATATATATATATATATATATATATATATATATATATATATATATATAATGTTCTAAAATGAAGGCATATTTATAAAATTTGTAAATGAGAAAAGTATATTTGTCAAAATTATCCAATTACAAAATATCAATTATACCAGAAATGTAGTGGAAGAAGTAGCTAATAGATAATTGTAGCCAATAGATTTCCACTAATTGAGAGTGATGAATTAAAATTGGTATAATTAGCTCTCGAGATTTGGGCCTTTAAATCACTGGAATTACTATAAAATCCATATTTTTTCCAGTAAATTTTGGCCAATTTGCAATTAACAAATTCACCATACAGTCCAAAAATATTTCATTGTATTCCAATCTGAATGACAACATATTGATATTCTTTTCAAAGGTTGTAACAAGACTATTGAGTGAAGCTTCCCAATAATAATAACAAAAATAAAGAAAAATAGATCTAATATATACTAACAAAGTAATAAGCAAAAATAGAAAATAAAGAACAATTTAAAAATAAATAAATAAAACTCGTCATAAAAAAATGTGCTTAACGAACCAAAGTGTCCGTCAAATTTATGCTCTCATTAGAACTCTCTTGGCCAAAACGTTTGTATTAAAATGGGACTCAACGATTAAAAGAAACTCTCTCGAGCCTCAACCTACTTAACAATTTTAATGTGATATGGTAAAGCCTAAACATTATTCACAAAGGTTAAGAATTTTATTTACCCTGGGATTAATCAACCTATGTTATGCCTTCCCTCCGGAGACGGATTAAAAAGCATAAAATGTGTTTCCCATTCGAAGACAAAGGCGTGGGAGTCATTAATTTTAAAACCTGTAAATTTCAAACTAATACGAAAGCCTATTTAGATGGAAACCAATATTTATCAGTCTATTGGCCCATAAATGCACCTGGGAAATAGATGCCCACCGTTGGATGGTGTACTTGCTTTAATCCAACGGTGGACAGTTACTTTCCAAGTGCATTTATGAGCCAATAGACTGATAAATATTGGTTTCCTATTTAGATATTCCTAGCCGAGGACTAATAATAAAACATATCAGAGTGCTATGATTGCAAGGTTTATATATTAATATTTATTTCACCATGTGAACTTCATGTGAACTTCATCTGCCCTCCATGAAAGGCTTATATATTAATATTTATTTCACTATTGGAGCTCCATCTTTCTACATGTCATCATGTCTTCCGAGAGAAGCCATATTCAAAAATCAGCGGTGATTTTTTTTTTTTTTTTTGGGTTCAATCTGTGTTATTTTAATATATTTTAGATATTTTAAACAGAAAAATAATATGGTCGTTGATTTTTTTTATTAAAATAGAAATTTTAAACTGGATAAATGACATGATCCTTGAATGGTTTTTGTTCAAATATAAAATTTGAAGTAGAAAATAAGATTGTCTGGAATTATTCAAATGTTAAGGGTAGTCTTAATTAAAATTAGAAAGATATATATTTATGCAATTTTTTAATAATGATAATTTTAAAAATAATGTATTTTAATTAAAAAATATATTAATTTTACATTTTATCTTAAAAAAAATTCAAAAAATATTTTAAAATATTTTAATGGGCCTATGGCAACTGAAATAAGGCTCGCCAACTCTTCCGCGTTGTACATCATAGTCAAAAGGCAGCCTTCACGCCGAGGCAACATCTGCAAAGTACGGAGATCAATGGTTATATTGCGTAAGCACCGACGAACTAAGGTATCGTTCATTCAGACCTCGTCTATTCGTCGAACTCTGGAACTTTCAGTTTCATCGTCACCTGTAGCCGGAGTGATAACGACAGATTAACTAACGTATTTGTCGGAATTATTAAATTTTTTCCTGATTTGGAAGTTTCATCGTCACCTCTCTTCTAGTACCGTGGGCTGGGTCTGAAAAGGAAGAATCTTTGTCATTCCAATCACATTTATTTAACGGTGCCGAAATGAATAATTATGTGGCGAATCTGGCGATTGACTCGACAACAGAGCAGGATTGAATAAGTCTTGCCTGGACGCCGCGCCATGAGAAAGTTTGTGGTGCTGATTCGCTGAATAGAATAACTGTGTGGTGTTTGACTCGAGAAAACAGGACTGAATAATTCTTGGTTGGGGCGCCGACATTAGGTGATTGCCAGTGCGCTTCAACTGCTTTGTTGGACCTCCTGCTGAGTGGGATACACGTATACTCATCTCTCTCGAATTCAATGCCTAACTTCAACAAACTTTAGATACTTCAACATAGATTAAACTGAAATGAATGGCAACTTCACAATTTGCATCTATAAATACTTCATCACGGTTCTTTTGTAATCCATGTCTTGTATGCTGTTTATTTGTCTTCTCTCTCGATAAGTCGGGACTCGTGCTTTGTGAAGTTTGAAGTTGAAATCGAAAAGGTGCACTATAAAGGATTAGTAGCTTTGCACTGAAATTATGCTCTTGCCGATACTTGGGTCGTAGAGCTCATCACATATTCTGCTGCTGGCTCTTCTGGTATTTGATAAAGTTACTGAGAAAAATCTATTTTCCATGGAGGCGTTAAATCAGCATGTTTCCGCAAGAATGTTTGGAGCCAGATTTGTTCAGATGGTCTTATGTCTCACCTTCTTGACTGCTATGGCCTCGGCTATGATACAGCGACACACATTTGTTGTAGGTTTTCCTACCTTCATTATCTCGCTTTATATATTAATTGCAAAGTTTTGTTTTTATCGTGCATTTTAATTATTGTAATCTCTTTTTGGTTTAGTAATTGATTAATATGCTTTGAATATCATAATTCATATCATACTATTAGTTAACTAATACTAACTTGATTTCTTTGAAAATTCAGCTTCAATCTAAGTCTGTCAAGAGGCTTTGTAAAACACATAATATAATCACTGTTAACGGACAGTTCCCAGGTCCAACGCTCCATGTTAGTAACGGAGACACCCTTATAGTCAGAGTGTACAACCAAGCGCAATATAATGCTACTATTCACTGGTGCGTCCCGAATTCTGCTCAATCGGTTGATTGATATTAAAGCATTTTAATCTTTATAAATGTCAGAATAGACAATATTGTACATTTGGAAAGACATGAACCGTTGGACTGCGTACTTGTTTTTACATGCAGGCATGGAGTGCGCCAATTCCGAACAGGGTGGTCTGATGGGCCTGAATTTGTAACCCAGTGCCCCATTCGCCCAGGAGGGAGTTACACATATAGATTCACCGTTTCTGGTCAAGAGGGTACCCTCTGGTGGCATGCACACAGTTCATGGCTTCGAGCTACTGTATATGGAGCCTTGATCATCTATCCAAGGCTGGGCACCACTTATCCTTTTCCCAGGCCCAATCGAGAAATTCCTATTGTTCTAGGTACGTTACAACGCTTATATTTTCTATGTTCTTCAAACAGTATTCTATGGTGCTTGATTAACTTTCAAGTCCTAATCGGATGGAAATATATAAACCCTGTTTGCATTCACAGGAGAGTGGTGGAATAGGAATCCTATTGACGTTGTGAACCAAGCTACGAGAACAGGAGCTGCCCCAAACGTTTCGGATGCTTTTACTATAAATGGTCAACCAGGAAGCCTATACGCATGTTCCAGTTCAGGTACGCTTCTCCCTCAATTAATGCATCCAATATATTGAAAATATTTCTGCTATCTCCCAATTTAGTGCTGGAAAATGATCGACCAATGGCAAATAATGAATGCAGACACCTTTCTTGCCCCGGTGAAGGCTGGGGAAACCAATTTTCTACGCATCATCAATGCTGCAATGAATACTGACCTATTCTTCTCGGTAGCTGACCACACAATGACCGTTGTGGCTGTGGATGCTTCGTATACCAAGCCTCTGCAAACCAATGTTATTATGCTCGGTCCGGGGCAAACTACAGACGTACTTCTCACTGCCGATCAGGGCATAGGTAGATACTACATGGCTGCTCGTGCATATTCCAGTGGACAAGGAGTTCCCTTCGATAACACCACTACGACTGCCATTCTAGAATATGAGGGAAGCTCTACCAGATCAACTCCAACCATGCCTAATCTTCCATTTTATAATGACACTCAGACTGTGACCAGCTTCGCTGATCGTCTCAGAAGCTTGGCCTCACAAGATCATCCAGTCTTCGTTCCTCAGAGTGTGGAAGAGAATTTGTTGTACACCGTCGGTCTAGGATTGATCAACTGTCCAGGACAGTCTTGTGGAGGTCCCAATGGATCAAGATTTGCAGCAAGTATGAATAACATATCATTTGTGTTGCCAACGTCGTTTTCAATCCTTCAAGCTCAGCAACTTGGCAAGAAAGGAGTGTTCACAACGGACTTCCCCGATAACCCTCCTGTGCAATTTGATTATACTGCTCAGAACATAAGCAGAGCCCTCTGGTCCCCAGTAAAAGACACCAGAGTGAAAGTTCTTAAGTATAACACAACGGTGCAAGTAATTCTTCAGGGAACGAATATATTTGCGGGTGAAAGCCATCCTATCCATCTCCATGGTTATGACTTTTACATCGTGGGAGCAGGGTTTGGCAATTATAATTCACAAACAGATCCTCAGAAATTCAACCTGGTGGATCCTCCCATGCGCAACACTGTGAACGTTCCGGTCAATGGCTGGGCTGCCATAAGATTCGTTGCTGACAATCCTGGTGAGCATTTCTTTTACAGTATTCTACTTTCTTTTTCTGTTGTCTCTGATTCAGAATTAGCCGGAATGCTTTGTGCATATTAGTAATAGTGAATGCCTATTGCAGGAGCTTGGCTGATGCACTGCCACTTGGATGTGCACATAACATGGGGATTGGCAACAGTTTTTGTGGTAAACAATGGACCTGATGAATTGTTGAGTCTCGAGGCTCCTCCTAGAGATCTTCCGCTCTGCTAAGTTCTACTGCCATGGATACCGATGATTTTCTCCTTCATTTGTTTCGTCCATTAGATGGATTTTGATCCCAATTGTTTGGTCACCGTTGATCAGATTTTTCCAAGCATAAAATTTTCACTTCGGTGAACAGATAACGGAAATTTTTCTAGTCGTGCAGATAGAACAGTCCATTGATTTTAGATATCTATCTCACTTTTCCATTACAATTCTTTTACACATTGTAATAAGTCCTGCGAAGACGATTGGCGTGAATAATTATTACATTAAAAATATTATGTTATTTATGCTGTTTTCAATAATTTGAGCAAAATTTTAAGCTGATTTGGATGTGTAACAATTATATGAAAATATTTTATTTCCTTCATAATCATTACATGAACAGACATGCTGTTTCCATTAAATTTAAAATATATTGTTTCAAACCAGAAAGAAAAAAAAAGAAGCAGAGGTAAATTTAGTCAATCGGACCTACGTAGCAACCAATGTTGCATATTCTAGTAGCTAAACGGCGGATCATAAATACAAGTACTCCACTTCAAGATATCATTCTTACAGTGATTTATTAGAATGGTAGATTTAATTTAATTTTAAATTAGTTAAATATGTGAAAATATGAAAATGAATATATATAACTTTTTACCTTTTAAGGTGTTTTATGATGGGTTTGGTTGGGTTGATTTGACAATAAAGCTGGTGTATTTTTGTCTTTTTTTCCTAAATAAAATAAAAATTGACATGTACTACTGCAATCGTCATGAAATTAGTTGGGAAATGTGTTGTAGTTTAAAATTTTCTAATTCTCGTCTTAAATGAAAAAAAAAAAAAAAAAAAAAAAAAGTTGTTAAGTTAATTTATCCTAAAAATAAGTTTTATTGGCTTTCCAAAAATAAATCTATAAAATTATTAAAATAATAATTTATATTTTTTTTTATTTAAATGTTTTAAAATCAATTTATAATAAAAAATTTAATATTTATTATTCAAAATTTTAGTATATATTATTAATATATAAGTATTTTTGACACGTGACATTGCAATTGTCATGGAATTTGCTATTTTCTAAATCCCATCCTAAAGGAAAAAAGAAAGACTCTAATCTCTAAATCTTGAGTTATTTTTATTTTTATTTTTCATTGGTTTCTAATTTAATTTAATATAAAATTAAGTTTTATTCAGTTTTAAAAAATATATCTATAAAAATATTATAATAATATATATATATATATATTTTAAAATTAATTTATAATAAAAAATTTAATATTTATTATACAAAATTTTAATATATATTATTATTGTATAAGTATTTTTTGTTCTTTTATTACGATTATATTATATTATGATATCCTAAAGAGGGAACAGAAAGATTTAGCAACAATACTATGAAAAGATATGATGGAGCTTTAGCTAGAGTGTAAGGGAATATTTAATTCTTGTAGATTAATCAGGGAGTAATGTTGCTTTTGTGTGCCTGTAATCTATTTAATCTTTGGCCAAAATCAATGCCATTGGTGTTGCTTTTACCCCAAAATGGAAAATTATAGGTACTTGAATAGTGATTTGAAACATCCATGGATTGGTAGTTTTATTAGCAAGCCCAAGCCTAGGATCACAAAGGGTGTGTTTGTTTGGGTTGTTTGGGATTTCACAGACACATCCTAGAATTTGGTTAGTTAATTCAATATTGTCTACTTTATAAGATAACCCCTATTCCAAAAAAAATTATGTAATTGTAGTCACCATGGGTGAGATGTGCTCTACCCATTTCACTTGAATTTATTTTTTTTCTTCTAAAAGGACTTTTATATTATCATGGTTCCCATATTTACAAAACTTAGAACCTAGAAGTTGAAAACTAGCACAAAAACGAACTTAACCAGAAATGATTTACGAAATATAGATTGCTTTACCTAGAAGAGTGTCTCTCTTTCCACCTCTGAAAGAGTGTCACTCTACTCCAGTTCCACCTTCGTTGTTGTCATTACCATTCCTCTTTCTCCCTCCACTGTACCAAAGGAACTTACAATGGCGTCTTTCTAAATATCGAAAATGTCATCTTCAATCCTAATATCAGCCTAATTTTGCTCATCAGTGGTTAAAGTCTAACAAGGGGAGTACTTCTTAGTGGCTTTAGATATCTTTCATCTACATATTCTTATCTGGAAGAAATTTTTCTTTACTTATAGATATCTTTTATCTACATATTTTTATCTAGAAGAAATTTTTTTTTTTTTGTAAATTTCGTAGTACCTTTCTATTTTCAAATTTTTAAAGAGCAATTTGCTATACATATTATATCGTTTACAATAGCCTCAACCTGCCCGGAGGAAACCAGGTCTGTTGGCCACCGCAAAGAGTTAAAAGCTAACCAAAACTGATATTGTTTTTTCCTTCTACTTACTGCTTTTATCACTTTACTATGTCCATAACATTTACAACTGAAACAGAAACTATAACTATTAACCACCAAAAACATGAGAAATAACTATAAACTAAGAATATTTTCCATCAAAAGAGTCCACAGTGGTTGGGTCCTTCGTTGTGGACCCTAGTAGTTCCACTTGCTGCATGCTTTGGAGCTGATGCTCAATTTTCCCAATTCTAGCATTTTCTTGGATCTATGCCTTGGCCATCTCATGAATGTCATGTTTTATCTGTTGCAGTTCAAAAAGCACTGATGAATTGCCTTCCCTTACTTCCATGCTCAACATCGCCTTTGCTAGAACACATTTCATTTTCCAATAAATCTTAACTGATTGCTGAAATAGAGATACACGACCTCTTGTACTGTCTGGGTTAGATATAAAATCCATTTTTACCTCTTTTGCTTTACTTATAAAAATGATTAACTTACATTGAAGTGACTTGTAAGATAATCTTCCCAAATCTTTTATTCCTTCAATATACTTTACATTTTTAAAAACAATTGCTAATATCTTACTTTACCCTTTCAATATCTTACTTTACCCTTTTAATAACCATTGTTAACGTGGAATACAGTTTTTGTGTTATTTTTTACATCTATATCATTATATATATTATCAATGATTGAGAAATAAAGACCTTGCGTATATGTTTCACCCTTTTCAAAATTTGCTTTTTGGCGAAACTAAGAGGCCAAAAGTACGTATAACATAATATAGGTGTGATAGAATAGAAAAAGGGGATTAAAGACTTTTAATTTGAAGTTGGAATATACGTATCACGTGTTATTAGTAATTGATAAATGTCTTTATGACGATATTAGGAGAAATATTATATTATAATGTAAAAGGGTTTACTTTCTACAATGATATGATAAATTTATTATTTTAGATATCGAGTATGGAGAATGATAAAACAAAATCATTTTTTTTGATATTTTAAAATATATTTATATATATCAAAGTAATATTAAAAATATGTTATAGAAATTTGTTAATATTCAAATTATCTTAATTCAACATTGAAGTTAGTATATTGTTATTTTCCGATAGAAAATAATTAATTTTTTTTATTAATTTATGAAAATATTTTATTTTGTTCATGTATTGTTATGCATTAGGTTATGTTTGTTAAAAAAATAAAATTATTTAAATTAGGACTATATAAACTTATGATTAAGTTGGCTAAAGCATTATAAAGGGGTACATATATCCATAAATTTAAAAGCAGATATATATATCATATATTAATCATTATGATGGTCTTAGACTTTATAAAAATGAAAAAACGTATATCAAATATATCAAGTATGGAAGTTATTGTGCTTGTTGGTATCTATATATGAATGACCTATGATAGTACAAAAGAAAGTTTTAGATGAATATTCTCCTCAAGAATAGGAAGCAATGTGTGACTATGGAACGTATGTGTCTTATTGAATCAATTAGTGACATTCATGGAGTCTCCAAAGATCTAAAGAGTACGACACTCTTTTTTAATAAAAAAACATAATAAAAGTTTCAACGCTAATAGTTCTGCATAATTATTTTATCCCTTGCCCAAACCAATATGATTCTTGAATAAATGGCATTCATGTAAGTAAAGGACTACCCCTCCCCACAAACTCCACTTGCAAGAGAATCCATGTCAAAATATGCCTAAGGAGAGGAAAAATTTATAACTTCAACTTATATAACACACAAAACATGGGCATATCCCAAGGATTGAATTAGAGAATTTAGATTGCAAGGACATGTACAACCACCTTGTCAAGGGAAGAGGATTGGTATTGGAAGATAGCCTTATTCTAGGCTATCCAAACTCCCCAACAGATGAGTCAGAGAATATTCCTGAGTTGCTTATCATTTGACTATTCCCGTGACCAAGATTTCCAAGTGTCAAGAAAGGTCTCACCAAGCCAAACAACACCTCAACCAAGATTATTCTTGCAAACTGCCCATATATTGAATGTGAAAGAATATGTTAGAAATATATGACTCACTGATTCCTTAGCATTTTTTTGAAGTATGCACCAACTAGGGCCTTCCTTCTAATGCTTTTATAAGTTATTCTATGTGGGAATTTTGTTTGCAAACACCATAGGAAAACCTGATCTTTTACAAGATACTCAGTCTTTAGATCTTTTTCCATGAGAAAACTAGGCCCACTGGCCTTCTAACATTTTTCTAGTATAAATAACTAGTTTTGGGGGTGTATTCCCTAAATGGGGAATGGACCCATCAAATAAATTATTCCTTGTCTCTGGTTGACATGAGACAAGTTCAAAACAATTTTATAGTTTAGCCATGAACCTACATAAATAGTTGGAAGGTTGATTTGGTAAGAATTTTCCAAACCTTGAGCCCAGTTGGTGGAACGTGTATTGTATGCAATATTATTAAGATGTATCCTCCCATTTTCATTCAAGAATGTGACCAGGTAATGAGGAATGTGAAATTTCTCCCCACAACCAACCCACAGGTCCACACAAATCCTTAATTTCCTCCATTACCAACCTTCCAAGAAAGACCACTAAAAAAAAATATTTCCTCCTCTATGGGGATATGACCCATTCTTCCATAGAAGATGGATACACATATTTTTTATGGAAAACAGAGGCCGAGAGGCTATGTGTGGATATCAACCTCAAACCCACCTTATCTGTTAAATCTTCCCTAAATAATGGGAGAATTTTTATGCCCCATTCCCCACATGCTCTAGGCATAGCTTTTTTTTTCCCATGACACCCATGTAAGAACATGGTATTTTTTTTATACTGCCCATATAAATCGATACCAAAGCTCACACACTGAATTTAAAACACCTTTTGTGATACAAGATAAGGATATCTAATATACTAGGATGGCTTCCAACACTCATTTAATAAGAACCATTTTTCCAACAAAACACAACCACCTAAAACTCCAATTATTTTTTATTTTCTCAATTCTAGATTTTAGCCATTGTGAGTTTACCATCCAATATTCATTTGGTTTTAGATGAAATTTGAGGTACTTCAAATGTTCTTCAAATGTACTGACATGAAATCGAAAGTGTGCATGTACATTTCTAACTTCATTAGGGGAGAGGGACAGTAGGAACAGAGTATATTTTGATACATTGATATGCATTCCAATGGATTTATAAAATATAAGAAGAGATTATTTTATAGCAATAGTATTATTTCTAGAACCATCACAAAATAATAAGATGTCATCAACAAATAACAAGTGTGTTATTTCCATACCACTCCCTCTAGGTCCCCCCTCCTATTTTTGCTATAAGAAGCCCACTTAGACCTTCCAGTAGGACAAGGATGTATTATTTTATATTGTTATTATTAGAATTAAAAGAGTTTTTTATATATTATAAATGAAATATGTGATTCCTTTCTTCCTTTGGATACATTTGACACTTGTGACCCAATAAAATACAAAATACCAACAAAATTCCATGTGTGACCCACTAAGAGGGTCTCACCATCCGAGGTAGAGTCCTAATCCAATTTCCTAATATCATTCCATTTCAAATATAGTTTTGAGGTTGAAAAAATCATTCTCACCTTGATTCATGGGTGATAGATGGGTTGGGCCTTCAAGGCATAAAGCATACTGTATTCAAGCAAGGTCATATGGTCATATTAGGCATTACAATCCTAGCTCATGTGATACTCATTAATGCTAAAGTTGTGGGAATAATTTTTATGGGCTTATGGAGTCCCCTATCCAAGACAATTTCATGCAAATATGTTGTATATAATTTCTTTTACATATATAAAAATTGTCTCAATGATCTTATCAAAGTTGCAAATAGATTATAGTATATCTCACTGTCTTTTCCCTCCTAGATATAATTTATACAAACATATAATGGAAGGAAAAGAGAGAAAGAATAACTCACCTTTAACCTATTTTTTCCAATCTATCCCTCAAAGAGTTTTATTTCGCTCTAGCTCCTAGAAATCTTCTTCACCTCCTTACCTACACATTATAAAAATAACAAACATTTCTAAAATCTTATAGCAATAAACCTAAACTTCCCAAATATAAATGTCATCTAATATATAAAGTAATATTATAATCCAAAAAAATCCAACCAAATATGTTTAACAACTATTAAAAAATAATTTTGATGGAGAAAAGAATAAGGTATATATTAAAAAAAACAAACTATGACAAGCTGTGGGATGATTTCCATGAGCCATGCTTGTTGTAATCCTTCATCCAGGGCCTTGAAATTATTTTTGTCCTCACATTATTTGTTAGATTAAATGAAGCTCTTGACCATATCATGATAAGATTACAATGGAATCTCTGACGTAGGCCTATAACCTCACTTTTGTTGATACTGAACACCCAATACTAGGCAACAAAATAATGACCAAATAACCTTAATTGGTTTCACTACATGACGACTCTTAAATTCTTAAACCGACCCCCTTTACTATATTTGACCTATTTAAGTAGGAATTTAAGGAGTTTACAAATAGGTTCATGTTATATGAAAACAAAATTAGATGTCATATGTATGCTCCATGGCATGCCACCAAATAAATTGCGAGTAATCTATAAGTTCACACTCTATTATGAACCTTTTCCATCCCATTATGAGTGTTTTCCAAACCATTATGAGTAATTTTATAAATTTATGCTCAATTATCATACCAACTCAATTATAAAATAATCGTGATTTGATAGTTATGAAGTTGAGATGAAATAATTATAACATTTTTTCTCAATTATGCATTTTTATCCGCATATCATGTAATAACATCATTGCAAGGTCTATGGTGATAAATACATGTATAACAATTCCCCCTAGTGTATGAGGTCAAAAGAGGAATTGATGACAAAAATACATTAACAAAATATATGGAAATGTGGCTTAAGGAAGGAGGTCATGCATCAAGGAACTATTAAGTATCTAAAAAATTAGATTAAACAACCATCTATTTATATAAAACTAAGGTAGGAACACCCATTTTTAAATTTATGAAAACATCATAGATACCGACATAATACAATACAAATTCCTGAAATGATATGCAAGACCATGGACATAAAAAATGTACATAGTGAATTCATGTAATGTAAATCATACTCATGATAACATGTGTGTCTAATCTATTAAAAAAAAAAAGTGGATATTCCACTGTAGTTTGTCACAACAAATATTTTAATATTATATTTTATAGATTTATTTTCTTTAAATTTCAAATTAATTGATTACTAGCTTTATTTGAATTTGTGAAATAAATGAAAAAAGAATAAAAGAAATAAAAACATAAAAATATTTGTTCTACTCAAAAGAATAGAAACATAAAAATAAATTTTGTTAAAAAACCCAACATAGGATGAATCCATTTTATGCTCTAATTAGAACTATCTTTGCGTAAACGTGTGTAATAAAATGAGAGGAAGGCATTAATAGCAACTCTCTCGAGCCTCAACCTACTTAACAATTTTAATGTGATGTAAGTAAAGCCTAAACATTATTCACAAAGGCTAGGCATTTTATTTACGGAGGGATTAATCAACCTCTGTTATGCCTTCCCTCCGGAGACGAACTAAAAAACATAAAATGTGTTTACCATTCGAAGACATAAAGGCGTGGGGATCATTAGTTTTAAAACCTTTAAATTTGAAACTAATACGAAAGCCTATTCCTATATTCCTCACCGAGGACTAATAATAAAGGCGTTGGGATCATTAGTTTTAAAACCTATAAATTTGAAACTAATACGAAAGCCTATTCATATATTCCTCACCGAGGACTAATAATAAAACATATCAGAGTGCTATGATTGCAAGGTTTATATATTAATATTTATTTCACCATGTTAACTTCATCTGCTCTCCATGAAAGGCTTATATATTAATATTTATTTCACTATTGGATCTCCATCTTTGGACATGTCATCATGTCTTCCGAGAGAAGTAACATTCAAAAATCAGCGGTGAGTTCAACTTTTTTTTGGGTTCAACTAGTGTTATTTTAATATTATTTAAGTTGAAAAATAAGATGGTCGTTGATTTTTTGGATTACAATAGAACTTTTAAAGTGGATAAATAAGATGATATTGAATCCTATTTCACGATGCCATTACTGACAACATGTTATGTAGGAAGGAACAACAACTCCCCTGCGTTGTACATCAAAGTCTAAAGGCAGCCTTCATGCCGAGATCAATGGTTATATTGCGTAAGCACTGACGAACTAAGTTATCGTCCATTCAGACCTCGTCTATTCGTCGAACTCGGAACTTTCAGTTATTGGGTAAGCACAGATGAACTAATGTATTTGACGGAATTATTAATTTTTTTCCTCATTTGGAAATTTCATCGTCACCTCTCTTCCGAATACTGTGTGCTGAGTCTGAAAAGGAATAATCTAATTATGTGGAGAATCCGGCGATTGACTCGACAACATAGCAGGATTGAAGAAGTCTTGCCTAGACGCAGCGGCATGAGAAAGTTAATGGTGCTGATTAGCTGAATAGAATAATTGTGTGGTGTTTGACTCAACAAGACGGACTGAATAATTCTTGGTTGGGGCGCCGACACTAAGTGAGCCAGAACTATGTAGTGTCGTTAAACTGTTTTATTGGACCTCCCTGCTGAGTGGGATACACGTATACTCATTTCTATCGAATTCAATGCCCAACTTATTACATTTATTTTAATAAATATAAGATTAAAATTTATTAAAAGAAATTTTAATTTAATCCAAATAACATAAACACTGAATTATATTATAATATCAAATTTTGGATTTTCATTCCACCCAACCCAATCTACACACATTCTCTTTTATCGACACATATATTATATACAATTATTTTGGCTTTTTGAATCACATCAATCTTCTCAAGAAAGATGACGTTCCCTTGAATATGGACTCATTTCAGTAGTCCGAAACGTTGGCTATATAAACTTCTTCAACAGGTTATTCTATACTATTACAAAAAATAATGATAATATTTTGCAAGTAAAGGAGTTGCAAGTTGATTTCAAGATGACTGATTTGGGATTATTTCACTACTATCTTGGAGTTGAAGTATTCCAACATGAAAACCATATTTTCATTTGTAAAATAAAGTATGTGTATTAACTTCTTCAAATATTTGGATTGCAAGATTTTAAGCCTGTTCTCACCCAAATTGAACAAAAATTGAAACTTTCAATGTAGAAATTAGTATACAAAATGCATGTATATATCTGGACTCTCCGGATCTAACAATATTTATCTTCTTGCTAAATACAGAATCCTTCCACTATAATTATTGCAGAAATTTAATCAACAATTGAAAAACACATGAAGCAATAAAAACACACATAACACAGTTGTTTAACGGGAAAGCCTAAAGCTGAAAACCCCAACTATCATATCTTATGCATCATGGATATTATGTAACAATCTCATAACAATATATAATTGGGCCCAAAATTTGGAAAAATGATATCAACTTCAATTTTAAAAATATAGTAATTTTTTCTTATATTCATATATTATTCATTGGGTTTTAACAAATTTTCACTAGGAAGTCTTCATTTTATTTTTGTAGTGACATTTAAGAGGTTATTTCTTCATTATTGATAGCAATCCCTTTGTATTTGATTCCTAGATATTCATTCCCTTTACAATTATCATATCATATGTGTTATTCATTTACTTCTGTATAAACTATAAGTACCATTATCACAATTAAAAAGAATAGCTAAAATCCTATTTTTGTTATAAAAAAACAGAGATTAAAACTATAAAAATGGGCTTAGAAAAATGTATTCCATGAGATTTATAGAGGCATTTTTTAAAACATAAGAGCATATACTTTTTGAAACAAAAAACCTCCTTCTAAATTTTGAAACTCATTCTTAATTGTCTATAACAACGTTCTCAAAATTGTCGTTTCTCAATTTTTAATTGAAATTTACTAGTTTAGTAAAATGCATGCCCAACCCTCACTCTTGAGTATTTTTTAGTGATTTCAATAGGAAATTATTTTTCTTGTAATTTAACACATTCAATTACTTTTAGTTTTTTAATTTTGGATTCAAAAATCTTCTTGTGTAAATACAGAACAAGGTTACCTTCTAAATGTGAAATGCATGCTTAGTTGAACAAAATGCAAGTCAAAGTTCTATCCTTGGGTATTTTTAACAACATTCAGTTGTATAAAATATTTTTTTTCCTCCCATGGTCTTATACAAGTCCATATTTGTCTTATAACATTTGCATGAATTCCATATATTTGTCTTAATAGAACTTGCATGAGGATTTTATAGCAGGCCCACCACATCATGATGGCTTCATACTTATGCATAAACTATAAGCAACATTGTCATAATTGAAAAGGATGGCTAAAATCCTATGTTGATTATGAATTAACAAAGAGTAAAACTATACAAATGGCCTTAGAAAAATATCCGCCAGCTTTTTGGATATTTTTTTAAAACATAAGAGCATGTATATATATATATATATATATATATATATATATATATGACAAAAACCTAGTGCATAATTTTAAAAATCATTCTAAGTTGTTTGCAGGAGTGTTCTCAAAATTTCTATTCCTTAGTTTTTAGTTGAATTTGACTAGTTCGGTAAAATGCACACCCAACCTTCATTCTTGAGTGTGCATGAGTGGCCCGAGTGGGAAATGATTTTTATTTTAATTTGACACATTTGTTTACTTATAGTTTCATAACTTTGCATTTAAAAACTATTTTTGTATAAATACACTACAATATTACCTTCTAAATGTGAAATTCTCACTTACTTGACCAAAATGCAAGCCTCAATTCTATCCTTGGCAATATTTTTCCACGTTGATCATGTTGAATTCTAATGCTTTAAGTTTCTTTGGTCAACAAATCCAAACCTCTATGATATCCATAAAAATACAGGGGGAAGGAATTTGATAATGTTTCTGAGAATATAAAGGATGTTGAAATAATTTCCCACTAGATCATAAATAGTTTGGGCCTTTAATTGAGAATTATGATTCTAAAAACTAGAATGAAATTGGCGCCTCGTCGTAAATATATTTTGTTATTTAGATTATAGAATAAAATTTCCTTTCTCATTTTTGGGCCGACCAATTTCCCTTTTAATTCAAAACAATTGATTCAACTCTCACATTAATTGTCAATTCGGGTAGGTTTTTAGTTTCAAGGCTATCACAAAAAATATATGCATGAAAAAATGGAAACTAATACTAAAAACAAATTTTTATAATACCAGTATTAGAAATAAAAACACACTTTTTGTTACACTCCAACTCTTGCTTACAATTTTATAAAGGAAAAACCCACATCACAAAATAAATCTCATTGTGTCACACAATCACTCCAACTGAGAGAAACAATAATCCTTTAAATTATAAAAACTCAAGAAATTACTAAAATAATCATTCAATTAAATTAAACAAACAATTTTTTTTAGCATGAATTAAATAAACATCACATTGCTAGAGGGACCAGTTTAGGACCTATGTCGTTACACCATAACATAAATTAATATTCTACAACTACTCAATGCATGAACAAAATAGTAACAATAATGGTAAATCACATATAGATCATGAATGAGAGGAAATAAACACATAACTACAATACCTCTCTAACCAGTGATCCCTGCTAAGAAGGAGGGCCCTTCCTTCTTAGCAGGGGGTATTAAATTACATAACACACGAGATACTCAGAAGAAAGGTATGGAGACATGAATGGTAGAGATTTTCTTTAATGAAAAGTTAAAGTACAATACAATAGCATTGGTACTCCCTTATTTGTTCTCTTTTGTATCTATATGTATGCCTTGTGGACCGAGAGTACATTATTTTATAATTACAAAATACGTTTCTATTTTGAGAGACAATATCATCAATATACAATAACCGTCTTTTAACAAAATACCCTAGTTGAAACTAAGTTGTAACAACTTTCCTAATATTACAAAGATTTTTCAATAAAAAATCGTAGCTATTTCAACTAGGCCAGTTGTGTTGTCCACAAATGTACCCTTGATGTTTGAGATGACACTTGAACAATTTTTTTCCAAATCAATCTTCATTACTAAACATAGGAGAAAAATGTGCCATGATGAGTTCAACATGTATCAGTAGTTTTAGAAATATCTCTGTCCATTTGGCGAGGAAAAATTAAGTCTTGTAACAACACCTTAACAAGCCACACACCCTGTAACAACCCTTTGGGAATTTATTGATAAAGTTGTCTAAAGCTGTTAGCTTCTATGTCAAATTACAAGAAAAACTAGATAATAAGGATGACACAAAAAATGAAACATATTTTAACTAACAATGACTATTTAAGTGATAAGGTATGGATTTGTCGGGATTTGTGAATCAAAATGATAAGAAAAGGTAGGGAAAATAAGTATTAAAAGGTGTCAATTACACATCCCAACATCTCCCCCCAGCGAAAAAATTTACATCTCATCATGCATACCCTTATAACTAGCTCCTGGCAAGCTGTGAGTGGAATTCTAAAAAATCATAAGCACTTATTATGTCTTCATCGGGTGCTTTGTAACCCAAAGAAATAACCAACTCCATTTCCCAAAATTTATCCTTTACCTCATATAGATGTTGATACTTATAAAAAGGGAAGCCAGATGAGTGGGAATTTGAATTTAATCCCACACCAACTAGGTCCACATCTCTTGAAGCATTCAACATATTAATGTACTCTAGAAAGTGCATGAACAAAAAATTTAAAATAGAAGGGATACTCATTTCTCAGTTCCTCTCTACAAGCTTCCCATCTCACCTTACTTCCTTCCAACACATTTAGTCTCATCCCCCTGATACCCTCAACATAGTGCTTCAAAACTCTATTCCTGACTTCCATCAACATCTTTCTAGTGGTTGTATATTTCGAAATCCTATTGTAAGCCATAGAAACAATCTAAACATGCCCTAGCTCATTTTGAATGAGAAGGATTCACATTTCCCTCATTTGTTGTTATAATATCATGGGAAACCTTCCAAATGACCTGATTTCACAAAAATGATGTAAATCCATAAGCTAAATGTATCCAACATAGGTTGTGATGTTAAAGGTACCTCCCCCAGAAAAAGAATGATCATGTAAATACAATTCACAAAGTAGATGTTGCTAAGAAAAGATGGCCTTCTGGAAGGTTTCCAAAAAGGCTTTGTTTTCCCTTATTGTGTGTGGTTGTTTTTCCTTAATTGTTTTTAACAAGAAGCTGAAGTGTTTCTCATGCAGATATAGGGGGTATGAAGGAGAAGGATCCCTACAACTCAATGCATTTTTTTTGCACTCGTACATTTTCTCCTTTTCTTCTTGTAACAACTTCACCTCTTTCTACAATTACCCCACATTTAGCATCACATGTTTCATTTCATCCTTAATTTTTATGAATTCTTGAGCCAACACATGTCAAACCCAAGTTCTCTTAAGATTATGAAAAATATATTTATGTCTATTTAAAAAAACAACTTCAATTTTCAATAAGATTTCCAATATCTTCCATTTATCTAACTATTCCAGCAAAAGTGTTTCTTTAAACGACTCCTCAAATTATAATTGAGTTGTATACTTTCTTGTTACAGTGGCAGACTAAAAATTTCCTACAAATTTTTTTCATCTCCTTTCTCCTCCTGCTACACTATCCTATCTATTGGTTCTTATGGAGCAACAATGTCGTCGATAGGTTCTTTTTGAGCAACAACTTGATTTATCTCAGTAAACTTTATTTTAGCTATTAGTTCTTATGGAACAAAAATGTCATTAATAGGTTCTTGTAGAGTAGGAGACTCATTTTCTCCATTCCTCTCTACCTCAACTATTGGTTCTTGTGTAACAATAGGATCGGCAATAGGTTCTTTTGGAACAATGGTTTGGAACTCCTAATATTGTTCTCCCACTTGAAGTATAGATGACAGGAAAAGTACCTCTCATTATATTTTTCATTTGGGATCAGGAGCCATCTCATGGGCTTCTAAGAAACAGCCAATTGTGGCTTTATCAACAGTAGAGGCAGAGTATGTGGCAGCTACAACAACAACATGTCGATCTGTATGGATGAGAAGAATGTTAAGAGATTTGTGCCATGAACAGGTAAAAGGTACAACAGTTTATTTGAATAATAACTCAGCAATAACTTTATCCAAGAATTCAATGTTCCATAAAATAAAAAAACACATTGATGCAAAGTATCATGATATCAGAGAATCGGTGAACAATGGAGAAGTTGTTTTGAAGCATGCAAAATAGAAAAATAGTTTGCAGATATTTTGACAAAACCATTGGGGCGGAAAAGTTTTAATTGTCTCAGAAAATGTTTGGGAACGCAATATAGCAGCAGTTGTGATTAAGGGGGAGTGTTGGAAATTACTCCCAATTGCAATATGAATCAGCAGGACAAAAAACATCAATTTTTTATTTGATCTCACTGATGAGAAGGACACAACAGCTGAATTTTTTACTATGCACTCAATCTGTACATTCAATTTATGTTTTAAACCACCTGCAAATAGTCGAACCACCGTAGCCCTCCATATTTGTTATGTCACGCTTGAACCACGCAAACCCCCACCATAACTCCTATGCACCAACCGCATTGATTTACCACACCATTTTTTGCATTCAAACCTCACCACACCATCCTTGTTTAATCAGCGCAATGAATGGTTCCCGCCAGTCCACGTCATCTGTCCGTCAAGAAATGAAACATTATCGCACACCTTCATGCTCACGTCACCACTCCCTTCACAATCACACGATAGCGCGACCCCACCATGCCAACTCACTACTCCCGACAACCAATAGCGCTTCGTCGCAACGAAACAAAGCCCAGTCAGCACGCACCGTTTTTTATGCGATAGTCGTTTGCAATTTTCTTCCCCATTCATTTTTTGTACGGTTTTGTGCTAACGTCACCCAACGCGTTGTTCCATGTGATAAAACCATCACATCATATTTGTAATGTTTTTTTTGTTATATGGCTTGATATATCGCCGCGACATAATATTTTTATATATAGTTTTAGACTTAGGTTAATTTTTTTTTATTATGGCTATGACCTCTATATATATATATATATATGTTTACAATACAAAGAGACATATGCAATGTGAGTGTAGTGAATAGATAGTGAGTGAAAGAGAGCAGTGGAGTAGCATATGCAGAAATCCAGAGCAACAGTTCTGAAGACTGAATATTGTAATAGCTAAATGTGTGTTAATAAAAAATAGAGTTTTAACTCCACAATGTGTCTATCTTTTTTTATGCTCAATCTGCAAGTTTTATTAATGATTTCTCTGTGTTAAAGAGGAAAATAAATTCCTCACTATGTGTTAAGGATTTATCAGAAAATATGACAAGTTCGTCGGCACATATGCAATATAAACATTAATCTCGGTGCTTTACAGATCGTGCTTCGGCGTGAAGGCTACCTTTTTACTTTCATAACATGTGTTACGCTGGGGATTTGTTTTCAGTCATGGTGTTGGGAAACACGAATGTTTCGAAACTTGATCGTCCAACCCACCGCCTAGATATCAGTTTACATTTTTCCTTCTAGAACACTAAAGCCATAATTGGAAATCTTTAGGTTGACCTTTATATTAAAATTTTATTTTAATAAAAAATAATTCCTGACAATCTTATTTTCTACTTCAAATTTTATATTTAGAAAAAAAAATCAACGATCATCTCATTTACCCACTTTAAAAGTTCGTCTTATTTTTTTTGTTTAAAATATATTAAAATAACACAGGTTTAACCCAAAAAAAAATTGAAGTAACAGCTGAAGTTTGAATATAAGTTTGAATATTACTTCTCTGGTAAGACATCAGGAAATATGGAGCTCCAATAGTGAAATAAATACTAATATATAAGCCTTTCATGGAGGGCAGATGAAGTTCACATGGTGAAATAAATATTAATTGGAAAACCTTGCAATCATAGCACTCTGAAAGGTTTTATTGTTAGTCCTTGGTGAAGAATCTATAAATAGGCTTTCGTATTAGTTTGAAATTTAAAGGTTTTAAAACTAATGATCCCCATGCCTTTATGTCTTCGAATCGGAAACACATTCTATGTTTTTTTAGTCCGTCTACGGAGGGAAGGCATAACATAGGTTGATTAACCCTTCCGTAAATAAAATTCCTAACCTTTCTGAATAATGTTTAGGCTTTATTTACATCACATTATTTATTTATTTTTTTATTTTTTTTTAATTACCAGTCTAGATTCATCTAAATTCTGGATCTATGAAGTGCCGAAAATGATCAAATCTTTGGAAGTACAAACCTCTTTTTTGAGAAAAGGTATGCACCTTGAGAGATTTTACCCCAAAGAAAATATATCGAACATATGATTAATTTTATCAATAATATGTAAATACATATAATATTAATATAACCATTTCAAATATGCTAAATATGTAGATTTATCTGGTCATTTTAATTTTAAATTTCATTAATTACCTTAGCTTGTTGAGATGATAAATATTGTAAAATAACTTTAATGATGAAAAATGATGAAATAAAAGTTATGAATGGAAAGTAACAATGTAATAGTATTGAATGACATAAAATGTGAATAATAAGAATGTATTCAATTACAAATGTGATTAATCTCAAACTATTTTCTTCTACTACTCTTATTGTCACCCTTGATAGTTTTGTCATATTTTCATATAGATTTTATGAAAAGGACAACTAAAATCGTAAAACATTTAAATATTTAGCTCCAGTTGTTATAGTAAACATCATATCTTTCTCTCTTGCTCTCCAATATTAATAGGTTTAATTACTATAACACAAAAATCAATGTACATTGTCAATACTTTTTTTGTGCTTACACTGAAATCAATGCACACTAGTAATACAATGACTTTAAAATTAATGTACCATCATACATCCAATTACATCAAATTAGAAATCAAGATATACACTTAAATCATTTCATCTAATGCAAGAAATCAAATAAGATTAGAAAACAAAATATGGACTGAAATCAATGGATCTAATGCAAGTAATCAAATAGGATTAGAAATCAACATACACACTCAAATCAATGCACCTAGTGCAAGTAAGCAAATAGGATTACAAACAAACATCTACACTGAAATCAATGCATCTAGTGAAAGCAATCAAATAGGATTAGAAATCATCATCTACAATGAAATCAATGTATTTAGTGCAAACAATCAAATAGGATTAGAAATCATCTCCATTGAAATCAATGCTCTAGTGAAAGCAATCAAATATAATTAGAAATCAACATCTACATTGAAATCAATGCATCTAGTGCAATCAATAAAATATGATTAGAAATCACCATCTAGACTGAAACCAATGCATTTAGTGCAAGCAATCAAATAGGATTAGAAATCATCTACATTTAAATAAATGCATCTAGTGCAAGTAATCAAATATCATTAGAAATCAACATCTACACTAAAATCAATGCATCTAGTGCAAGCAATCAAATATGATTAGAAATCACCATCTACACTGAAATCAATGCATCTCGTGCAAGAAATATTATTCCCTCTCTCCCCCCTCCATCTATATCTATATATCCCTCCATCTCTCCTTCTTTGTCTCTTTATCTGACCCCCACAAACACACATGCTCTCTCACTCCATCTCTAACAATCTCTCTGTCCCTCCCTCCTTGTCTCCATTTATCTCTTCTTTCTCTTTACCTTCCATATTTATCTCTATCTCCCTTTCTCTCTCTATATCAACCCAAAAATATACACTTTCTTTCTCCAATGTATCTATCTATCACTACCACTCTCTCTCTCTCTCTCTCCCCTGCTTCTATCTCTCTTCCCCTTTGCTCCCTCTCCCTCGTTTCTATCTCTCTTCCCTCCTGCTATCCTCTCTCCATCTCTCTCCATATTCCTTATCACTACCTCTCTCTCCCTCAACACCTTTCTCTCTCTTTGTCTTTCTTCTTACCTCACTCTCTCTCCCTCTCCATATCCTTCTCTCTTTCCTTACCTATATCCACTCTCTCACATCCCATCTTTCTTCCTTTCTCTCCCACCCCTCTCTCTCTCTCTATATTCACCTTCCAACTTTGTTACTATATGCCTCTCTCTCTCTCTCCTTGTCTTTATCTCTCCTTTGTCTCTTAATCTCACCCAAAAATAGACAGTCTTTCTCTATCTCTCCCTTGTCACTCCCTCTCTCTCTCCACTTCTATCTCTCTATGTCTTTCTTCTTCCCTCCCTCTCTCCCCTTCCAATTCCATCTCTCTATCCATACCTCTCTCTTCCTATATCCGTCCCTCTCGGAACTCCCTTTCAAGTCCTCTCCCTCCCTTCCTCCCCTACCTCCCTATCTCTTCCCCCATCACTCTCTTTCTCTCTCTCTCTCTCCCCCTTACAATACTCTCCATTCCCCCATCACTCTATTCCTCTCTGTCAATTCCTATCTCTCCCTTTCTCTCCTTCCTCCCTCTATCTCCCCCCCCACCCCCCACACCCCCGCTCTCTCTCTCTCTCTCTCTCTCTCTCTCTCTCTCTCTTCCATTAAATCCTCTCAGTCTCTCTCTTTTCCATTAAATCCTCTCTCTCTCTCTCTCTCTTTCTCTCTCTCTCTCTCTCTTCCCAACTATGTTACTATATCCCTCCCTTTCTTCTTCTCTCTCCTTCTCTCCCCTCATTATCTCGATCTCTCCTTATATGTCTCTTTATATCACCCCTAAACATACACACTCTCTCCATCTTTGCCTTGTCACTCCCTCTCTCTCCACTTCTCACTCTCTATTTCTTTCTTCTTCCCTCCCTCTCTCCCCCTCTAACTCCATCTCCCTATCCCTCCCTCTCTCCTCCTCCTCTGATCCTCCCTCTCTCTCCCTTTCTCTCCTACCTCCCTCTCTCTTCCCCATTCTTTGTATCTCCCTCTCTCTACCCTCCAATCCTCTCTCCTTCCACCTCCCTCTCTCCTTCTCTCTCCTACCTCCATCTTTATGTCTCCCTCTCCCTCTCTTACGCTTCTTTACCTCTCTGACTCCTCTCCCCCCCTCTCTCTCTTTATTCCTCCTCTCCTTTCTCCTTTAGTTTATGTCCATCTCTCCTTGTAACTCCCCCTATTTCTCCACCTCTACCATATGTCTTTGTTCTTCCCCCCCATATATATCTAGAGTTAAGATATAAATCATGATATATTAATATATATTATAATATAACAAATTTAATATTTTATTAATATAAAGTTATTAAACTTAATAATATTAATATTATAATATATAGTAATATCAATATTAGATTTAATAATAATAATAACAACAAAAATAATATCAATAATTTAATATTAATATTAGGGTTAATAATGTTTTTTTTCATGGTATTAATAATAATTTGGTCCATGGTATTTGGCCCATAGGCTTGGTATAGAAATAGATGTTGATTTCTAATCATATTTTATATATTTTTATTTATTTACCTTACCTCTTTATACCTATTTTATATTTATTTATTTACCATACGTATTTTATAAATATGGTATTTGGGGCTTCACCTAAATAAAACCTCTTGTTGAGTTTTTGTAAATATAAAGAGGTTTATGGAGTAAATATAAAAATAGGTTTTATTTATTTACCATAACTCTAGTTTATTTATATTTTTATTTATTTACCATACTTATGGAGTAAGTAGAAAAAGAGGTTTTATTTATTTACCATACTCTTTTTTGAGTGTTCGTAAACCTCTTTATTTTTAATGAATTTTTAATTGTTTATTTATATGGTTATGTAAGTTATTGTTTAAGCGGACATTATTTAGATTTTTATTTCTTTTATTTCTTTTTAGCTTTTTATTTTGGCCGACATTAGTGAAATTTCATCTAGACAGACAAACTTACACATCTCCCCCATACTAGGTTGTACAATGCGCCTCTCGGCACAATTATTTGTAAGCATCAACAAATAGGTCTTCTCACAACCCTTGAAAAGAACATCAATATGTCTTGATTGAGGTTGGAATACAAAAAAATTTATTTAGATTTCATGGAAGATTTTTTTATTGCAATATGGACGAAATTCACTGGAAAAACTATGGATTGCATAGTGGATCCATTAATTTGAAGACCCAAATCATTAGAGCTTACTATAAGTTCAATCAATCAATGTCAATCAGTGGAGATTCATTAGCCACACCAACTAATTATTTCCACAGCCAGAATGGGCAGTCCATGGCCATCCCTCCAAGAGTGGATAAGTACGATTGGTGACCCTAGAACCCCAGAGCTAGATCTTGGAGGCCACTCCAACCGCTTATACTTCAATTAAGTAATTCCTTTGTTTTATTATACCAATAGGTTTTATCTGAAGTGTCAATCACTGTTATTGCTTACCACCACTTAATTAAGTCCACTTTTATTAGCCAGTTACATGTTGGCTTCTATTTATTTCTTAAAGAAAATCCAAGTTAAATGCTCTATATTTGACTTGTAATGCTTTGATGGGTGTGGTGTTACAGGATCAAGGGGCAAACCTGCAAGGAGAATATGGTGTTCAATTAATGTTGGCACTGAAATATATCTAACTGAAAAGGTTGAAACCATAGAATGAACTGTTAGTGACTTTGATGTTGTTATTCCAGTGGCAAATAAAGAATAAGAATCAGTCAACATCATGAATATGAGGCATTCTATAGTACAGCTTTCATTATAAAATGATTGTATATCCACGTTTGACACACAGAGCACAAAGGCAGAGAAAAATTGTGGCTATAATTTAGTCATTGGTAATCTGAGCCAAAGCAGTGCCATCGTCAAACAATGATTACAGTCAAAGTAGTATTTGGTTGAATTCATATCTTTTATT
The DNA here is from genome assembly GCA_034641835.2 of Pinus albicaulis. NCBI lineage: Eukaryota > Viridiplantae > Streptophyta > Pinopsida > Pinales > Pinaceae > Pinus > Pinus albicaulis. Next base: position 113,829,821 of record CM076572.1, read on the forward strand.
TTCCTTGACATTCCTGCAACTGTGTTTTCCTTTTAGCTTTGATCCCTTGAAATAGGAACTATACAGGACGTGCCCGAAGATGTCCTGGTGAAAGCAGGGTTCCAATTAGCATGATCAATGTTTCAGTAGATGGATCATCGTTACATCGAATTAGTTAGTTCTGATTTCAAAAGTGTGGTTTGATGTCATTTTATTTTATGATTGGACTGAACAACTTCTATGTATTTGGAAGCTTTCTCCAAATATTCTCCTTGTGGTAGTATCTAGCCCTTCATAACGTAAGAACGTTTGAAAGAACCCTGTAGAAATCTCACTCAGAAGGGATAGTTCCCCGTTTTTCAAGATCAAAAAACCTTGTTCTCATATTCTAGTAGCAGCTCATTTAGAAAAAAGGGATGAACTGATGTTGTACCTGTAGCAGTCTTTCTAAGTGGCTAAATAGTTTTTGATACTTTCTCAAGACAATTTTGGTGGATGGTGTATGTTCCAAGAGTCGAGTCTATAAGTGGCACTATAGTTTTGTTATATTCTCCAAATAAATTTCATTGTTTACCTCATATTTTTCTCTTTGAGTCTATCCACAAAAATTTAGAAAACATTTATGTGTCATCTACTTGAAGCATAATTCTGGAGTTGCATGCAATTTGTTTGTATAAATAAATCAAAATTTTTGGATATATTTTCTTGATAAGTTTAAATTGAAGACTCTAAATTACCTGGGTACATTACAGTGGTATCAAAGCATGACACCAAATAGTTGTGGATGATATCGAGGAGAAGAATTCTAGGACCAAAATTGAAGGCTTAAGATAAAATGCTCCCAAGCCAAAAATTTAAAGATTATGACCGAACCTTCGAAAACATGTTAGAATGAATGGAAGTGTGGCTATTATCAAAGAAATAAAAGAGAAATTACAAAATTAAAATTAAAGATACTAAAGAAAAAGATAAAAGGGAAGTTGAGATTGCAAACAAAACTAAAGACGCAGTTGAAGAGGAAGACTTGGAGGCAAGGCAATTGAAGAGGAAGACTTGGAGGCAGCTGAAGATCAGGAAGCTTTGAAAATAAAATCTGAAGGGAACAAGGAAACAATGGATAGAGACTCTACTAATAAGAATACTTGCACTACCAACTCCACCAATGGGGAGAACTATAAATTTACATATTTGATTGAGGAAGCCACAAATTCAAGCCTACAAATCTCTGATGAAAGTTAACCTTCTCTCTATCTCAACAATTATGGTGGTCATAGGGAGCAACAAGTTCAGCGAAGGGGAGATGCTAAGCCTATATTAAATAAATCTATAGGATATATGTGTATGGGCCTTTCACAAATTAAGTCCCAGTTGGAAAGGCCTTAAGAAATCTACTCGATGAGAAGATTCAACTTTCCAATGAGTTTTGAAATGTCATAATAGAAGGACCAGTGAATGAGAAAGAAATTTATTACCTTTTTAAGCGATGCATTTTGACTCTTTTTACTATAGCGAAAATGAGGAATAGGAGAAACTTAACTACCATTTTATTTGATCGAGGTAGGGGTAAGGATATGACCAGAATAGTTGAGTGAAATGGAAAAGGAACAATAGTGAAGTGTTTGAATTCAAGTGAATGTTTATTGATTGAAGTTTTACCCTTAGATGGTTTCAGTACAAGCACACAACAATTGCCTAGATTGGTTGAACTTAAACATGTGACTCACATGTTACTAGCTTCAAAGACTTTGAATTCCTAAGAGGTGCTTAAATTTGGACTTGTATATGATGTTGTGGCTCATTTAGAACTTTTTGCAAAAACTTGGAGACGGGAATTAGACATTCATGGAGGTCATATTCCTTGGCAACAGTCTCTCCATAGAATAAATAAGCTAGGTTCTTAACCAAAAGAGCTAGATGTTTTGGAAATTTTCAAAGCTAAAGTAAAGAAGGCATATACTAATGTTCCCTATCTTTCAGTATTGTTCAGTGTAATCAAGAAGGGGCTGGTGAATAGTGTTGTTGCAGTAGTTAGGCCAGAGGGGAAAAAATGGAAAGATTTGATCATAACTTCTGAAATAGGAGGACTCAAACATGTCATTTTTTCACAATGCTCATCTCCTAAGGTTCCTAAAGTTACATACCAAGGGTTGAAACTTGATTCCTCATCCAATTAGAAAAGTTGACATAGTTGAAGATACTCTTATGGTTTTGGAATAACAATTGCTCTGGCTTTGAAAGAATTTGATTCAAAGCCATTGGATGCTGGGATCTGGAAAATATATGTCAAATTGAAAATTTGTGCTTCAAGGAGAATAATTATGGAAGAAAAGGCAATATGTGGTGTGCTACTTTTTAAGGGCATTCATAACTCTGAGGATTTCTGCAAGGTAGATATTGTAATTGATCGGGTAACTAAAATTATGCCTTTGAAGCAAAGGATATTTTTTGAGTTGGAATAGGCAAGTAATTCTTTGTGTGTCTTAACATCAATGATTGATGTGGAAGTAAATGGTGCAAATGTGAAAACTCAAGATTGCTTGATTGGGTCTCATGGATTCAATCCTCTGCACATGTCTTGCGACTACTTGGGATAGTGTGCACTTGGGATAGTGTGACTAATACGACATTTTTGAAAACCATAGTAGACTTTATTGAGTTTTCAAAAGTGGGTACCAGCTTGTTAGAAAATTATATATTACAAAGCAATGCAACACATAAAATATGCGGAAAATACAAGCACACAAAACACATAAAACCAGAGAGACACAGATATACGTGGTTCACCCAGTTTGGGCTACGTCCACCCCGAACAGCCAGTCCTTCCTTTATATTATCCAAAAAAATGAAGAGACAAAACCTACAGCAGATCCGCTGTAATATCCTCTGTTCTCTCTCACAGTCTCCCTCTCTGTTTCTCGCTCCGAGAATATGCATACAATACACAACAGAATACAATAATTTCATACAAGCGAGGGATTTAATTTAGGGAAAATAACCCCAAGAACATAATTCTACCATCGTATCATCCGCCTAATGAACGATCGCCCCCTCGGACCCCCCAGGCAAAGGTTTAATTACAAGCGGCATCACGCTCTATTGCTGCACATGGGTCCAACACTCGTGATACAAAATAAACAAGATAATCAGCTCCACACCCAACACCAAGCTTGTGTTAAAAAGTCCACCTAGATTTGCAGTGAACCATATATTTTTCCCCTATGGAATGGATGCACATTTTCTAGTTGATTTTAGCATAGAACCTTACAGAATTGATGTTGATTAAAGGCTTCAGATTGCCTATGGATGGCAGATCTTGGTGGTTTTCAAATAGATATTATAGTTCGTAATATATGGTCACAAGTTTATCAATAGCAAGGTCTTGTAAATATGTCGACTGCATGTGCTAAATTTGGTAGGAGGGAAGTGTTAATGGTGATCCCCATTGAGGCCTTGGATGCCTCCTGAAAGAACCCTACAACAATCGCACTCACAGGGGCTAGTTCACCATTTTTTTCCATATACGTTTTGTTCCATCGGTATTTTGACGATTCTGTCCACTTAAAACAGTCGAAAGAGTGACAAACACACACACACACACACATATAACCGTCGAACTTGCGACAGATATTTGTAAACATTAGACTTGCGATGGAAATTTGTACACGTTGGAATTGCGAACGAAATTTTTAAACATTAGACTTGCGACGGAAATTTGTAAACGTTGGACTTGTGACAGAAATTTGTAAACATCAGACTTGTGATGGAAATTTGTAAACGTCAAAAGAGCGATGGAAATTTGTGAACGTCAGAAGAGCGACGAAAATTTGTAACCGTCAGAAGAGTGACGGAAATTTGTAAACTTCGAAAGAGCAACGACACCATGCAAATGTTGGAAGAGTGATGAAAATTTGGAAATGTCGAAAGTGCAATGTTATGTGGATTGATCCCTCTTGCAGACAAGAGCGATCTCCCTAGTATTCTACGAATAGCTAGAAACAAATATCCATTTGTAAATATTTTTCTCTAGATTATTTGCAATTCAGAATTATTATAAAAAAATAAAGAGGACATGCTCCTACCTTGAAATCCAATGTTCGATGCAGTCTTTTATCCAATCGGTCCAAAGAGGTTTTTTAATAAGTAGAACCTACAATAAAAGACAGACAAAATAATTAAAAGCACCTGCAACATATAATAATCAAGAAAATATAATACAACTTAGTGATCAAGGAGTCTAAGTATTGATATTATTCAATAAGCACAAGAATAAGTCAATGAGAAAAAGATTTCCATATGTATTATCTTGGATGAAAAGAGTAACTTTACAATCTGATGCCTTGATGTCGTACAAGTTTCTCCCGAGGTCCTGAACAATAGTTCCTCCTTCATTTTGACAATCCTTCCTCTCTGAATACCAGCATAGATTTATGGACATAAGGGTGTGATCATTCTCATGCCAACAATAACTAGTGTAGAGAGTATGCTCCCTTGAGAATTTCTTCAGCAATTACCATATACAAGGTACTGACTGCACTTGAGACTAAAACACAAGCTCAATTTATAAGGAAATGGAGATAATTTCAGTTCCATGAAGAGGGGGATGAATTCCTCTCATGAAGGGATTTGAGCTCCATGGACCAAGGGATAAGTTCCATTAGTGGAGGGATAGAGCTCCATGAGTGGAGGGATAAAGCTCGAACTGATCGTGCCTCTAGAAGCTTCCAGTTGGGAGAATATTTGTCCAGCTAGGCTTCTAGAATTTACTTTTTCCTTTATTTGAATTTTTACGGGGGTCTGCAGGTTTTAGTAGCAGAACGTGTCGGAGCTGCCGCAAGCTATAGAACAAGTATCCGTGAACTCGCAGGAAAGGGCTAGAAAAAGTGCGGAGGTAGACTTTTAAGGGTTTCAATGAGCTTTTCTCCAATTCCAAGACTTGGTTTAGGAACATTAGGGTTTTTTACTTCTAAGGGAGCACAATATAGGTAGTGATAGACCTATATGGACAGTCAAATGTCATGGTGACAAAATAAGGTGTAACAGATTTCCCCTTAAAGTGCGAAGTTTGAGGTTTTTCTGAAGAGTGAAGTGATTTATCATTCTGAGGATTGGATTGTGGACACCGGTCGAAAAAATGTAAAAGCATTCAATGCAAGCAAATATATATATATATATATATATATATATATATATATATATATATATAATCGTTGAGTAGGTATTCCCATACTTAGATCAAAACTAACTCATTGTTTTGGTACATATATGATTTTAGTATTACATCAAAAGCAGACACAGTATGGGAATAGCCATCTATCATAAATAGTATTTTGTATCATGAATAATAAAACTCCTCGCAGCCTGGATGGTGGAAACTAGATCCAGGGTCTTGATTTCCGCTTCCCGAACTAGTACGATTATATCCATGCTATTGATTGTGTCGAAGTCGAACATGGTAGAAACCACTTGATTACCAGTCAATGATGTGAACTATTAACAAGTGTGAGAGAAACCACTAATAATGAAAATGGATCTCAAAGTACTCCAGTACAATATATGAAGTGTGAATGAATGATTTGCAGTCGAACACTTCATGGAATCATTCAATCGAAGGTCAATGATGCAACCTGTTGTTGAAGGAGAGAAACCTGCAGTTAAGGCATGCATATTCCAAGGTACTAATATGATTCTAGGTCAACTTCCTAGATGATGAGCTATCGTCGATAGAAATCGATTCGTCGGAGGAAAACCCATGACACGAAACCATTAGATCAAGTTTTGAAGAAATATTTGCAAGGACTGACTCAAGGATGGTCAACATGAATGGAGACAAATGTTTTCAATGAATGGTTTATTTGAACTGTCTCTTGAACACATAATGACACTGCAGATGGTTTGGCAGCAATTGACCTAAAGTTAATGCCCAGAAACCGGCTGAAGACTTTCAATGTGGTTTGATTAACTGTTAGAAAAATGATTTCCCAACCCAGGTACAAGTGTTACAGTGTCGTGTTCAAGAGTGGCATGCTGTTTTTTAAACAAGGGTGAAAACTGGATTCTTTTTCTCTCTTTTTTCCCCCACCATTACTGGCAAGTACCTCTTTATTTTTGACAAGCTTGAGGAGGATAACATTTTCTTGTTTATATAAGCTCATGCTTCGGATTAGTCCATCTTAGTATTAAAATCGAACCCTAAGAAGGATTGGTTCGGTCCTGTTGTAATCGATAGGTCCTTTACTGTTAAATTTTAACAAGTCTAGTATAGGAGAAACTCGGCGTTTTTCAGTTTTAGGGAGTCAAAAGAAAAACATAAGTAAACTCCGTGTTTGTACTTTTTCATAAATTTAGTCTCTCAAGCTCTAAAAAGGATAAAATAAAATAGGAGAGAACTCTATTGACCATGACTAGTCAGCTTTTTTGTAATTAGTCCATTTCAGTCCGAAAAAGAGGTAAACTTATACTGAAGGGACGACTTTTCATTTCCTTTAACGAGTTCTAATAGTCAAGTACTCGGTGATATTTTTATGTTTCAAGAGTCTAAAAAGGGCTTAAAAGAGAACTCCATGGTCTCACTTTTTCATAATTTTTCAAGAGCCCGAAAAAGTGATAAAATTATACTCAGAGTCAAAATAATTCCTTTCACCAAAAATCATGTATCCTACACAAAAATTCAAAAGATTACATAAACATGTTTCCAAGAAGTAAAAATATTGAAAAATAGCCTTTTAAAGTGAAAAATAAATAAAATATAATATTTTTTTCATTCAAAAACTATAAAAAGGAGTTAAATAAATTCATTTTCACCTTTTGTCTTCAGAGTAGTGAATTGAGAGCTTTTGGGAAAAAAAATTCGGAGCTAATATCGGGAGAACCGTTTGTCCATTCCGTGAATTATTAGAACCAGGTAATCCATATCATCTTACTCTTCATTTCTATCCATTTCATTTCTCCTTTTTAGCTTTAATTTCATTTTTTGGGAGGAATTTATGTTTAAAAACGCGCTATCGGAGGTCCGTAGGTCATGCGCGCGCTACCTGTGGACCCTGATAATTTCTAAATAGAAAAATATCAGGCTGTCGTGGTTTTTCTGTAGAACCCGTGCGGAGGTCTGCGTTGTCTCCTCACAAAAACTGTGGAGGCGCCGTGACCGTTTCAAAATTCACAAATTCTCTTAAAAATGATTCAAGTTTTACACTCCAAGGGTTTCTAACTTTCAAATGTGTTTATTTGTAGGCTATTCCACCTTGTTAGAGTGGAGAGAAAATGAGCATGAGGCTATATACAATGAAGCCATGAATGATCCCGCAACAATACGTGTGCTAAAAAAATGTGGTTTATATAAGTTCTGGGCCATCCAAGGTATGAAAGCACAAGTAGAGTTGATGAACTGAATAGTAAATACATGGGAAGTTCAAGATCAGTTCTTTATCATTGGTGACCATCAGCTTGAAATTGAGCTCGAGGATATCTATTTCCTTACTGGATTATCCCAGAGAGGAGAAAAAATATCCTTGTTTGGGGCTAGACAGGGTGGCCTACTCATTGCCAGCTACAAACAACAGTATTTCAGTGATGAGGCAAATCCAAAGGATAATCGCATAGACATTAAAACTATCTTGTGATTAGATCTCAAAGTTATTGCATTTACAGTCACTAGATTGTGTGGGAGTGTAGCTCCACACATTGTAGCCACTAAATCTTAAATGCAAATCGTAGTAGAGTGTTTCGGAGGCACCATATTCAACTTGTGTGAAGGGGTATTGGCCAACATGAAAGGCCAATTAACTAGAGAAAAGAATGCAAAGTTGAAAAACTTTGGTTATGGCACCATTTTGATATCTTTTGCTTTAGAGAGAATTCTACTTCTTTCCCCTCTGCTGATTCCAGTAGATCGTGGCGAACCTTGAGAACCTCAGATGGTACGTTGGGTTACATTAATGGCCCACCATGGTGGCGATGGCACTTCAGTGGTTTGGTTCACCCCGACATTCTTTATGTGGCTAAGGAACCAAGTCTTCACAATCGAAGACTTCCCCTATGGAGGTATAGATTTCAGAGGTGATCCTGAGATGTCTTTGCCTCCAGGGGTAGAGTGGGACGAATAAGGTAAGCGAACTATTTTGGTGTTTTTAATATAATTTTTATTTGTTTTTTAACATCCAATACTGATAACAATATTTAAATGCATATGTCGGTCCACGATGACCAGCCACACTTCGTTGCTTTTATAGGCGGCAAACACAACTTATAGCACCACCATAGGATCAGGCAGTAGAGATCCTAGCAGATATGGTGCACAACCTGGAGAGGTTAACCATAGATATTCCCGAGACGGGGACAGATGAAATTCCTCTCCGGCTTCAGAGACATGTTACAGGTGTTATAGGACTGTTTAGGAGATTCCTAGCAACGTGGCACGCGCCATAGTCTATTACCATGATCATCATCACAGATAGTGGATGATCAATGTGGATTTGACATATTTTTTTTTGTATCAGTATCTATTAGATCATAAGGTGTTTGAACCTATGATCATAGATGATGTAATATTTTGAAAACAAACCTATGTATGATATTACTACTTTCTCTGAGTATCTTGTTCAACATGTATCGAATGTTGTTTTTGGTTTACTATGTTAATGTTGAAAATATCTATTTAGAACGTGATTAGCTAATGCATCGGCCAATGTGTTTAAATTTCTTGAAATATGTTGATATTCGATGTAATCAAACTATCGTTCCAAGAGACAAACCTTCAAAAATAATCTCAATAACACTAGATTTTTAATTGCATACACCCTATTTGAATGTAATACAATGAGTTTTGAATCCAACCTAATGATCAAACATCAAATACCAAATGAAATGGAATCAAATAATAACTCAATGACTGCACTATATTTTTCAATATTATTCATTGTTTGACCAAGCATACCCCATGCATAGAAACTAACTCATCGGTGGGTGAATAGATAACTCAAGTCGTGGAAGAGATATTCTGTGTACTACGACAGGCACCATCAGCAAAACCAATGTACGTTTGAAGGGATGTCGACATCTGCAATATCAAGAGTAATCAAGATAAGCAGTGATAGTAGTAACAACAAACTTAATCTTAGCACACTTATCTAATCTATGGCACGCTATAGAAAGTAACTAATGTACAAGAGAGATCTTCACATGAAATTCAAGAATAATATCACTTAAGATAAATACCATTCCTGGGCTTATCTAAAGAGACCATATCATAATCAGTTAATTCATAGGCTCCTTTTGCAAGCACACACTTGATGATGTAGGGACCATGCCACATCGATTCAAATTTTCCAGCACCTAGCTTATCGTTAGCTTGATCATATATTAAGACTAGGTCACCTTCTGAAAAAACATGAGGGGTAACACTTCGGTCATAATGAGATTTCACACATTTCTTATGAGCTTCGACTGCTAATGAAGTGGTGCACCGAGTCTCATCTAATTGTGCTAAGTACAAAAAGAGTTTATCCTCTTTAGAGGTAATTGGTTGTAATTCAATGGCTAATTGGAGTGACAACATTTCACATTCAATGGGTAACACAGCTTCTAAATCGTAGACCAGTTGAAAAGGAGTGAACCCTGTAGCAGTTTTTGCTGAGGTTCAGTATGCCCATAGTGCCTAAAAAATCATGGTGTGCCAATTCAATTTGTGAGTTCCGATAATCCGTTTAATCATGGTGGTTAAAACCTTGTTGACAGCTTCAACTTGACCATTAGCCTGTGGGTAATATGGAGTAGAGTTATCATGTCGTAGGCTAAGTTGATCGGAAAATTCGGTCATCATTATATTTCAAAAATGACTCCCATGGTCTATGACTATCACTTGAGTCACACCGAAACTAGAAATCAAATGGTCGAATACGAATGTAGCTGCGTTTTTCCATCTGCCGCGAATGTAGGCATCGCCTCGGCCCATTTGGTAAATTAATCTATAGCGAGAATAATATACCCATGCCCCTCGACCGAGTGAGGGTTACATGTAATGAAATCAATGCCCCATTTCACAAAAGTACTGACAACAATGATTTGGTGAAGAGGAGATGGAAGCGCACACATCTTTCGTTCAAAAATTTGGCAGTTGTGGCATTTTCAGACCGCAATAATACAATCCTTAAATAACAACGACAAAAAATAACCAGCGCAATATCTTTTGGGTTGTGGAAAACCCAGACATATGACCACCACACGCTCCAGAGTGACAGTCATTCAAAACCCTTTCAGCCTCTTCGTGAGTTATACAACGTCGAAAAAAAAAATCTGCACCACGATGATAAAGTGTGTCCCCAACAATATTGTATTGTTGGGATTGATATTGGATTCTCCATCGATTTGAACGTGAAAGCTCTGGGCGAAAGGTTTGGGTTTGAATATTTATGATGATATCTCCATACCATGGATCTAGTGTACTGATAAGAAACAGAGATTCTTCTGCAATGGGATTCTCTACCACGGTTTCTGTCTCAGTATTGGGAAGGTCACACATGAGTTTTTCAAACACCAGTGATTTCTTTGATTTAGATTTCTCTAATTCCAAATCAAAATCTTGTAGGATGAAAATCCATTTAGATTATTTTCCCCCAAGTAATTGTTTTGTCAAAATATACATCATTAGGTTGCAATTAGTGATCACAGTTGTCTTACGTAACAGCATGTAGTGACGGAATCGTTGGACAGCTTGAACTGCTGCCAAGGCCAATTTCTCCACATGCGAATATTTGATTTTCGTCGAGTTAATATTCTGACTTAGATAATAGATCACATGCTCGTTGTGAGATTCATCCTCTTGAACCAGAGCCATCCCAATGGTTGAATCAGAGGCTTCTAAGTATAAAATTAGTCCTAGTGGTAATTGGGGGGATGCAATAATGGTGCATGGGTTAACGCGTGTTTTAATGCATCAAAATATTGATCAACAATCTCATCTCAAATAAAAGGAACACTTTGTTTCAACAATCGGGTAAAATTTTTTGTTAACTGAACATAGTTCGGGATAAACCTACGTAGAAAATTTACTTTCCCTTGCAAACTTTGGATTTTGCAAAGTGTGGAAGGAGGAGGTAAATTGATAGTGGTCTCAACCTTCGAGGGGTCGACATGAATGTCAACTTTCGAAATGATGAATTCTAGTAATCGTCTTGATTGCACACAAAAAACATGTTTGTGCGGGTTCAAACGAATCTTGTAATGCCTACATCTCATGAAAAGAACTCGTAAGTGTGTAGGATGATCTTCCCTATGTAATGAGTGAGAAGGTAAGTCATCCAGATAAGGCTATAAAATATGTTTGATGTCATGAAAAGCGTAACATTTCCCTTTGAAAAGTTGCACCAGCATTTTTTAATCTGAAAGGTAATTTGCAATAAGCAAATGTCCCCCAAGGACATATAAATGTTGTTTTTGGTTGATCAACAGGGAGTATGTTGATTTGATTATACTCATAAAATCAATCCATAAATTATAAAATTTCATTTCCGACACAATCATCGATAATTTGGTCGATATAGGGGGTAGGATAATTGCCTTTTTGACACGCTATATTAATATCCCTATAATCGACGCATACTCGTATAGTCCATTGTTTCTTGGTAACCGGAACTATATTAGATACCCAATCAGTCAATGGAATTGGATAAAGAAATCCTTCTCGTAATAGCTTTTCAACTTCAGCTTTGATAGCAATAGCTTTTTGCGGATGTATTGGACATAATCGTTGTCTAATAGGCTTGGCATCCGGGTATGTATTAATTTCATGAATGACCATCTTTGGATCAATTCCTGGCATCTCTTCGTAAGACCAGGAAAATATGTCTCAGAATTCTTGAAATAGGGCTTTATATGTATTAATCTCGTCAATCATACAAGAAGCACCTATATGAATGTTTTCAATAATTCCAGGTTTAACTGATATGTCGATAGGAAAAGTTGTGAAAATGTTTCCCAAATTAGTCTCAAAATCTGAATTTGTAATTGATATGGGATTTTGTGGTTCCTCGACATAATCAATCATAAAAATAGACGAAAAAACATTTTCAAACTTATCAAGTTCAGGTAAAAACAAATATCTATGATGTAGATCATCCCAGGGTAATTCATCGAAAGACAAAAATTCTCGACTACTTTCATTAGTGTAAAACACTTGTTGAAAAGGATCAGAAAGTGATGTCAAGGATGAGTTTGATAGTGAAGAAGATTATTCGGTGATCACATTCATTTGATCATGAATAGTTTAAAGTGTGTTAGAAAATGATTGTACTACCACATATTCCATTTCAAAAGGACTCAAAGGCATCTCGCCATTGAAAGAGTCCAGTTTTGATTCTGAAGGCACTACCCAAGTGTCATCAAATGGGATAGTGCTTGATGAGATCATATTGATGTTGGAAATGGTACGTGGTACGTTGGGTGGAGGCATAAAGAAAGTTCCCATTAGAGTAGAGTCCTTTACTAATCCTACACCAACATATTCATATGGGATAGTCGTTTTTCCAACATGTTGGATACTGTCTGTAGAAGCAGGGTCGGACAAATAATATGACAACTGATCGATTTTCACAATATTTCCTTTATGAGGAAACATGATTAACTGAAAGATGGATGAAACGACAACAGTCATGGCATAAGACCAACTTTGACCCAAAATAAGATTGTAATCTAGAGGGGCATCAACAACTTCCACATCTAGATTAATAGTTTTTCCTTCTACTTCTATAGGTAGATCTTGGAGTATTCCGAATGGATGAAATCATCTTCCATAAAAGGATTTAAGGATTGTCGGTGATTGGTTGAGTGTTGGAGAACTGAGAGTTTTCCAACAGTTTAACGACATTATGCATATGGATGCCCCCTCATCAATTACAGTACGAAAGACTTGTCTTTTTAAACTAATACTTGGATCTGAAAAGCCATCTGATGAGGGAATCTTGGTGTAAAATTTTCTAGATCAAAGACCATGAGGTTAAAATCTCGAGGATCGATAGCTCTAATAGCTGATAATAGTAATTTCCTTTGTGCTAGACATGATTGTAGCACTTCTAAGGCTGACATTGTTGAAGGTAATATTGCCAAGTCTTCAACAATGTTGTAATTATGAGTAGCTCTCGCATATGGGTTGAAAGCTGATTTTCGAAGTACACCTTTAGCAGGCGGTTTAATCACTAGATCAGGATTAGGTTTCCCGATATGAAGTGGATCAGAAACCGAAGGAGATACAACTGGTGTTTGACTAGAATTTCCTGTCTCTTTACTAGTTACAGGATTTTTACTTCCATAGTCTTGTAATCGCATTGCAACCATAACCTCAGACATCATTAAAATATTTGTCGATGAATTTGAAGAAGATCCTATCATTTTTCTATCTTGAGTGGGAAAAGGATCCTTCAAGACAACGGGGGTGGGTGAGCCTTTGATGAATTTAGTGACCTCAGACTGTTGTAGGCACTCTTTGGTAAATTGATCCTCATCACAGATAAGACAAGGATAACGAGATTTCCGCTCATCATCAGTTGGTTCATTCTTTTTGGTTTTCTCCTTGGGAGATGTAGTTTACTTGTTTTTATTCTTTCCTTTATTCTTATTACCAGTTTTAGATTTAGCTGTAGATGAGTCTACAACATGAATTTCGGTAGAAGTTTCAAGGGAAGAATTTCCTTTTGGTGAATCGGGTAAAGTTATGATATGAAAAGTAGTTTTGGAGGACTTCTTCTTACTCCTATTAGCGCTAACTAAACCTATTACACTATCTGCGGCATGAGAACCTGAAGGAGTTGTAGTTATTTGACCGGGACGTGGTAAGTAAGGAATTCTTCCATATAAAGTACCATATTGTGTATATACAAGGTCTAAGAACTGAGCTTGAGCAATGACCTATTCTTCCGTAACAACCCCTCCCTTAGCCACATCTTCAATGATCTTTGGAAGAAAAGATTTGATAAAACATTCTACCAATATCTGATCCAAAATAAAAACTTTCATTAAATGTCTTCTATGTCTCCATTCATGTATGTGATCTGAAAATTATGTAGACGTAGATTGTTTTAATGAAGTCAAGAGTTCTGTTCCATTGTTGTATCGGACTGGCAACTGAAAGTGTGTTAAGAAATCTATTGCTAAGGCATTGAAATTGTTAAATGATCCACGTGGTAGTTCAATATACCATTTTGCATCTAAACCTATTAATGTTCTCTGAAACAGTCTTACTCGAATGGAATCATCGATCAAATAGTTGGATGTGAACCAGAGGTGGTAAGTCATGACATGGTTTGAAGGGTATTATCCTAATTTACCTTCGAACTTAGGAATATCACTGGGCAACTTATTCGGCATTAGCGACCAAAAAGGAAGATAATAAATCAGGTCTTTCATTAGGCACAACAAATGAGGTAAATCCAAAGTTTCTATGAATGGTAACCGATGGTTAGGGTCCTACTGAGCAAATTGATAACCTTGAGGAACTATACCAGCACCAGGAGGAGGATATCCAGGATAACTTGGAATAGCCTATGCATTTGGAATTGAAATTCCTCCCAGATAACCAGGGTTGGTCGGACCATATTGAGGTTGAGATAGTATCTGATATGTGTAACCAGTGTACGGTTGATGTTGGTATACTGGATTTTGTGCTACACGCCCTTATTGATATTTCCCTTGATATGGTTGATAAAAAAACTAAGGTTAGCTTGTTACAATTGTACTTGTACCAGGTTGTCCCGTAGGCATCTGAACATTAGTCTGAACTGTGTGTCTAGGTTGAGAAGCAGTGATTTGAGGGATTTTTTGTGATACTTGAGAAGCTGTAGAAATAGGGGATGCAAAAATTCCAGGGATAGGTGTGGTAGGCTGAACAGAAGTTGGCGCAACATTTTTAGGTGGAGTTATAGGTGTACTTGGACTAGGTTGCTGAACACTACTATGTGCAGATACCTGTGGTATAACTTGAAGCGTAGGTTGGACAAGTTGCTGGATTTGATTGTAAGCAATTGGCTAACCAAGCTTATTATAATGTACTTGCACAATAGGTTGCAAATTCTATTGATTCAATGATGGGTTCCACACCGTGTTTACTCCAGGATATGGAGCTCCCATTGAAGGTTATGCTGTGCAATATGGACCATAACCAAGTTGATAATTTGGAACGTAATCTTGATAGTTGGCTGGATAATTTCCACTAAAAGATTGACCTCCCTAAAACAATTATTGTTCCTGATAAAACTGCAGCCCTAAAGGAGGTTGTTTTCCTTGGAAAGACTATTGCCCTGGCATAGGGTAGTGTTCTTGAAGAGGTTGCAGACCTTGAATAGAGTACTGCCCTTGAGGCTGATATTGTCCTTGAGATATGTACTGGCCTTAAGGTATGTAATCTCCTTGAGGTGTGTACTATCCTTGAGGTTTCCCCTCAGGCAGTGAATTACTACCTTGAGGATGCCCCCCAGGTGGTAAATTACTACTTTGCGGGTCAGGGTTAGGAATGTTTCCAGACATCATGTAAACTTGTTTTGCGTTCAAATTTTTAGTATGTGATTCATTTGGACCAGGTGATTTTACTAGTTTTTTGGGAGAGGGAGCTGCTCCTGAAAAAGTACCAGAAAGCGATTGGTACCCCGGAGGAACAAACAGACCACCATACAAAAATGTTTCTGACATGCAGAAAACATGGATGACTCACCAGCCATGTTGAATGAAGGTTTGTAATTACCTCTTGGTATGGCGTAAAAAGGAATTCAAGGTGGTGAATAGTTTAGACCAGAATTATGTAGAAAATCTGTTAACTAAGAATACAAAGGATCCTATTTGAAAGGGCTATAATAGTAAATCGATTCACTTGGCCTAATATCTAAAGATTCCTTATGTGAAGGAAGAATAACTTCTTCTTCAGCATGAGTGATTTCTTCAATGCTAATGAGGTCAGGAGGAAGGTTCTCAGTGATGCGAAACTTCAATCGCGGTGAATGAGGACAACTAGGGGTTGGAGTGATGAAATCTGAATCAGGCTCAGACGTAGCAGGTTTAGTTTCTAGTTTAGAAATTTCATGCTCAATAGCTGATAATTCACTAGTTGTGGAAGCAAGTTCAACTAGTTCATAAATTGATATTTTTCTTTGAGAAATTTCTGTTGTTTGAGGTTGATCTACTTCGTAATCAGGATGTATAATTACTAATGTTTCTTCTTGTTTAGTTGATCCAGTCCCTGATGGTTGTCCTTTCTCAAATTTAAGCATTTCTAACTGTCTTGGTGTGTACTTAGGGGGTTTCCCCTACATTCTATGGGATTATCTTGGTAATTCAGCCACGATTAAAAAGTTTAACACACAAAATCAAAGAAAATTTCAACAAAATATCCTAAAGTCTCTAAGGAAACAATCAAATTGATCACACACCTACAAAATCTAAGAGAGAAATCCACACACGAATAGTATATTCCCACACTAAAAACACTAGTTGGTGATGAAATCCAACGTCATAAAATTCTAATGTGAAAATGGCAGTTGGAAAAATTACCCCAAAAAACTTCTTAATGAAACATTCTGGTGCAAGTCTCTCCAATTATTCCATATCGAAGTGAAGAGTACCCTCCGGAAAGTCCAAGTGACTCTAGCCGATGTCTGCTCCAGGTACAGTGGGACCTTCCCTCCACCGTCACCTTGGGAAAAATCCTAAAGATAATAGTCACTAGGGTCACCAACGGGAACAAATGTACCTAGGGGAACAGTCTACGATCCAATATACATGCAAGGGCAGAGTAGCAAGCTCAATCCCCTTGAAGGCTCCTTGATATAATCCAAGATTTACCAACAAGTGACCCCAAGCTCATCGATGATGGTCTATCTGAGGTTTATTGTTTTTAGTAAGTGCACATCTGCTATCTTTCCCAATGAGATAGGTACGATTACCTCACTGGTTCTTACATGATCTCGTGCTTGACTCTTTTAAGAAGAGCTTCCCAGAGCATAAATGCTACAATTGGATTTTCCTACCGCAAGATTGCTACTTGCTTGTTTGAACTGTCTTGGAATGTTAATTACAACTTGTTCCAAGACACTGGCCTAGGCTATGTTGGTGGAAAGAGCCCTAGAAAAATGTAAAATATCTAGATTGATTTTATTAAAGCGTTATTTTTAGTTTGGCCGTTGCTTAAGACAGAAGGTATGGAAGTGAAACTTCAATGATGTTTGTGACCCAACTCAAAAATACGCTAAATGCATCTAAAGGAGGAGTGAAACTCTTTTCTTTTCAATGAATCTTATTTAAGGGAAAGATTGAGGGATTTAACAATTTTCAAAGCACCAATTCTTTCTTTCATAAACAAAATCTTTAAAAAGAAGGCGATTTTTTAAAAAACTTAATTTTCAAAAATGATTTATTACTCATTTGAAATGAAATTCCTTTATCAATCAGATCAGAAACTACAAATTAATAAACAAACTATATCCAAAATAAAACACTATCTAAAACTTCTAAAAACATAAAATTCAAAATCAAAAGAAAAATCTAATTTTGAAGTCTATCTAGAAATTTTGAGGACATTTTCTCCTAGTTTGTGATCGAACTAAGAAAAATTTCTACTTATCTTAGCAGAAATAAAAACATCTGAAAATGCTTTGGTGTGATATCAGGCTTCAGTAAGCTAAAAGCTCTTCCAAATTTGCAAATGAAAACAAAATTAATTTTCATAAAAGTAAGGTTTGCAATGGTTTTAATGGATTAAAAAGAGAATATCATCATACCAGTGAGCTGAGGTATATGAAGGTATCTTGTATGGAGCAGTAAGAAAGTAGGGCAAACACTCACTCATAAAATGCAAATAGGATGAAAAATCACACAAACGCAATAGTTGCTGAAAAGACATTCACACATAAGATTTGATATCTAAGATAAATTGGGGAAAACACAAAGAATCATGTAATCTAGCTCCTAAAAAGAGAATTCTTAAATTTTTCAAAATATTTCTGAAGGTCCGCAGGTTCTAATGGAAAACAGTGTGGCATCGCACTGTTTTGAGCTGAAAACTATGGATGATGTCGCACTGTTTTCATATGAAAACTATGGAGGAAAGGAAAAGTACATAAAAAATAAATATTTATCTTTTCTTTTCAGGGATTCTTAAAAGTTATCTACCCAACCCAATCTCAGACAAATCAAAATAAGAAAACTCTCAAAATTCAAACTGAAAATAAAAAAGGAAAACTAAGTTCTATTCCCCAGTGGAGTCATCATTTTGTTATGCAGATTAATCCCTCTTGTGGACAACAAAGATCTCCCTAGTATTCTACGAATAGCTAGAAACAAACATCCATTTGTAAATATTTTTCTCTAAATTATTTGCAATTTAGAATTATTATAAACAGGGAAAGAGGACATGCTCCTACCTTGAAATCCAATGTTCGATGTAGTCTTTTAATCCAGTCGCTCCAAATAGGTTTCTTCAATGAGTAGAACCTACAATCAAAGACAAACAAAAGAATTAAAAGCAACTACAACATATAATAATCAAGAAAAGCTAATCCAACTTAGTGATCAAGGAGTCTAAGTATTGATGTTATTCAATAAGCACAAGAACAACTCAATGAGAAAAAGAGATCCATATGTATTATCTTGAATAAAAAGAGTAACTTTACAACCTGATGCCTTGATGTCATACAAGTTTCTCTCGGGGTCTTGAACAATCGTTCCTCATTTAGTTTGACAAGCCTTCCTCTCTGAATACCAGCATAGGGTTATGGGCATAAGGGTGTGATCATTCTCATGCCAATAATAACTAGTGTAGAGAGTATGCTCTCCTAGGAATTTCTTTAGCAATTACCATATACAAGGTACCATTGAGACTGAAACATGACCTCAATTTATAAGGAAATGGAGATAATTTCAGTTCCATGAAGAGGGGGATGAATTCCTCTCATGAAGTGATTTGAGCTCCATGGACCAAGGGATAAGCTCCATGAGTGAAGGGATAAAGCTCGAATTGATCGCACCTGTAGAAGCTTCTAGTTGGGCTTCTAGAATTTAATTTTTCCTTTATTTGACTTTTTACGGGGGTTTGCAGGTTTTAATAGCATAACGTGCGGGAGCTGGCGTAGGCTATAGAACAAATATCCGTGAACCCGCAGGAAAAGGCTAGAAAAAGTGTGAAGGTAAACTTTTAAGGGTTTTAATGAGATTGTCTCCAATTCCATGAATTGGTTTAGGAACATTAGGGTTTTTGACTTCTAAGGGAGCATAATATAGGTAGTGATAGACCTATTTGGATAGTCAAATGTCATGGTAACAAAATAACGTGTAACAGATTTCCCCCTAAAGTGCGAAGTTTGAGGTTGTTCTGAAGAGTGAAGTGCTTTCTCATTCTGAGGATTGGATTGTGGAGATCGGTCGCAAACCTGTAAAAACATTCAATGCAAGAATATATATATATATATATAACATTGATGAGGTAGGCATTCCCATACTCATATCAAAACTAACTAATTGTTCTGGTACAGATATGATTTTAGTATTACATCAAAAGTAGACAAAGTATGGGCTCAACCATCTGTCATAAGTAGTCTATTATATCATGAATAATAAAACTCCTCGTAGCCTAGATGGTGGAAACTAGATCTAGTGTCTTGATTTCCACTTACCGAACTAGTACGATTCTATCCATGTGATTGATTGTGTCGAACTCGAACATAGTAGAAACCACTTGATTACGAGTCAATGATGTGAACTGTTAACAAGTGTGAGAGAAACCACCAATAAGGACAATGGCTCTCAAGGGACTCCAGTACAATCTATGAAGTGTGAATGAATGATTTGTTGTCGAACACTTCATAGAATCATTCGATTGAAGTTCAATGAGGCAACATGTCATCGAAGGCAAGAAACCTGCCATTAAGGCATGTTGATTCCAAGGTACTCATAGGATTCTAGATCAACTTTCTAGATGATGAGCTATCGTCGATAGAAAGCGCTCCATCGCAGGAAAGCCCACGACACGAAACCATTATATTAAGTTTTGAAGAAATATTTGCAAGGATTGACTCAGGGGTGGTCAACGCGAATGGAGACAAATGTTTGCAATGAATGGTATATTTGAAATATCTCTTGAACACATAACGACACTGCAGATGGTTTGGAAACAATTGACCTAAATATAATACCCAGAAACTGGCTGAAGACTTTTAATGTGGTTTGATTAACTGTTAGAAAAAGGATTTCCCAACCTAGGTACAAGTGTGACAAAGTGTTGTGTTCAAGAGTGGCATGCTGTGTTTTAAACAAGGGTGACAACTGGATTCTTTTTCTCTCTTTTTCCCCCAGCGTTAATGGCAAGTATCTCTTTATTTTTGACAAGCTTGAGGAGGATAACATTTGCTTGTTTATATAATCTCATCCTTCGGATGTGTCCATCTTAGTATTAAAATCGAATCCTAAGAAGGAGTGGTTTGATCATGTTGTAATCGGGTCCTTTACTGTTAAATTTTAACGAGTCCAGTATTGGAGAAGCTTGACATTTTTCATTTTTAGGGAGTCAGAATAAAAACATAAGTAAACTTTGTGTTTGTACTTTTTCATAAATTTAGTCTCTCAAGCCCGAAAAGGGATAAAATAATACAGGACAGAACTCTGTTAACCATGACTAGCCAACATATACATTTTTCATAACTAGTCCATTTCAATATGAAAAAGGGGTAAACCGATACTGAGGGGACGACTGTTAATTTCCTTTAATGAGTTCGAATAGTCAAGTACTTGACAATATTTTCATGTTTCGAGAGTCTGAAAAGGGCATAAAAGAGAACTCCACGGTCTCGCTTTTTCGTAATTTTTGCTGACTAGGCTGCCCTGTCACCATTCTGTAACCTTTCTGCAATTTTTTTAGTTGTTTAAGAAAACAAAAAGAAGGCTCTATCTTCCTCATACGGACTCCATTTTGAGTGAAACGAAGTGCGTCGGATTCACGGACCCTATCTGGTCGTTATGGTTTGGTGCGATTATGAGCACTTTGAATTTTTGGAAATTTTTTGATCGCAGTCCAGATTCTGATCATGAATGACAATGGGAGGATATCTCTTAATTATATTGTAGAAAATACACATTCTACCAACTGGGCTTAAGGTTTGGAAAATGCTTACCAACTCAACTTTCCAAATATTTATGTAGATTCATGACTAAACTATAACATTTCTTTGAACTTGTCTCATGTCAGGATCAAAGACAAGGAATAATTTCTTTGATGGGTCCATTCCCCAATTAGGGAATATACCCCCAAAACTGGTTATTTATATTAGAAAAATGTTAGAAGGCCAATGGACTAGTTTTTTGGTGGAAGAAGATCTAAAGGTTGAGTTTCTTGCAAAAGCTCAGGTTTTCCTATGGTGCTTGAAAACAAAATTCCCACATAGAATAACTTATAAAAGAAGTAAAAGGAAGGCCCTAGTTGGTGCATACTTCACAAAAATGCTAAGGAATAGGTGAGTCATATTTTTCTAACATATCCTTTCACATTCAATATATGGGTAGTTTGGAAGAATAATCTTGGTTGAGGTGTTGTTTGGATTGTTGAGACCCTTCTTGACACTTGGAAATCTTGGTGGGAATAGTCAAATGATAAGAAACTCAGGTATATTCCTTGACTCATCGGTTGCGGAGTTTGGATAGCCCGGAATAAGGGTATCTTCCAATACAAATCCTCTTCCCTTGACAAGGTGATTGTAAATGTCCTTGCAATCTAAATTCTCTCATTCAAGCCTTGGGATATGCCCATGTTTCGCGTGTTATATAAGTTGAAGTTATAATTTTATCCTCTCCTTAAGCATATTTCGACATGGATTCTCTTGCAAGTGGATTTTATGGCGAGTGGTAGTCCTTTACTTACATGAACGACATTTATTCAAGCATCATATTGGTTTGGGCATGGGCTCAAACACTTATGAAGAACTATTAGCATTGAAACTTACATTATGTTTTGTCATTGAAAAAGGATGTCGTACTCTTTGGATCTTTGGATATTCCATGAATGTCATGAATTGATTCAATGAGACACATGCATTCCATAGTCACACACTGCTTCCTATTCTTGAGTAGACTCTTCATCTAAAACTTTCTTTTGATAATATTTCTTATTGAAACATATACAGGGAACATAACGCAACAACAAATTCCTTATATAAATCTAGCACGTAATAGATTCTTGGCATATGAAAAATAATTGAAAATATAGGGAAGGATTCACAGGCGTACTATCATAGATCGTTCATATATGGATACCAACAAACACAATAACTTCCATAGTTGATATATTTGATATACTTTTTTTCTTTTTTTCTTTTTGATGAAGTCTAAGACCCTCATAGTGATTAATATATGATATATTTACCCCTTGTATAGTGCTTTAGTCGACTTAATCATAGGTCTATATAGTCATGATTTAAATAATTTTGTTTTTTAACACACATAGCATAATGCATAGAAGTGCATTAACAAAATATAATATTTTCATAAATTAATAAAAAATACAATTTTTTTTATAGAAAAATAACAATATATTAACTTCAATGTTAACTTAAGGTACTTTAAATATTAACAAATTTATATAACACGTATTTTATATTCCTTTCATATATATAAATAAAATTTAAAATTAGATATAATTTCTTGGGATTCAACTGCATTAAGTAAGTCATTCATCTATGACCATTTCCATGAGAGGTAGTCGTAACTGACTAATTTATCATAATTTTTAAATAGTCCACTCATTACTCATTACATTGAGTGATGCTCACAGGGGTGAAGAAGTGGGATTGAAACCAGTGAAATGAATCACATAAAGTCAAACATCACTTCCGAGGCTTGCACCCGGTAACCAGGACTTCCCAGGGAGTCACCTATCCCAAAACTCCTCTGGCTCAAGCACACTTAACTATAGAGTTTTTCCCCACAATCAAACCCACTTAACTTGCTACCCCATTTATTTTATCAAAAAAATATCAAAAAAATAATTTTTTTTTATCATTCTCCATCCTCCTGATCTAAAATAATAAATTATCTAAAATAATAAATGTATCATATCATTGCAGAAAATAAATCCTTTTACATTATAATATATTACTTCTCCTAAAATCGACATAAAAACATTTATCCAATACTAATAACACGTGATACGTTATTCCAACTTCAAATTAAAAGTCATACGTACTTTTGTCCTCTTAGCCTAACCAAAAAGAAAAATTTGAAAAGGGTGAAACATATACGCAAGGTGTTTATTTCTCAATCATTCATAAATATATTTAATGGGATAGATGTTAAAAACAACACAAAACTGTATTCCATGTCAATGAGAAGATAAAATTTATATATTCATTTTCATTTTTTCACATATTTAACTAATTACGCCGAAAGGCGTTCCCTTTACCGGCTTTAGCCGAATGTGACTATTCTTTCAACCAATGGGAGGGCTTTCTCATCGCCCTTCTAACCAGTAATATCTTCAAAAAGGTCAATAGATTATTGGTCATAGTTGTTAGCTGTCCACCACGTTACGCGACAGTGCAGATGTTATGGATGTATTCCATGTTCGTTTATAGTTTCACCTACCACACCAGTTAATGAAACGCTCGTACACTGAGACTTGGCCTGATTGATTTGATCTAACATCGCTCAGCCCTTACCACTGTCAACCCACTCCATTCAAATGACCATTCTTCTCACAGGCAATGAAGAGCCCCATTTGCAAATTCTCCTGCTTTACACTTTCCCTCTTAAGATGGATTGACCTCAGACTGGAATCGAGGTGGGTTTTTGCCAGTTGCTTTCACATCTTTTCCTTGGGAGAATTTTCCAAGAGTCTGGGACTGAATTATTATTTTTCAAGCCTTAGGTAACAATCATAATGCAGGATTATGCCAAGGAGATTCGAACTCGTGCAAACGAGTTACTCCTACGAGAAGAATGGTCTGAAGCCATACAACTCTATTCCGAATACATTGACCACTGTGAGTCCCACGAGGAGCTCAAGAAATCACTGTGTGTAGCCCTGTCCAACAGAGCAGAGGCTCAAATCCAGTTGCGAGACTTCGAGAATGCAATTCGAGACGTGAACAGGTCACTGGAGGCCGATCCAGCGCTCCCGAAGAGCCTCTATTACAAGGGAATAATTTTGCTGGAGCTTAACCAGTAGTCACAGGCTTCCGAATGCTTCCAATCGGCCCTCGAACACCAACCCAACACCGCAGAATTCATGGAGTCCTTGGAAAGGAGTCACAGGTTCAAATCGCAGTCGCGAAATGGGACATTCGATTTATCAGAATGGATTTCAAATGGGTTCGCGGGGCAACCCCCTGAATGTGTGGAGTATGTGGGTCCCGTGGAAATTCGATCCTCCGACGTGGGTCCTGGCGAACGGGGGTTGTTTGTTACCAGAGATGTTGAAGCTGGTACGCTCTTGGCAGTTTGCAAGCCTATTGCCATAGGTAGGGGTATTCTGCCGGAGAAATTTGTAGAAAATGCGAAGATGGTTATATGGAAGGACCTTGTAACCGATATTGAGAGGGTTGTTAGGTGATCTAGTAGGGTTTTAAGGAAAATTTATACTTTGGCAGAGAGTGATGACAGGAATAGAAAAAAAGATCTCGGGGTTCCGGATATGGAGCTGTTTAAGGCCAATGCAGTGTTAGGGTTTGATTTTGAGTCCCCATGTGAGCCTGTGGATCTGAAGAGGATTTTGGGGATTGCAGACATTAACACACTCACTGAGAAGGGCTGTGGGGTTAAGAAGCTGGGGCATGGATTGTATTATTCTAATGAGATTGATTGCATTGGGCTGTGGGTATTGCCTGCTTTTGTGAATCATCCTTGTAGTCCTAATGCGGGGTGGTTACATGTTGTAGATAATGTGTTTATCCATGCTGCGAGGGACCTCAAGGCAGGGGAAGAGGTAACCTTCGCTTATTTTGATGTGCTGCTTCCATTGGGGACGAGGAGGGAGCTCTGCAAGACATGGTCATTCGTGTTTCGGTGCCGCCGGCGTGAATTGGAGCGGTCTCTAGAGGGCGATATGAGGGGCATTGAGGACGACATTGGGAGGATTTATAAGAAGCTCGGAGAGATGGAGATGACTAAATTGGCTCTGAAGCTGGAGCAAAAGCTTACCCAGTTACAGGGGAGAGTTAAGGCCAAGGATAGGCAGCTGATTCGTGCTTCGTTCACCAAGGCTTATTGGCCCATGTTTAGGTCTCCTGTGCTTCTGAAAAAATGGGGCAGGCATATGCCTTGCATTGAGGGTGTTATTGATGCTATTACTTGTGCATTGCCTGGGGATGAGACTGCCCTCCGTGCTGCTGCAACTATAGTGGATAAGTTGAAGGTGAGCAAGGGATTGACCCCATACAGAAAGGCCATGGATCGGGCTCTGCGGATATGTAAAGGGCTGTACGGGAAACAGATGAAGAGTAATGTGATGAAGGATTTGATAGATGCCCATGTCTATAACAGAGGTATTATTGCTCCTAAGTCTTGCATATTTTAGCCTTCTCGCTGGCTCAATGTTGGTATACATTTTCTTTTGAAATCTATATTAGCCCAGTAACTTCATTCAAAATTTGTTCCTATTCTTTTGCTCCTAGTCGAGTCAAATATTTTTAGCCTCTATCAATTGCCCAATTCAAAATTCTTATTTGTGCAGAGGAACATCTCTTACCGTTTCTTATTCTTTTGTATTCCACAATCCCTGATAGGACAACTAATTTGACCACTTTTGCTTCCCAATACAAAATTTGAAAAACGAAGCAGCTCATCTCCCTTTTTCAAGCCCAATACCTTCATCACATTTTAGTTCTCTTTGAGTGTTGTGAGGGGAAAAAGAACACACGAGACTTTCCCCAAACTATTAAGGTAATTTAATGTTTCACAGATTCTAATTTTGATCTTGAGGTTCTGAAGCTTGGGGCTGAAACTCAACTCTGTCCTTATTGGGAACCTACATTCTCTATAGCTTGGAGTTTCATACTGTGTGTTGAAAGCTTTTCATAGGTTGGTGTTTAACTCGGAGGCATGGTATGGAGGTTTCAACATATGTTGAGATTAAAGAACATCTGCATAGCAGCAGGGGGTTTGTGATAGTAGGCATACGTTGTCCATTATTTTGATGGGCATATCAATGTTTTCTTTATCCCTTCTGAAGCAAAGTATGAGGTTGGAGATATTTTATCAAATCCATTTGATTGTATATCATAGTATAATATTCTTTTAATTTTAAATAAAGGTGCTCCTTATGGATTGATTCCATTAAATGGGGGAATTATTTGTTCAAAAACATGGTATGTGAGATCTACTGCCTTTAAAGAAGAATATGTGATTTATATTTGCATGTTAAAATATGTTTATGATTCTCTTCTCTGTCGAATAACTGGTTTTAGGATTTCAGGTCAGTTTTTCTAAAATTTTATCATTAATGGTATGATAGAGAAATGTTTAGACTCTTTGAGTGAGATTTCAGATGATCTAGCATACGATGCAGAATATTGGTGTGACTTGGGAAGACCTGATCGTAGAGCTTAGCCCTACCAAGGAGATGCTTACATTGGTTGGAGATGATAAAGAATCAAGAATTAAAACTTTTCCTGTCATAACATTTAAATGAAGGATGTCTTCAACTTAACAGAATCAGTGTATCTGAGATTTAAACTGCATAATGCATTTAATAAGAATGATTTATTTTTTCATGTCAAATACAATCAGTAATCTGTTTTCTGTCAAATGACTGGGTTTAGAATTTCAGATTAGTTTTCCTAAAATTTTATCATGAATGGGATTTCATATGGTCTACCGTATGACACAGAATATCGGTGTGACTTGAAAATCTTGAAAAAAAACAGGAGAGAATTGCAGCTGATCTTAAGTAGAGCTTATGCCGATCTTGGGTTGTAGATATAGAAAGAACACATCTGCAATAGTTTTGAACATGGCTCTAGTCATTGTATGTTTAGAGAGAGTTTGGACTCTCTTGAGTGAGATTTCAGATATTCCAATCTATGATGCAGACAATTGATGGACTTGAAAAACTTAAAAACTGGGAAGAGAATACTCTAATAACCATTTGACATTTTCAACTTTCTCAACAGGTCTCCTGACCAATTCCGGCCAGTCGTCCAGATCATTTGGCCAGATGTTGTTTTGTCATCTGTTCTCTTAATCCATTAGCAAGGTCCCCCAAATGTCAATGGAACTGGTTAGAGGTCCACTGGACATGGAGGACATTGGGAATTATTTCACGTGGTGGATTAAATGTCTACCTGCCTATGTTTAACAGTTTATGGCATCCTCCCCACGCAAACTTTCAAATTTTGAATCCACTGATTATATTTCTCATTTGACATCGCCTGCCCCTGTCTTTATATGGAAGGAAGAAACATCGATTGATGGAGGTCATGAAGAACATGAGACTAAGTGATCTGCCATTTTTCATGAAGAGGAGGCATCTTTTCTCATCACCGGCCTGACTTATAGCCATGCTTATCTTAAGAATGATGCATGCCAAGATTCACTCAAACTAGCCAGACCGAGCTGGCAATGTCAGGTGCGTACTTGTTTGTTTTTCTGATTCCAAACAAGCAAGGCCACAGGGAACCACGATAATGAATAATGGGGGGAAGACGACAAGTAGTGGATCAGAGAAAGAGCAATAGTTGAGTTTGCCACCAACGATCAGCTCTGGAGGCCTCAGACCTTTGCCAAATATAGAAGTTGTTTTAACTTTTCTCTGATTTCATGGGCGACCATGATTGCTCAGGACACTGCTTCTTGCTTCAGAATTTGGGAACAGGATGATGATTACGAATATTGAGAAAAATCTTGCAGAGAGCTATACTTTTCAACCATAAATGATTAGTTGCATTGAATTTAGGAAGAACAAATTCTACATATCATTATTAAAATATCAAAAAAGCAAAAGTAGCAGAGGACAGGCAAGAGTATCATGCCACATATATCCCTAATTGGAAGAGTATTTTGTCAAAATCAATTGTTCCACGAAATCGAGATAATGTTTCATCAAAGCCATTGTTGAACGAAATTGAGAAAATACAATGCTGGAATGGACGCGGAAGCTTTGAAAGCGAAAACATCAACAAAAACACGGGAGAATTGAACTGCTGACTTCACATCAAGGAGTGTCTTAAGAGAGGAATCACATGAATGAGTACCTTAACAATGACCTTTAAACAAACACGGGAGAATTGAACTGATGACTTCACATCAAGGAGTGTCTTAAGAGAGGAATCACATCAATGAGTGCCTTAACAAAGATCTATGAGGAATCACATGAATGAGTGCCTTAACAAAGACCTATGGACAAACATGGGGGAATAATTGAATTGCTGACTTCACATCAAGGAGTGTCTTAAGAAAGGAATTGCATTGAAATGGTGACTTCACATCAACGAGTGCCTTAAAAGACACCTATGGACAAACATTAGTTATTTATTAAAATTGAAAAAGAATGTTAATTATTGTTTTTCAAATAAAATTGTGATTTTCAAATACACTGAGTGACTGCTACATGTGAGTGCTACATCCTATGGACAAACATTAGTTATTTATTAAAACTCAAAAAGAATGTCAATTATTATTTTTCAAATAAAATTATGTGACTCTACATCCACCGGAAAATCCAGGTAAATCAATACCAAGGGTTTAAACTCTATTTGAATTTCATTATCTTAATTTAGTTTTAATAATTTTTTTTATTAAAATAAATTAATAAATCTAAAATAGTTATGTGTTTTATTAAAATTCCATTATCTTAATTTAATTTTAATAATTTTTTTATTAAAATAAGTTAATAAATCTAAAATAGTTATATTTGTTTTATTAAATAAAAAAATTAATACACTTTAATGTTAATTATTATTTTTGAATTAAATTATAATTTTTTTTTCATGTGGTTCACGGACCACCCCACAGCTAAATTCTAAGTAGATTAACCTGAAGGATATACTTGCCAGCCAAATTAGCAAGGCCTAACCCCAAAGGCATCGAGGAGATTTGACCATCCAAGTAGATCAAAATGAAAGGTGTTCCTATTATGAGCTTTGCTGGGATGAACAGTGCTCCCAACCAATCTCTGTGCTCCACCTATCGCCCTTCCACCCTTTCAAAATTCGACACTTGGCGGTTGCTGCACCCTCCTGCTGTCATCTCCTTCCTGCGCGCGTCAGCTCGTTCGCGACCGTCCTGGTGTCGCGTCGTCCCGCCTTCGGCGTTCCAGCGGGTCATTTGTTAAAATGATCAAGGAGGGAAAATAGGGGCTACAGAGGCTAGCATCAAAACAATAGTGTATTGCCTTGGTTGGAACAACTGTCCTCTAAGAACTCTGAACATGATGAAATAGACTTTGACTTCTTGGGCAATAGGTCTGGACAACCTTACATTCTCCAAACTAATGTTTTCAGTGGAGGAAAGGGGGACAGAGATCAACGCACATATCTGATGTCCCTATCAGAGTTTTCAAGAACAACAAGGATTTAGGAGTGAGGTATCCATTCAACAGTAAGTCTTATGCTTTTAATATTCATAGGACTTGTACTGCTGTTTTTGTCATATCCAGTTGTTCGCTTATTTGTGTAAATTTTGTTTTGAATAGGAATTGCACTTAAATGTATCCATAAATTGTTAAAAGTTTATTCATCAATGCTCTTATATTTGCTTTGCTTTTTTGTTTTGCAGCTTTAGAGAGGAGCGAAGCAAGTTAATCAAAATTTTGGACGGTTATTATGGGAGGCATTCTCCTAGTATTTTTGGACTTGCCTTCATATTGCTAGATGGTTTCAAGAGTACTATGCGTGTGTATATATAAATAGCATATTCCAGTACCTTCGATTGTGCTCAATGATGATAGGTCATTGTTCTTGGACAGGGATAAATTAGTTACGAAGTTAATGGTTACGATGTGAACATTTTCTTAATATTTGGAGTTATTGTCATATCTATGGATGGTTTGGAATTATTGTCATATCTATTAATATTCAAGCGCTTTATAAAAGAGGGAGATAGCCTCGGTGCATTATTCAAAAGGATATTCATTTGTTTTTATTATTATCAAATAAATTAAATGTTAAAAGTAATTAAATAATATTTAAAGTTTCAATTTATATATTTATTTTATTTTTTAGAGTTACATGCTATGATAAAATAATAATAATAATAATACTAATAATAATAATAATAATAATAATTAAATAAATAAATAAAATATGAATAAATAAATAGAAATAAAATAAAATAAAGATAAAATTAAAATTAAAAATAAAACAGATAAAAAAAATTCTTAATTACAAAAATAAGAATAAAATAAATAAATAAATAGAAATAAAATAAAATAAAATAAAGATTAATAAATAAATAAATAGACACGCTTCAACCTAATATATTCTAATGTGATCTTGGCAAAGACATTTAGTACATTTGCTTCACTCTTTCTAAAATAAAATAAATTACTTTCTAATTGTTTGAGTCAAACTAGCCATTTCAATCTTACTCTCTCTACTATTTAGTATTTACTTAGTACTATTTACAAATTCAATCAATGTTTTTCTTTTTCTGTATACGCACACGTTTCAAATTGTGATGTGCATATATCATTTCAAATATGATTAACAATAATTTCAAAAAAAAAAAAAACTTCGAATATTACAAATATGCACTAGCAAGTCACTCTTTACTAATCTTATGCAATTTTAATTTGTTGTTTCAGGCTTCAGTATCTACTATTTAGTGTTTGCTCAGTACCATTGACAATTCCAACCAATGTATTCCATTTGCTTATACGCTTACGTTTCAAACTGCCATGTGCATGTGATAGTGCCCCCGCAAAATGGTTTCGTTTAAACCATTATTTTCAACATCTACGCTTCTCATGCATTGCGGCACCACTTAATCTTCTCTCAAGAAACTGCTATAAGTACTTCCGTAAGCAGTTTCTTGTTTTCAAAACCATGGGTGCGTTTGTCAAAAGCGTGTGACAGTGGGACCCAAAATACACCATTCGTCTCCTTCCGGCGTTCCTTTGCACCACAAGTGCAATTGCTCGTTTAAAATTAAATTAAATCTACCATTCTAATAAATGAATGTAAGGATGATATCGTGAAGTCGAAAACTTTTATTTATGATCAGTTGTTGAAGTTAGGCATTGAATTGGAGAGAGATGAGTAAACGTGTATCCCACTCAGTAGGAAGGTCCAATAAAGCAGTTGAAGGGCACTACAGAGTTCTCGCTCACCTAATGTCGGCGCCCCAACCAAGAATTATTCAGTCCTGTCTTGTCGAATCAAACACCACACAATTATTCTATTCAGCGAACCAGCACCGTTAACTATATCATGTCGCGGCGTGTAGGAAAGACTTATTCAATCCTGCTCTGTTGTCGACTCAATCGCCAGATTCGCCACATAATTATTCATTTCGGCGCCGTTAAATAAATGTGATTGGTTGTCATGCATGACAAAGATTCTTCCAAATCAGGAAAAAATTAATAATTCCGTCAAATACATTAGCTCATCTGTGCTTACACAATTTAACAATCACTCATTGGTTTATATATATATTTTTAAAAAATGCCTCTATAAAGCTCATGGAAAGTGTTTTTCTAAGCTCATTTTTATAGTTTTACTTTCTATTTTTCAGCACAAACATAGGATTTTAGGTATTCTTTTTAATAATTATGCTAATGCTGATTATAGTTTATACCTAAGTAGATAGATGAATAACACATATGGTATGATCATTTTAAAGGGAGTGAATAGCTATCAATAATGAAAAAATTCCCTCCTAAAAGTCACCAAAAAAAATTGACGTAGACTTCCTAGTGAAAAATTGTTAAACCAAACTAATAATATATGAATACAAGAAAAATCGAAGTTGATATCAATTTTCCAATTTTTGAGCCCAATTATAGTTCATATTTGTTGCTGAACTGGAAACTAGAATTGATCCAGACATATCTTTAGCTATTCGTTGAGATGATTTGACTTGTGAGCTTAAAAAAGAAAGGAATATTTTCGGTTTCTTTTTATTACGTTACCCACTTAAATCCATCCAGTAATGAAATTTTTTAAGCTACCCGCCATATGGTATATAATGAATGAATGGATGATCAATAAAATTTCCCGATTTCATGACCAGGTTCTAGTTAATAACCTTGCCACCCTACTCTTAGCTACTAAATCAATTAAATATATTGTTTGTTGCCATTTTTTCTCTTGGAAGAATGTACCTAGTGGTAGATACTATTCAAATTTCGAATTCCGCGAAAATTTTAAGATTTTCCAGGAAATTCTATCTGTTTGCTAAATCATGTTCGGTGAGTTGACCATCACACATTTTTAATAATAAAAAATAATAATTTTAAAGTTATGTAAAAAATCCTAATCAATTAAATAAAAATTTTTTATTGATTAAAAAAAAATCATATTTTGTTAAGAAATAGGGTACATGCTAGTGTTGGCTACAATGTTATGTATGGAAATTTAATTAACATGATCATAGCATGTATTTATAAAAGTATGCAAATTAATAATGACTTATTCAATATTAATTAATTTGAGAAGAAACATTTTATATTTAAGCAGGAAAGAAAATACATGGAAAGGGGTTTGAAACACTTTTTATTTATTAAGGCTTAAGCCCACAATGCATATTGTTCACATCTTGTTTAATTTCTTATTCTTGAATGTTCATTTAAGGTCATTTAGTATAGCTTCTAGCTCATTAATCAAGGTCATTGAAAAAAATCCCCTAAACATGGCTTATCACTAGTAAAGACGTAGAAGAAATCAATAATAAGAGTGATAAACATGGCTATACAATCTAATTGTCTCCAAAAATCATAAAATAAGTGATCAGTGACAATGTTTTATATTTTTGTTCCATTACAAGAACGACATGTCTTCGACTTTTTTTAATCAAGTGAGTTGACCATCTCTCTAAATGACTGACACTCTTTTAAGAAACTATGCAACATAATGAGGCTAAAGCCAAACCTCACATCTAATTTTTTTTTAACTATGAAGTGCCATAACAACAAAATATTGCAACATCCTTTCTTTCATTTGATGTTTTCTATAGACCTTGCTATATTATTGATGTCCTATAATAGAAATTTCATGCAATGAACAGTGTAAGGAGTCCAACAGAATTCTATGAACTCATCATCAATCACACCACATGAAAAGACACTATTAGCAACATCATTTGTAACAATATGCACACTATTTTTCTTTTATACTTCTTGAATATACATTTTGAAAAAGTTATCAAACATAATCCATCCTTTATCTTCATGTAATGTAATGTTATTTTAGAAAGACAATCCCTAATGTCATGATATTTTAGAAAAACAATCCCTAATATTATATTATTTAGAAAAGAAAACCTTCATAGATTAGAAATAAATATATTAATGAGTAATATCATACACATATTTATTCAATTATTAAAAATATTGAACACTCCAAAAATTTTGTCCACCTCTTTCTAATATAATGAAACATTGAAACATTGCATAAATCACATAATTCTAAGATAACAAAACCATTATTCTTATTGTTATGACAAGACCATTATTCTTATCATTTCATAACAATAAGGAGTAAATTATTTTAGAGGTTGCTTAATCAAATTGTGTATCATAACCTTAAACATTAAATTAAATCCAGTCGCAAGGAAAAACTTCCAGTAATGCATCAACGCTTGAATGCTACTTTCCATCCTAGATATGTTGTCGTTTTAAGGCATGGCATTACAACATGTCTTTTATACTACTAATTAAGATTTACCTTAATTGAGAGTGTAAAGGAGAGTTTTTCTTAAACTTTACAACATTATAGCAACATTTCATTAATGATTCATTCTTTTGGGAATTAATTTTAATGCATAGTTTTAAATGGAAATTATTTACAGCCCCACATAAATGCCACCTAATGCACTGAATCCTTTTTTTTTTTTTGCATCTTATATTTATAGGAAACATCACCCTTTCACCTAATAGACCCATATGCACTTTCAGCCACATGGGTTGATTTTATAAGGTTCCATAGTAACCTTTGAAAGGCATTTTGGCTATGAGGTGTTATTTTGGTTGGTTACGTAGATGTTATTTTGGATGGGTATTTTTTATTCATTTTCTCCATGAAATTCGAAAAGAAATCAAATAAACTAAAAAATAAAAATAAAATAATTTGAAAAAAAATCAAATAAATTTAAAAAGTTAAAATTAAATTAAATTAACATAATGTAAATATAAATTTGAAATTATTATTAATAAAATAAATTAACATAATACAAGTATAAATTTAAAACTATTATTTATTAATATAAGTCAAATTAAAAATAAGATGATTTTATATTTTAATAGTTTAATTTAATAAATATAATGGCATTGACTCAGGTTTGATAATTTTATATGGATTCATTAGGGTTTTTAACCAAATTTGTTTTATTTTCTATTATTTTGAGTAATTTGTCACAACAAATATTTTATGTTTTTTTTTCATTTATTTCACAAGTAATTTATTTGAAATTTAAAGAAAATAAATCTATAAAGTAGAGGATTTTAAAATATTAAAATATTTGTTGTAACAAATTTTAGTGGAATATTCACAATTTTTTTGAATAAGTTAGACATAGATCCACATTGTATGTTATCATGAATATGATCTATATTACATGGATCCACTATGTTCATTTTCATGCCTATGGTCTTGAATATCATTCAATAAATTTGGATTGTATTATGTCGGCATCTATGATGTTTTCATAAATTTAAGAATGGATATTCCTACCTTTACCTTGGTTTTATAGAAATAGATGGTTGTTTAATCTGAATTTTTAGGTACTTGATAGTTCCTTGATGCATGACCTCCTTCCTTAAGCCACATTTCCATATATTTTGTTAATGTATTTTTGTCATCAATTACTCTTTTGACCTCATATAGTAGGGTGAATTGTTATACATGTATTTATCACCATATCGCTTGCAATGATGTTATTGCATGATATGAGGATAAAATTGCATAATTGAGAAAAAATACCATAATTGTTTTATCACAACTTCATAATTATCAAATCATGACTATTTTATAATTGAGTTGGTATGATAATTGAGCATAAATTTATAAAAAAACTCATAATGGTAGGGAAAAAACTAATAATGGGATGGAAAAGGTTCATAGTTGAGTGTGAATTTATAGATTACTCTCAATTTCTTTGGTTGCATGCCATGGAGCATACATATGACATTTTGTTTTTTCATATAACATGAAGCTATTTGTAAACTCAAATTCCTACGTAAATAGGTAAAATATAGGAAAGGGGGTCGGTTTAATAATCTAAGAGTCGTCATGTAGTGAAGCTAGTTAAGATTCTTTGGTCATTATTTTATTGCCTAGTATTGGGTGTTCGATATCAACAGAAGTTAGGTTATAGGCCTATGTCAGATAGTCCATGTCAGATAGTCCATTGTCATCTTTTGACGATATGGTCAAGAGATTCTTTTCTCTAACAAATAATATGAGGACAAAAAGGATTTCAAGACCCTGGAGCAAGGATTACAATAAACATTACTCATGGAAATCATCCCACTCATCATAGTTTGTTTTGTTTAATATATACCTTATTATTTTCCCCATAAAAATTATTTTTTAATCGTCGTTAAACATATTTGGTTGGATTTTTGTGGATTATAATCTTACTTTATATATTATATGATATTTATATTTGGGAAGTTTAGGTTTATTCTTATAGGATTTTAGAAATGTTTGTTGTTTTTATAATGCGTAGGTAAGGAGGTGAAGAATATTTCTAAGAGCTAAATAAAACTCATTG
Organism: Pinus albicaulis; assembly: GCA_034641835.2. Taxonomy (NCBI): domain Eukaryota; kingdom Viridiplantae; phylum Streptophyta; class Pinopsida; order Pinales; family Pinaceae; genus Pinus; species Pinus albicaulis. The sequence continues at coordinate 113,865,677 of CM076572.1, forward strand.
ATGGATAGATTGGAAAACCTTTAGGTTAAAGGTGAGGTATTCTTTCTTTATTTTCCTTGCATTATATGTTTGTATAAATTATCACTAGTAGGGAAAATATAGTGATATATATTATAATATATTTTCAACTATGATAAGATCATTGAGACAATTTGTATATCCATAAAATAAATTATATACAACATATTTGCATGAAATTCTCTTGGATAGGGAACTCCATAAGCCCATAACAATTATTCCCACAACTTTAGCATCAACAAGTATCACATGAGCTAGGATTGGAATGCCTAATACAACCTTATGACCTTGCTTGAATATAGTATGCTTCATGCCTTGAAGGCCCAACCCCTCTATCACCCATGGATCAAGGTGAAAATGAATGTTTCAACCTGGAAACTATATTTGAAATAAAAGGATATTAGGAAATTGGATTAGGACTCTTCCTAGGATGGTGAGGCCCTCTTAGTGGGTCACACATGGAATATTGTTGGTATTTTGTATTTTATTGGGTCACAAATGTCAAATGTATCTCAAGGAAGAAAGGAATAACATATTTATCTTATAAGCTATAAAACATTCTTATAATTCTAATAATAAAAATATACATCCATCTAAGTTAGTGGAGGGTCTAAGTAGGCTTCTTATAGTGGAAAATAGCAGGGGGGCCTAAAGGGCGTGGAATTCACTGAAGATATGGAAATAACACACTTGTTATTTGTTGATGACATCTTATTATTTTGTGATGGTTCGAGACAAAATAATATTTCTATAAAATAAGCTCTGGTTATTTTTTAGAAAGTTATTTGAATGCATATCAATGTATCAAAATATGCTCTCTTGCTATTGTCCCCCTGCCTTGATGAAGTTAGAAATGTAAATGCACACTTTCAATTTCACGTCAATATATTTGAAGAACATTTGAAGTACCTCAGATTTCATCTAAAACCAAATGGCTAGAGGATGTTAAACTTGCAATGGCTAATAGCTAAAATTAAGAAAAGAAAAATATTTGGAGTTTTAGGTGTTTTTTTGTTTGTTGGCAAACTGGTTCTTATTAAGTTAGTGTTGAAGGCCATCCTATTATATTAGATGTCATTATCTTGTATTGCAAAAGGTGTTTTAAATTCATTGTGTGAGATTTTTTATCGATTTCTATGGGTAGGATAAAAAAAAAAGACTATTTTCTTACATGGGTGCCATGTGAAATAAAAAATATGCCTAGATCATGGGGGGAATGGGGCATAAAACCTCTTCCATTATTTAGGAAAGCTTTAGTAGTGAAGGTGGGTTGGAGGTTGTTATCCACACATAGCCTCTCAGCCTTTTTTTCCATAAGAAATATATGTATCCATCTTCTATGGAAGAATTGGTCATATCCCCATAGAGGAGGAAATATAATGTCTTAGTAGCCTTTCTTGGAAGGTTGCTGATGGAGAAAATTAAGGATTGGTGTGAATCTATGGGTTGGTTGTGGGGAGAACTTTCACGTTCCTCATTACTTGGTCACATTATTGAATCACAATGGGAGGATATCTCTTAAACATATTGCAGACAATGCACATTCTACCATCTAGGCTCAAGATTTTGAAAATTCTTACCAACTCAACCTTCCAACTATATATGTAGATTCATGGCTAAAATATAACATTGCTTTGAACTTGTCTCATGTCAAGATCAGAGACAAGGAATAATTTATTTGAAGGGTCCATTCCCCATTTAGGGAATAAACCCCCAAAATTGGTTATTTATACTAGAAAAATGTTAGAAAGCTAGTTGACCTAGTTTGCTGGTGGAATAAGATATAGAGACTGAGTGTCTTGTAAAAGCTCAAGTTTTCCTATGGTGTTTGCAAAACAAATTTCCCACAGAGAATAACTTATAAAAGCAGTAGAAGGAAGGGCCTAGTTGGTGCATACTTCATAAAAATTCTAAGGAATTGGTTTGTCATATGTTTCTAACCTATCCTTTCACATTCAGTATATGGGTAGTTTGAAAGGATAATCTTGGTTGAGGTGTTGTTTGGCTTGGTGAGACCTTTCTTGACACTTGGAAATATTGGTGGGAACAATAAAATGATAAGCAACTCAGGAATATTCCCGACTCATCGGTTGGGGAGTTTGGATAGCCAATAATAAGGCTATCTTCTAATACCAATCCTATTTCCTTGACAAGGTGGTTGTACATATCCTTGCAATTTAAATTCTCTCATTCAATCTTTGGGATATGTCCATGTTTCATGTGTTATAGAAGTTGAAGTTATAATTTTCTTCTCTCCTTAGGTATATTTTGACATGTATTCTCTTGCAAGTGGAGTTTGTGGGAGGGGTAGTCCTTTACTTACATGAAAGACATTTATTCAATCATCATATTGGTTTGGGAAAGGGCTCAAATAATTATGCAAAGCTATTAGCGTTGAAACTTTTATTATGTTTTGTCATTGAAAAATAATGTCATACTGTTTAGATCTTTGAAGACTCCATGAATGTCATAAATTGATTCAATACGACACATACATTCCATAGTCACAAACTGCTTCATATTCTTGAGGATACTCCTATTGAAACATATACAAGGAACATAAAACAACAACAAATTCCTTATCTAAAGCTAGCATGTAATAGATTCTTGGCATATGAAAAATCATTGAACATAGAGGGTGTAAGATTCCAAACAATAAAAATTTGGATAGATCTAAAACATCTTAGTGTTCTCATTTAATACAATCTTTCATCAAAAGCCAGAACACAAGAAATGCAGCCATTTTATTTATATTATTATTCACTGAAAGTAAAATACATGCCCAAACCATAAATTCCTACAAATGGCATGCACAACTACTTGACAATGACAAATATAAAAAACTGAAGCCCACTTGTGAATCCTGGATGGATCCACCACATAAACATCACCGCGGGGTTTTCGTCTCGGGATCAATGATAGAACTAGCCATGCCAGGTTCTCAACCCAAACATACTAAGATAGATAATCCAGAATGCTCTAAATGCCTAGCTTCTCTCCCCTTTTATAGGCTTGATGGGTCAATACCAACAAGAAATACCATGGGTCAATACCATGGGAAAATACCACGGTAAGTACCATGGATCTATTCTATCCACTTTAACTGGATCAAGAAAGGGAATATTACAAATTCTCCCGCCCAAATATTGCTTGTCCTCAAGCGATCCACTTCTATCCACAACAGAAGCATTTGTACATTGATACCAGGATCCCATACAATCTGATGTACCCTCCATGTTGAATGGTCCTGAATGGATCCTCCAATACCTGGATCCCAAACAATCCTCCGACTAATCCTCCCCTCAATAGATTTACCTGGATCCCAAACAATTCTTTCCCCAATGGATTCTCCCAGATGCCAATGCCACCTAAATCCTGGGACCTGTGGGTTATGGTACCATTTCAACCCTCCATCACTGCCCGCACCAAAGGGCCCAAGCTGCAATATGCCCTCGGCTGTGATTATCCTCCAAAGAATCAACCTATTGATAGAATACCAACTCATAATCTCTCGCCAATCCATACTTGGGGAGGGATGAATATCTGCAAATATACCATGTTGATGTTGTTCGATGCTCGATTCATGATGCACAACTGCTTGACAATGAAAAATACAAGAAATTGAAGCCCACTTGTGAATCTTAGATGGATCCACCACATAAAAATCACTGCGGGGTTTTCGTCCCGGGATCAATAATAGAACTGGCCAGGCGAGGTTCTCAACCCAAACATAATAAAATAGATAATACCAGACTGCTCTAAATGCCTAGCTTATCTCCCCTTTTATAGGCTTGATGGGTCAATACCAAAAAGAAATACCATGGGTCAATACAAACAAGAAATACTATGGGTCAATACCATGGTAAGTACCAAGGATCTATTCTATCCACTTTGAGTGGATCAAGAAAGGGAATATTACAAATCCTCCTGCCCAAAGATTGCTTGTCCTCAAGCGATCCACTTCTATCCACAACAGAAACATTTGTACATTGATACTAGGATCCCATACAATCTGATGTACCCTCCATGTTGAATGGTCCTGAATGGATCCTCCAATACCTCGATCCGAAAAAATCCTTCGACCAATCCTCCCCTCAATAGATTTACTTGGATCCCAAACAATCCTTTCGCCAGTGGATTCTCCCGGATCCCAATGCCACCTAAATCCTGGGACTTGTGGGTTATGGTACCATTTCAGCCCTCCATCACTGCTCGCACCAAAGGGCCCAAGCTGTAATATGCCCTCGGTTGTGAGTATCCTCCAAAGAATCAACCTATCGATAGAATACCAACTCATAATCTCTCGTCAATCCATACTTCAGAAAGAATAAATATCTACAAATATATTATGTTGATGTTGTTTGATGCTCGATTCATGCTGCTCTACTTGGTTACCCAACATGATGCATTTGGAGAACTCTGCCCTTCTCTTCCCAATGTATAAAGGTGGGTTGTTGGTAGTGTTGCAAGACTTATCTATGTACTCCTGTAGAGGGCTGCTCTGGAACTCCCAATCATACTCCTCTTGCTACCTTATGAGGGATTTGAGTCGTTCTTCAACACTAGACAACTTGGTCTTTGATTCAGCACATACCCCTATGAGGTTCTCAATTTTTATATTCTCCTGTAAGATAGTGTCTCGGATAGTCCAGACTTTATGCTTCAACAACATAAGATCTATCTTGAAATGCATGATCCGCTCTTGAAAGTCTTTCACTGGAAATTCTAGTGTCGCGCTGACTGTCTCTGTAACTGTTTGCACCCGATGCCCAACGACCACATCTTCAACTTGAGCCTTTGACCAACTCTCTAGGAATGGTCCATTTTTCACATTATGTTTGTCATGTTGCTCCTTGTGATCATACTCATCATGCTGGTTCACTATGGCTGGATCCTTACTCAAATCTCCCAAGTCTCCTTCACCTGTGGAGACCATCTGTTCATCCCTTTCAACTGTCGAGCATAGATGCATTGGTGGAATTTTATCTATACTTGATTGTTCATATTCTTCATGAATATTCCCCTGGGGATCTACGAACTCCATTGTATAGGAATCAACCTCATCAATGGCATTAGGTAGAATTTCCTCATGCACTTCCAAATTCTTGTCTTCCTGCAAGCCTCCATGAATAATGTCACGATGTTTCTCACCATCTTGAAGATCAATAGACCCATCTATAAAAGATTCCCCATGATTTGAAGTAATCTCCTCTTGTTCTGACTTTGTTGCCTTATTCTTATCACCTGGACAGGAATGGTTAAGGGCCCAAGGTCCCTTGCAGATAAGGCATAGTCCTCTCCTCCTTAGTTCATTCTTGTTACAAATTTTGTTCTTGTTTTGATTATCATTTTGGTCTATGGAGATATGGCTACTTAAAGGACCATATAACCTCACTAGTACATCAAGGATTTTCTGGTTGTTTTTCAAAATTTCTTCAAGACGGTCCATCTTCTCCCATACCCAAACAGGAATATATTAATTTTTCATATGAAGATTTTGTCAATCATGCCTTCAAATATTTTCACAAATTTAACCCACAGACTTATAAATGATTTTCCCTTCACTTATGTCTCCCAATAAAATAATTTACTAAAAAATAAAAATCCAACTAGGGTGATAAATATCACCGAAGTCAGAAATGCTGGCTAGGGTGAAAAATAAATTTCACCGAAGTTCCTTGCATAAAAATCTCATGCTGGCAGGATGCACAGCTCTGATACCACTGTAAGATTCCAAACAATAAAAATTTAGATAGATCTAAAACATCTTAGTGTTCTCATTTAATACAATCTTTCATCAAGAACCAAAACACAAGAAATGCAGCCATTTTATTTATATTATTATTCACTGAAAGTAAAATACATGCCCAGACCATAAATTCCTACAAATGGCATGCACAGCTGCTTGAAAATGACAAATATAAGAAACTGAAGCCCACTTGTGAATCCTATATGGATCCACCACATAAACATCACCGTGGGGTTTTCGTCCCGGGATCAATGATAGAACTGGCCATGCCAGGTTCTCAAACCAAACATAATAAGATATATAATCCAAAATTCTCTAAATGCCTAGCTTCTCTCCCCTTTTATAGGCTTGATGGGTGAATACCAACAAGAAATACCATGGGTCAATACCATGGGAAAATACCACGATAAGTACCATGGATCTATTCTATCCACTTTAACTGGATCAAGAAAGGGAATATTACAGAGGGAAGGATTCACAAGTGTACTATCATAGGTTGTACTAAATGGATACCAACAAGCATAGTAACTTCCATACTTGATATATTTGATATACTTTGATAGTTTGAAGGTTTCTATCATAGATCGTACATAAATGGATACCAACAAGCATAGTAACTTCCATACTTGATATATTTGATATACTTCAATAGTTTGAAGGTTTCTATCATAGGTAGTACATAAATCGATACCAACAAGCACAACAACTTCCATACTTGATATATTTGATATACTTTGATAGTTTGAAGGTTTCTGTGGTGTGAGTTTTGAGATGGGGAATTCAAAATCTCCACATTATCGTTCTTCACTTTTGCTAAACTTTATGTTTCCTCTTTTATTCGTTCTTCACTTTTGCTAAACTTTCTGTTCCCTCTTTTAATATATCATAATATAGTATAATCATAATAAAAGAATAAAAAATACTTACATATTACAATTTTGTATAATAAATATTAAATTTTTTATTATAAATTAATTTTAAAATATTTAAATATATATATATAAAAAAATGTTATTCTAATATTTTTATAGATATATTTTTTAAAACTCAATAAAACATAATTTTATAGTAAATTAACTTAGAAACCAATGAAAAATCAAAATATCTCAAAATTTAGAGATTAGAATCTTTCCTTTTTCATTTTGGGTGAGATTTTGAAAAATTTAAGTCACACTTTCCACAAATTGATAACAAATTCCATGTCACCTGTCAAAAATACTTATATATTAAATTCTTTGTATAATAAATATTACAATTTTTATTATAAATTGATTTTAAAACATTTAAATATAAAAATATAAATTATTATTCTAATAATTTTATAGATTTATTTTTCAAAAGCCAATAAAACTTATTTTTATGATAAATTAAATTAACAACCAATAAAAAATCAAAATATCTTAAAATTTAGATTTAGATATTTTTTTTTTCATTTAAAACTATAATTAGAAAATTTTAAACTACAACACATTTCCCAACTAATTCCAACATCATTACACTGCATCATGTCAATTTTTATTTTATTTGAAAAGCTAGACAAAAAAACATAAACTCTATTGTGAAATCAACCCAACCAAACGCATCATAGAAACACCTTCCATATAAAAATTCATATATTCATTTTCATATTTTCACATATATAACGAATTTAAAATTAAAGTTAAATCTACCATTCTAATAAATCAATGTAAGAATGATATCTTGAAGTGGAATACTTTTATTTATGATCCGTGGTTTAGCTACCAGAATATGCCACATTGGTTGCTACGTCTGTCCGATTAACCAAATTTACCTCTGTTTTCTTTTCTGGTTTTAAACAATATATTTTAAATTTAATGGAAACAGCATGTCTGTTCATGTAATGATTATCAAGGAAATAAAATATTTTCATATAATTGTTACACATGCAAATCAGCTTAATTTTTTTCTCAAATTATTGAAAACAGCATAAATAACATAATATTTTTAATGTAATCATTATTCACACCAAAAACAGCATAAATAACATAATATTTTTAATGTAATCATTATTCACGCCAATCGTCTTCGCAGGACTTATTACAACGTAGTCTGCTCGCAAATCAGTAAAAGAATTCTAATGGACTAGTGAGAATATTGATATCTAAAATCAATGGACTATTCTAAATGCATGACTATAAAAATTTCCGTTATCTCTTCACCGAAGTGGAAATGTTATGGGTGGAAAAATCTGATCAACGGTAACCAAACAATTGGGATCAAAATCCATATAATGGACGAAACAAATGAACGAGAAAATCATCGGTATCCTGGCAATAGAACTTAGCACAGAGGAAGATCTCTAGGAGGAGCCTCGAGACTCAACAATTCGTCAGGTCCATTGTTTACCACAAATACTGTGGCCAAGCCCCATGTTATGTGCACATCCAAGTGGCAGTGCATCAGCCAAGCTCCTGCAATAGGCATTCACTATTACTAATATGCACAAAGCATTCCGGCTAATTCTGAATCAGAGACAACAGAAAAAGAAAGTAGAATACTGTAAAAGAAATGCTCACCAGGATTGTCAGCAACGAATCTTATTGCAGCCCAGCCATTAACCGGAACGTTCACAGTGTTGCGCATGGGAGGATCGATCAGGTTGAATTTCTGAGGATCTGTTTGTGAATTATAATTGCCAAAGCCTGCTCCCACGATGTAAAAGTCATAACCATGGAGATGGATAGGATGGCTTTCACCCGCAAATATATTCGTTCCCTGAAGAATTACTTGCACCGTTGTGTTATACCTAAGGACTTTCACTCTGGTGTCTTTTACTGGGGACCAGAGGGCTCTGCTTATGTTCTGAGCAGTATAATCAAATTGAACAGGAGGGTTATCGGGGAAGTCTGTTGTGAATACTCCTTTCCTGCCAAGTTGCTGAGCTTGAAGGATTGAAAACGACGTTGGCAACACAAATGATATGTTATTCATACTTGCTGCAAATCTTGATCCATTGGGACCTCCACAAGACTGTCCTGGACAGTTGATCAATCCTAGACCAACGGTGTACAACAAATTCTCATCCACACTCTGAGGAACGAAGGCTGGATGATCTAGTGAGGCCAAGCTTCTGAGACGATCAGCGAAGCTGGTCACAGTCTGGGTGTCATTATAAAATGGAAGATTAGGCATGGCTGGAGTTGATCTGGTAGAGCTTCCCTCATATTCTAAAATGGCAGTAGTAGTGGTGTTATCGAAGGGAACTCCTTGCCCACTGGAATATGCACGAGCAGCCATGTAGTATCTTCCTATGCCCTGATCGGCAGTAAGAAGTACGTCTGTAGTTTGCCCCGGACCGAGCATAATAACATTGGTTTTCAGAGGCTTGGTATACGAAGCATCCACAGCCACAACGGTCATTGTGTGGCCCGCTACCGAGAAGAATAGGTCAGTATTCATTGCAGCATTGATGATGCGTAGAAAATTGGTTTCCCCAGCCTTCACCGAGGCAAGAAAGGTGTCTGCATTCATTATTTTCCATTCGTCGATCATTTTCCAGCACTAAATTCGGTGATAGCAGAGATATTTTCAATATATTAGATGCATTAATTGATTGATGAAGCGTACCTGAACTGGAACATGCGTATAGGCTTCCTGGTTGACCATTTATAGTAAAAGCATCTGAAACGTTTGGGGTAGCTCCTGTTCTCGTAGCTTGGTTCACAACGTCAATGGGATTCCTATTCCACCACTCTCCTGTGAATGCAAACAGGGTTTATATATTTCCATCCGATTAGGACTTGAAAGTTAATCAAGCACCATAGAATACTGTTTGAAGAACATACAAAATATAATAGTTGTAACGTACCTAGAACAATAGGAATTTCTCGATCGGGCCTGGGAAAAGGATAAGTGGTGCCCGGCCTTGGATAAATGATCAAGGCTCCATATACAGTAGCTCGAAGCCATGAACTGTGTGCATGCCACCAGAGAGTACCCTCTTGACCAGTGACGGTGAATCTATATGTGTAACTCCCTCCTGGGCGAATGGGGCACTGGGTTATAAATTCAGGCCCATCAGACCACCCTGTGCGGAATTGGCGCACTCCATGCCTGCATGTAAAAACAAGTACGCAGTCCAACTGTTCATGTCTTTCCAAATGTACAATATTGTCTATTTTGACATTTATAAAGATTTAAATGCTTTAATATGAATCAATTGATTCAGCAGAATTCAGGACGCACCAGTGAATAGTAGCATTATATTGCGCTTTGTTGTACACTTTGACTATAAGGCTATCTCCGTTACTAACACGGAGCGTTGGACCTGGGAACTGTCCGTTAACAGTGATTATATTATGTGTTTTACAAAGCTTCTTGACAGACTTAGATTGGAGCTGAATTTTCAAAGAACGCAAGTTAGTATTAGTTAACAAATAATATGATATGAACGATGATATTCAAAGCATATTAATCAATTACTAAACCAAAAAGAGATTACAATAATTAAAATGCACGATAAAAACAAAAATTAGCAATTAATATAGAAAGCTAGATAATGAAGGTAGGAAAACCTACAACAAATGTGTGTCTCTGTATCACAGCCGAGGCCATAGCAGTCATGAAGATGAGACATAAGACCATCTGAACAAATCTGGCTCCAAACATTCTTGCGGAAACATGCTGTTTTAAGCCTCCATGGAAAATAGATTTCTCTCAGTAACTATATCAAATACCAGAAGAGCCAGCAGCAGAATATGCGATGAGCTCTATAATCCAGGTATCGGCAAAAGCATAATTTCAGTGCAAATCTACTAATCCTTTATAGTGCACCTTTTCGATTTCAGCTTCAAACTGCACAAAGCACAAGTCCCGACTGATGGAGAGAGGACAAATAAAAAACATACAAGACATGGATTACAAAAGAACCCTGATGAAGTATTTATAGATGCAAATTTTGAAGTTGCCATTCATTTCAGTCTTGTCTATGTTGAAGTAGTGAAAGGTTGTTGAAGTTAGGCATGGAATTCGAGAGAGATGAGTATACGTGTATCCCACTCAGCAGGAGCTCCAATAAAGCAGTTTAAAGGCACTACATAGTTCTGGCTCACCTAATGTCGGCGCCCCAACCAAGAGTTATTCAGTCCTGTCTTGTCGAGTCAAATACCAAACAATTATTCTATTCAGCGAATCATGACGCGGCCTCTAGGCAAGACTTATTCAATTGTTGTCGAGTCAATCGCCAGATTAATTATTCATTTCGGCACCGTTAAATAAATGTGATTGGATGTCTTGCATGACAAAGATTCATCCTTTTCAAACCCAGCACACCATACTCGGAAAGAGAGGTGACGATGAAACTTACAAATCAGGAAAAAAAACTAATAATTCCGTCAAATACAGTAGGTCATCTGTATTTACGCAATTTAACAATCACTCCGGCTACTCCGTCAAAGTTTCGAGTTCGACGAATAGACGAGGTCTGAATGGACGATACCTTAGTTCGTCGGCGCTTACGCAATATAACCATTGATCTTGCTTCGGCGTGAAGGCTGCCTTTTGACTTTGATGTGGAACGCGGGGGAGTTGTTGTTCCTTCACAGATAACGCGTTTTTAGTCATGGCGTCCTGAAACACGACAGTTTCGAAACTCGATCCTCGCAGATATCAATTTACATTTTCCCTTCCAGAACACGAAAGTCATAATTGAAAATCTTTAGGTCGACATTTAAATTAAAATTTTATTTTAATCAAAAGTCGTTCCGGACAATCTTATTTTCTACTTCAAATTTTTTATTTTAACAAAAAGCATTCCATGATAATCTCATTTATCCAGTTTAAAAGTCCTATTTTAATCCAAAAAATCAACTACCAACTTATTTTTTTTGTTTAAAAATATATTAAAATAACAGAGGTTGAACCCACCCAAAAAAAAAGTTGAAGTCATTTTTGAATATTACTTCTCGGGGAAGACATGATGACATGTGGAAAGATGGAGCCCCAATAGTGAAATAAATATTAGTATATGAGTCTTTCATGGAGGACAGATAAAGTTAACATGGTGAAATAAATATTAATATATAAACCTTGCGATCAAAGCACTCTGATATTAATATATAAACCTTGCGATTAAAGCACTCTGATATGTTTTATTATTAGTCCTCGGTGAGCAATATATAAATAGGCTTTCGTATTAGTTTGAAATTTAAAGGTTTTAAAACTAATTATCCCTTCGCCTTTATGTCTTCGAATGGGAAACACATTTTATGTTTTTTTAGTCCGTCTCCGGAGGAAAGGCATAACATACTTTGATTCATCCCTCCGTAAATAAAATGCCTAACCTTTGTGAATAATGTTTAGGCTTTACTTACATTACATTAAAATTTTCAAGTACGTTGAACCTCGAGAGAGTTGCTATTAATGGTTGCGTCTCATTTTATTGCAAACGTTTGGGCAAAGATAGTTCTAATGAGAGCATAAATTTGATGGACATTTTTGTTCGTTAAGTCGTTTTTTTAATGACGAGTTTCTTTTAAAATTTCTCTCTATTTTTTTCCTTATTATTTTATTGGTATGTATTATATGCTATTTGGAAGCGTCATTAAATAGTTCTTGTCACAACTTTTGAGAAGAACGTCACAATTTTTGAAAAGAACATCAATATGTATGTTTGAGATAATGCCTCCATTATTGTGTATATTACAGTTTAAGGATTGGTTTGGTGTGTTGGAGGATGTTGAGAGATTCTCTCAACTACTCCTTCCAAGAATGGAATTAGTTGGATCTCAGTAGCACTATAAATATTGTAATGTATTAGTTTGATTTAATATAGAAAATAATTATTTGTGTGTGAATGCTGTGCGTTTCTGCTCTCTCACAATTTCTAATATGGTATCAGAGCCTAGCTGAGCTTAATCCCTCACGGGAGTGCTCAGAAAGATGAGAAGAAAATTGTGAGAATTGATTCATGGGTAGATTACTGTGTGAATTTTTGTATGTATTGTGTACGTATCTGACATTGCAGGTAGCCAACACCGGGATGAAATTGTGACAGCGCTTTGTGATTAGAGATAGTGGCATTTGTGTGGATTCTGGGCAGAAATCCACAAGCTGGTTCGTTGTGAGGTAGCACAGGCAGAAAAAGGACTCTGCGTTGAGTTTGGACGCACATAGAAACAAACGCTGCGTTGAGTTGGCCCTTACGTTTAATTGCAAAGGCAGAAGATGTGTTTTATTTGGCTTTTCCCTCTCTTGGTCACAACCCAGACTTTTGGATTAAACTCTAAGATATAAATTCAATTTACATATCGTTTGCTGTTGTAATTTAAGCGGCAATATATCCTTGTGTTTCCTGCCCGTCTCTTTCATAATTTTTAATATTTTTTTTTCTTTTGGCCACTCCATACAACACAGTATCTCAAATTCGCATATATCGTTTGAGTCTGGTACAAAGGCGGGGTTGGTTTTTATATCGAAGTTTTGGGGCATCCAACATTTATGACAATACAACACAATGCTACAATGCTATAACAATGACGCAACAACTACGGTATTTTCAACAGTACCAATCGAAAGTGGAGAGATCTGTGGGCAGAGCCAATGCTTCTTCCATTGTGTCGAAAGCCCTTTACGTCGTCAGTGCTGGTGCCAGCAATTTCGTACAGAATTACTACATAAGTCCAGATCTTATGAGGCAGTTCACTGTCCCACAGTTTGTGGAGTTCCTCATGCAAAGATTCTCAGTATTTACTCAGGGGCTGTATAATTTGGGCGCTCGCAGAGTCGGTGTGACCTCGCTTCCTCCATTAGGGTGCCTTCCGGCTGCAATCACTCTATTTGGGCACGGTGTAAATGACTGCGTTAATCGCTTGAACAACGATTCTCAACACTATAACAACCGTCTGAAAGCGACAGTAAATAGCCTGGCGAAAACCCTCCCAGGGTTGAAAATTATAGTATTTGACATTTACACATCGTTATTGCTAGCGGGTTTATTACACATTTACAGGCAATTCATTCATCAGGAACATGTATTTGGGTATCATCTGAGTTGACCCAACTGCGTTGTTGGTCAACTATATGTAATAAGAGGGTAGATATATTTCTTGCCTTGTGTTTGATGGAAGCTGCAAATTTATTTGCAGAAGACGGAGGCTGCAATTGCTTGAAATTTTCAGAAGAAAGGTGCTATATTGCTAGAGAAATTAAAGCTGCTTGTTAGATATATATTATGTGACATTTGTTATAATATTTGTGTATTAGAGAACCAACTATGAACAATTTAGCATAATTTAAATTAGTTGTTCTCGACGTTCTTCGGTGCCGAGAGAACAATTAGCTAATTTGATTGTGTGAAGTTGTTACACGCTGATGGATCTTGTTGTTTCTCGGGGCTTCAAGAGCATCGGTTACAGGTTATACAATGAGATCCTTGTGTGTAAAGGTCACTTTGTTGGATTAATCACTGATCATATTCTGTATCTAGAATAGTTTCCTATAGACTGTTGAAATTTATTCTTCGGGGTTATTTCACAGATGAAAATATTTCCATAGGATAGTTCAGTGTCGAGACTCTTCTTCGGGGGTGTCCAGAATCTTTGATCTTACAAATTCAGTATTGCTGGTCAGAAACAAATGTATTTTAAATGGGTTGAATGGTAGCTCAAAAATGGTGGAGAAAAGAGAGTTGTCTATGAGATCTTAGAGTGAGTACAAATGTTAATGAAGACCAGGGTAGACAAATGTTTGTATTAAATTAGTATGTTCTCCATTTTTGTAATGTAGGCATTAAAGGGGGGTGTTTGAGATAATGCCTCCATTATTGTGCATACTACAGTTTAGGGATTGGTTTGGTGTGTTGGAGGATGTTGAGAGATTCTCTCAACTACTCCCTCCAAGAATGGAATTAGTTGGATCTCAGCAGCACTATAAATATTGTAATGTATTAGTTTGATTTAATATAGAAAATAATTGTTTGTGTGTGAATGCTGTGCGTTTCTGCTCTCTCACAATTTCTAATAATGTATTCATTTATGATGGAATACAATGATCTTTTGGGATTGCATAGTTAATTTATTAATTACAATTTAGCCCAAATTTATTGATTGCATAGTGGATTTATTTATTTGAAGACCCCAATCATAAGAGCTTACTCTACCAAGTTCAATCAATCAATATTAATTAGTGGAGATCCATTAGCCACAACAACCAAACAATTCCTTCACTCGATTACACATTATTTCTAACTATTTCACCAGAACACCTTTCTAGGTATTCGCTATAGAGACTTTTTATATTGCACTTTTGGTTTATAATGGGTATTTTATAATTGAATAGAGAATTCTTCTACTGCCTTTTTTTTTTTTTTTAATTTGCATTTTTATAATTGAAGAACTAATTTTGATAATTATATTTTGTCTATTTAGAAATTTTATAAATGAGCCTCTACTTTAGAACATTTAAGATAGATATAATTGATTAAAATGATAATAACTATTATTATAAATTTTAATTTGAAATTATGTAATATTTACCATTTTAATTTAATTAAATATTTGATATAGTAAAGATTCCAATGATAAAAATAAAAGTTTAATAAAGAGTAAGCTAACATCCTTACCAATTTACATATCTAATTATAGCATTTCACACACACATGAGTTATGGCACAAGTAATTAAAACTAATTAAAACAAAAGTTCTATGAGGTACATTTTTGTAGCCATGTAGCCATTATTCTTGGGTATGTATGGGGTCAAGAAATTTGTAAAATGAATGAGAAGGAATATATTTTTTACTCTCCTTTGGCTAGTGTTTTCCCATTGAACAAGCGTAAGTTCCCTTCATATGGCACATACAAAATACACACGATTAGAATTTTTTACCATTTTTACTAACATGTAATATTCAAAAATGATTTATCCCACACTCTTTAACTGATAATCAAATGATATAATCACAATAATTAAGTTAAGTGACCTTAGAAAATCTTATAAGGTAATAATAATCAATGCAACTTTAGAATATAAGGTTTTCTACTACAACTTTGCATCATTAACATTGAAAACCCCAAAGGGAAAAGCTAGAAAACACTTGTTTTATTAAAATTTGATGAGGGAGTTCACCCAGGGAGTACATCTCTTGTGAATTGTTGAAATTTTACAAAAGAAACATAATCTTAAAATCAAGAATAATTAATTAGAGGTCATTACATTACACATGATATAATGTTTCTCAAATAATTTTAACCCATAGTTCTTCAAGCACAATGTCTTCTTGGCATGGTTGTTTTCTTCAGTAAGTTACCCCTTGTAAATTGTGTTTGACGACCTTTCCCTCTACGTGTAACAATGATTATACATAATAGAATCATCATCTACAATATTAATTGTTAGAATTCATCTTTCGATCACTACAAAAGAGATTATTTAGAATCCTTCACTCGATTCTTTGCGAAAATCATGATTCTTTCCTGCAATACTATCGTGAGTAAAACTCTAACATCATGATTATCTCAAATATCAATTTATCAAACCCAAAGGATTATTAATTTTTCATTAAATATATAATTCCATCTCTATTGTTTCTAATTTCTATGTCAGAACCATTAATAATATTCTACACATTATACCTCTTAGCTTGAAACACTTTCTTTCATCAAGCATGTGAATAGGGTGAGGGAGGAAGACCAACATGTAATATGAGGGGAAGCGTGAACACCCTAGTCACCCATCGTGGATCCCACTATCCATATGGTCAGGGTGTTAGCCAAGGGAAAGGGTAATTCCACCTTAGAATAGGTCATGCCAAACATGGAAACAATGCAACCATGCCATATATTATATGTATTTTTCTAAAATTTATTATTTTGTTAGTATATATTAGATGTATTTTTCTTTATTTTTGTTATTAATATTTGGAAGCTTCAGTTACAACTTTTGAAAAGAACATTAATATGTTTTAATTTTAGCTAGAATAAAATGAAATATTTTTGGATTGTATGGTGAATTTGTGAATTGCTAGTTAGCCAAAATTCGTTGGAAAAAGTATGAATTGCATAATGGATCCATTAATTTAAAGACCCAAATCGTAAAAGCTTACTTTCAATCAATCACTATCAATTTGTGGTGATCTATTAACTACAACAATCACATAATTTTTTCACCAGATTAATCACCATTTCTAACCATTACACCATAACTCCTCTCCAAGCATCCTTAATATTCCACCACTATCGAGACTTCTTTCACTAAATTTTTGGTTTATAATTGGTATTTTATAATTAAATATTTTTGAAAAAATATATTTTTTCCATTAAGAAATTTTATAAATGAGCCTCCCTTTAGAACATATAATATTAAATAATTCATTAAAAGTAACTGTTATTATGAATTTTAATTTGAAATTATATAATATATAATATTTTAATTTAATTAAATCTTTGATATAGTAAAGATTACAATGGTAAAAATAAAAGTGTGGAAAAGAATAAGCTACCAACCTTACCAGCTTCTATATATATTTATCGTGTTGCCCACACACACATGTGGGTCATGGAACAAGTAATTCAAACAAAATGTCTATGAAACACATTTTTGTGACCATGTATCCATTATCCTTGGGTGTCTATGTGGTCAAGAAATTTGTAAAATGAATGAGAAGGAATATGTTTTCTCAACTTACTTACAAACTAGGAAGCTCTTAAATGTGTGTGTGAAGTGATTTTAAACTGAAGATTCTTATGTTCTCTCCTGTGGATATAGATTTCCCACTGAACAACTATAACCTCCTAGTATGCCTCATACAAAAAACATAGGATTTGAAAGTTTTACCAGTTTTACTTGCATGAAATTCCCAAATGATTTATCCTATACTCATTAAATGATAATCAAATGGTATAATCATGATCATTAAGTGAAGTAAACTTAAAAAATCCTATAAGGAAATAATAATAATTGCAACTTGATAATATAATTCTTTCCGCTACAACTTTGCATCATTAAAATTGTTCGTTTAATCAGGCTTCGTAAAAATATAATGCAAATTTACCATACCATTAAGATAGCCAAATAGTAAAGCACATAATTGAAAACTAATATTACCCTCAAAACCCTGAAGGGAAAAACCAATAAACACTTATATTATTAAACGTTTCATGAGGGAGTTCGCCCATCATTCAATAGAAACAAGGGAGACCATCCCTTGTCCATTATTGAAATTTTATAAAAGAAACATAATCTTAACCTCAAGATAATTAAATAGAGGTCATTAAAATAAACATGATGCCATGTTTCTCAAAAAAAATTATCCCACAATTCTTCGAGCACAATGTCTTCATGGCATGGCTGTTTTTTGCAATAAGTTACCACTTGTAAAATACGTTTGAAAATCCTTCCCTCTACATGTAACAATTATTATACATAATGAACTCATCATCTACAATAGTATTAGTTATAATTAATCTTTTGATCATTGCAAAAGAGATTATTTAGAAAATACCACTCCATTCTTTGTGAAAATCATGATTCTTTCCTGCAATATTATTGTTAGTAAAACTCTACCATCATGATTATCTGAAATATAAATTTATCAAACCCAAAGGAATATTACTTTTTTCATTAAATATATCATTCAATCTCTATCATTTCTCATTTCTACGTTAGAACCATCAATAATATTCTACGCATTATACCTCTTGGCCTGAAACACTTCCTTGCATCAAGCGTGTGAATAGGGTGAGTAAGGAAGATCTACATGTAATATGAGGGAAATGTTGTACACCCTAGTCACCCACCATGGATCTCACTATCCATAGGGTGAGGGTGTTATCCAAGGGAAAGGTTAATTTGAGCTTAGAAAAAGTCATCCAAACATGAAAGAAATGCAACCATGCGATAAAATTGAGTCCTTGTTAGGATTGAACTAGGCTAAAATCAACAAGAAAGTGGATAATTCCTTCTTTGGTAGGATTTGTTATTTTTGAAAATTATTTAGATATATATATATATATATATATATATATATATATATATATATATATATATATATATATATATATATATATATATATATATATATATATATATATATATATATATATATATATATACAATGATGCACATCATATTTTGACTAAAACATATTTGACTATGATATCAATGCAAAAGTTAAATGTTGTAAAAAAAAAAAAAATAGTCAAAAGTTGTAACTAGATTTAATAAAATAACTATACACATATTGAATTTAAGAGATGTTACAAAATTCTACAGATCCATAGGTTTACAACACTCAAACCAAGATGGGTATAAAATGAACAAAGAAAGAAGTCAGAATAACTAATAAGTTTGATTACCACTCTTACAAGTAAAATAGTTAAGGAGGGAGACAAAGAAATTACACACGGGAGCCACGAAGGGAGTGAACACATCACGGTAAGAGTTAGGTTGAGGGATATATGTTGAAATACCAAACTCTAGTAATCAAGATATCGAAGATATGCAGCCAGTCAAGTTAGCAACTCTAAAAAGCATGAAAACGATACAAAAAAGTAAATAAATAATAAAAAACTCCTACTGAAGGTGTAGCTAGAGAAACAAAAAGTGCAAGAATATCACCAAAGGATAAATGAAACATTGCTAAAAATTCTTAGTGATAAACCATAAATAAAAAATAATGGGTAGAACTATAACACTCGCAAAATGATTCCAAAACAACATAAATAAGATTTGAAAATAAAGGAACCACCTTCTCTAAGAAACAAATCGACAAATGAATCTCTTAGAAATAATGCTAGCTCTGAATCATAAAAAAGTAGTGAACAAAATGAGGAAACACTTTTAGTAAAAAGAAAGAAAGTAGAACTCCCAAGGGAATTTAAGAAACTTACATCACTATTTTTGAAGGATACACTAAGGAGAAAGAAGAAGTGTACACTTAGTTAAATAATATGAGAAAATATTTCCAAGTTTATCAATATTCTAGAAATCCGAAGGTTAGGCTAACTACATGCCAGCTAAATGGAAAAGCTACTATTTGGTGGGAAAACAACAAGAGTGATAATGGAATTAAGGAAAACGAGATGACAAAGAAAAAAAATGGAGGTATTTAACAAAAAATATTTATGTGCTCGAGATACTTTTATGACAGAGTCACGAAATTCCATGATCTGAAGTTTAGAAGTATGCATATAGATGACCTCACCACTAAATTTATAATTTTTTCGAGGTTTGTGACCTAACATCTGGGGGGAAATTAAAAACATAACTAAGTTTCTTATCCTCATTGTACCAAAATCAAATTGTATTCAATAACGAAAAAAAATGGACGAAGCTATAAGGAAAGAAAAATTATGCCATCAACAATTTAGTCATAAAATATAACAATATAAACTATGATTTTATATGAAAATTGAGAGATCAAATCCCCATAATATCACACGAGATCCAAATTTTTTTAAGGGAATAATTATAGTAGAAATTCCAGCATCCCATTTAAGCCTGTTCAAGAACCCACATAGTCAGAAGGCTTCAAAAAATGGAAAGGAAGTTTCAATAAGTAACCCCTAAAATGCTAGGAGTGTGGAGAACCCCATGTAGCCCCAAATTTTCCACGTATAAGAGGAAATGACATATCAACCATACACCATATTTGAGAATATTTCATGGTTAATGATGTAGCTAGATAAATTGCAAGGATCAGTGCAACCTTAGACAATCAACAGGTGGATAATCAATCATCAATTTTTTAAATAAGTGGTAAGATAAATATTAAACCGATTAACGTCCTTATAATCCCAAGCTCTAGTCAGAGTTATGTATCACCTAAGGTAGTAGAAATTTGTAAATTTATAAAAGAAAAACATAAGCAGGCATGGTTAGTAAATTTGGCCATCGAGAAAAAAAGGGAGGTCACAAAATCAATTCAAGATTGCGTTTTAAAAATGAATGGACGAGAAATAGTTTCAAATCTGAATGTATTGCCATTGGGTGCAAACGATGTGATGTTTCAACATGGAATTGATGGAGAGGTATTGGGTGATTCTAAATTACTTGGGTAATACGTTTTATTTCATGGATGACGGGAGGAATGCACAAACAATAAAGGGAATACATAGGAACATAATTTTAAGAGAATTTTATGATAAAGGAGTGTGCTAGGAAAGGATGTAAAATCTATGTTGTTTAGTTGATTGATAAAACAATAGGAAATGGAAAATCCAACATTGAATACTTTGTCGTCGTTAGGGAATTTAGAGACGTGTTTCTATAATAAATCTTGAGGTTACCGATTAAACGAGATATTGATTTCACTATATATTTATTATGAGGTTCAGCATTTGTTTCCAAATCCCCCTATAGAATGAGCACACCAAAACTTACGAAACTAAAAGTACAACTACAAGAATTATTGGAAAAGGAGTATATAATACCTAACATGTCACCGTGGGGAGCTCTAATTTTATTTGTAATCAATAAGGATGGAACTCCAAGGTTTTTCATAGATTATAAACAGTTAGAAAAGATTAATATAAAAAATAAATACCCACTACCAATGATTAATGGTTTATTTGACTATGTCTAAAGTGAAAAGGTCTTTTCTAAAATAGAAATGAGATCAAGCTACAACCAAATCAAGATTAATGAAGAAGATATTCATAAAAATGCATTCAAAACTTGTTATGGGTACTAAGAATTCTTTTTCATCCCATTCGGGTTGATGAACTCACCATCCACCTTCATGTGCTTGATGAACAACATCTTCAAAAAATATCTAGATAAATTTTTCCTTATATTTTTAAACGATATCCTGATCTACTTAAGGAATGAGAAAGAAGCATGAGGAACACTTAAGGCTAGTGTTGCATACCTTAAGGGACCACCAAATATATGCAAAATTCAGTAAATGTGAATTTTATCAATAGGAAATGCAATATTTTGGACATGTCATCTCAGAAAGGGGATACCAGTACAGTCGAAAAATGTGAAAGCTATCCTAGATTAGTGAGTACCTAAGGAAGGATTGGACATTAGGTCCTTCATGGAGATAATAGGGTATTATAGGAAATTTATAGAAGGTTTCTCAAAAATTACATTTCCTATAATTTCTGTATAGAAAAAGGTCTGCAAGTTTAACTAGGCCCCTAAATGTTAGGAAAGTTTTGACACCCTTAAACACTTGCTTATGACCACCCCCATATTGATAATTGCATATATCCATATCAATATTTCATACTATGCAATGATGCCTATAAGGATGGATTAGGGGGTGTTTTCTCACACGAAGGATACATGATTTGTTATGAGTCCTAGAAATTGAAGAAACATGAAAAAAATAACCCCACTAATAATCTAGAGTTCGAAGTAATCATAAATGCTATCAAAATGTGGCGACACTATATTATTGGGAGATTATTTTTGCTAATGACCCATAATGTTACCCTAAAGTATTTGTTCGACTTTACTAGCTGAAATGCTAGATACGCTATATGGTTTCCCTTTATTAGAAAATACAATTGTAAAAACGAGCACATAGAAGGTCAAGAAAATAAGTTTGAATACACTCTTAGAAAAAGGATATTCCTACTACGTTCCATAATAACAAGTTAGTTTTAAGTAGTGCTTCTAGCAAAAATTAAAACAACATACAAAAACGATGAAAAAAATAGAAAATTAAGGAAAATGTGTGAACAAGGAAGCATAAATGCTAAATAAATGAAGGGAGTGCAATTAGGATGGGATGATCAAATACAAAAACATAATTTTTGTACCAGATTTAGCAAGTTTAAAGAAAATTTTGCTAGATGAGTTTCATAAATATTCATATTTTGGGCATCTACGCTACCAAAAAATTATTACAATAATAAAAAGGGAGTATTATTAGCCAAACTTGAAAAATGAGATAAAACAAAGTTACCAACTTAATGAGAATTGTATCGCATTCACATTTTCTTAGATGTCACAAAAAAATCATGATTTTAATGTCAATTTTGACAAGTGTTGATGCAACATCATCCATTTTTTGGAGAATATTTTTCATACTGTAAACTTTATTATCTATTAAATATAAAAACTAATGTATTAAGTATAAACATTTTCTTTTAAATATTAGTGATTTTTGTGTTGATTTCAAAAAATGTTGATGCAACATCAATCCCTTTTTTTCGGGCCTTATTTTTGACACTTTAAATTTCCTAAAGTATTAAGTATGGATATATATTTTTTAAATGTTGGTGAATTTTGTGTTGATTTTGAAAAACACTGATGCAACATCAAAAAAATTTTTATGGAGGGGGATGACATATTTTTGACACTTTATGTATGTACAATTTTTTTAAATTTTTAGTTATTTAATAATTTTTCAAGTTGTATTCTTCTTCTTTCCTTCGTGAGATTTTTTTTTTTTTTAAAGAGTTTTTCAAGTTTATATTATTTTTTCTTTGTAATTATTTTCTTTTTGTGCAAAGATTGAAAAATAATATTTATATATTTATGTATCATTAATTAATATTTCAATATACATAAATTAATTGCCACTAAAAAAATAATAATTTAAATACTTGACAAAAAAATGCGCATTTTCCATATAAATATAACTAAAAAAATACACATTTTAGGACCTTTTTACTAGAAATAGGATGTCAAACAAAAGATTTGTATGGAAAAGATTGAACATAAAAAGATAAAAAATAACAAAATTATGAAAATTTTATGAAATTTGTGTCCAAAGATGATAATATTGGAAGCTTTTTTCCCGAAGGTAATGATTCACATAAAACTTCAAAAATATAATAATAAACTGAAATAAATAAATAAATAAATAAAAACTTTAAAAAAAAAAGAAAAGAAAAGAATTAAAGAGCAAATGAAAAATAAGTCAAAATGAACATTTAAAACAAAAAAAATGAAAAAAATAATCCAAATAAAAGGAAAATAATTAAATAAAAATTAACATCATATATCAGCTAAAATCAAAATTTATTAAAAAATAACGAAATGAGCACACACACACACACACACACACACACACACATACCAAAAAAATAAACAATTAAAAAATATACATGTTTCAAATATTGGAAAAAAAATTGAAACAAAATAAAAAAAATTAAAATTAATAAACAAATTGTTATATGTACAGGGTCTTAGATAGATGGTGGTATGGTGCTCTATTAGGGCACTTCTTAATGTGAAGTCGTTGATTCAATTCCCCGCTCAGATCCGGGTGATATATTAGACATGATGAAGATGTAATCTTACCAAACTTACAAAAAAAATAAAGAAATTAAAAAAAAACTAGAAAAAAAAGAACAAAGAAAAAAAAATTAAAAAAAATATCTCAAAAATAAATAAATAAAAAAAATTATACAAATAAAAAAAATAAAAATAAAAATAATTAAAAAATATAATAAAATATAAATTAAAAATAAATAACTAAAAATTCAAACATGCACACTAGGTTGGAATAACCTTATTACACTCATACCTACACCCTACACCTTATACCCCCTTGGACTAGCCTTGGAACCTATACCTTAGAAAATACATCCTATGCACTTTAAACTAATTTAAAAATTAAATAAAATTAAACGTTATAAAAATATTTAAAAAATATATTAACAACAACAAACAATATAAAAAAATTATTAAAAACAATTATAAATTTTATTTATAAATAAGAATAACTTTTTGGCCCACCTCATTTGTAGTTCGTTGGTCTTAGGGTGAGGCTCCTAGTCAATTGCTGGAATCGACAAGCAATTTTGTGCCCACATAATCGTTTGTTGATTCTGGGAATAGATGAGGGCAGGGCTATTGGAGCGGTGTTTGCTCTAGTAGCCTTGGCTCGACACCAAAGGGCTATAGGAAGGGCTATTAGAGTGGAAAAGACCACGGGAAAAACAACTTTTTTTTATAATTGTTTTCTTGTATATTGTTTATTTTTTAATTTAATTTTCTTAATCTAATCTAATCTAATTATATTTCATTTTTTTAATTTGTTATTTTTTTTTTGTTATTTTTAAATTATATTTTCTTAGTGAGATATATATATATTTTTTCGTTTATTTTTTTAAATTTAAATTTTACTTTTTAATGTGTTTCTTTCTTTTTTTTTAATTTTGTCAGGTTAACTTTTTTAGGGGATTTTTAAATTTTTCTTTTTTTTTTTAATAATCATTTTTTAAATTCATTTTTATGTTTTATGTTTTATTTATTTATTTATTTAGAGTTTTTACATTTTATTGTTTTTTATAATTTTATTGTTTTTTTATTTTTTTTGTTTTTAGTTATTTATCTATTTTTTCATGTGGGTGTTTTTTCATATCTATTACAAAAAAAATTGTTTTTTTAATGTCATTGCTAAAAAATATTTGGAATTTTAACCCCCCAAAAAATATTGTGCATCATCATCACCTTTTGTTTTTGGGTGTCTTTTCATGTTTTTTTGTGCAAAAATAGGGGTTTTTTGGGCTAGAGTTATCGTTTTGAGGTTACAGTTCTTGTTAAGATAGTAACTTTGTTATAAAAAGATATATGACAAGATGCATGCAATGCTAGCTACTAAAAGTTGAACACCAACCTCCCATAGGGTTGTTACAATCCTTACACATATCGAAATGGAAATGAGAAACCATTATTGCCGATTTGATTACCAAACTTTGTAAAATGAGAAAACAACATGAATCGATTATGGTAGTAGTCGATAAACTAACTAAAGTGGCCCATTTCATTATCGTAAAAACCACTTATAAGGCTGTTAATATAGAAAACATTTGTATGAAGGAGATATTCAGATTACACATAATGCCAAGTATCGTGGTATCAGATAGAAACCCCAAATTTTTAGGAAATTATTGGAAATATGTGTTTGAGGGCCTATTTACTCGTCTCAGTTTCAACAGTCCATATCATCAATAAACAGATGTACAAATAGAAATCACAAACCAAATTATAGAGGATATTGTTAGGATGTATATTATGGATAGGCCTAAGAAATGAGAAGATTATCTACATCTTAATGAATTTGCTTACAATAGTAGGGATCAATCATCTTTGAAAATGATCCCCTTTGATGTGTTATATGGCAGGAAATGTATAAAAATGGTAACTTGGGACAATCCATTGGATTTGATGATGCTAGGCCTGGACATGCTCAAAGAATTAGAATATGCTGTAAAAAAGGGAAGGAAGAATTTAAAGGCAACAAAATATAGGAAAAAGAGTTATGCAGATCTAAAAAGGACACCTTTAGAGTTAAAATTTGTAGCCCATGTCTACCTTAGAATTAAGCTTAAAAGAAGAAACTCAGATTGTAGAGTTGTGCCAAGTTAGTAGCAAGATACTATGGGACATCAAATGCTCGATAAAGAAATTTGGCTTCTCAATCAACTACAAATGGGTGGAACGTCTCTCATCATTTCGTGTCACCCCATCTGGTTACATGTTCATCTAATGCTTAATATTTATGTTAAAGTAGTAGTATCAAATGGCATGATGAGTACAATTAATATTACATACAAGATATTTTAGTTTACCTATCAATTCTTTAATTTATGATGTGAGAATGTTACATTTCTTTATGTATCTAGTCGGAGAATATTATAGTTCCTTATATATGGAGATATAATAGAATTTATGTAGGCTTATCATCAATTTATCAGAATTATTTTGTGGCTATTTTCAAATGATGGTCATATTTCACATAGGAATCACATAATAATTTTATTTCCTTGAAAACCCTAGTGTCATATTAATAGGGAGAAATGTTAAAGGCCATTTCATACATTATTTATTTTATTGATTAATTGATGAATAGAATAATGACCATATCAATGAATTGAAGGGAAGGATTATAGTAGAATGTATGCACTTGTGGAATTTGTGATACCAAACTGATCCCTATTCAATAATTGTTTGGGTTAGCATTGATCCATGTGAAATATTGAAATCCAATTTTCATTTCTCAATCTCATGTCAAACCTTTAAGTAATTTTAGAGTACAAGCACATTGTATTTGTCTATTAGGGTATTTTAAGATGGTTTCCACATCGTAATTGACTCTTGGTTGACCACCCTTCCCTTCTATGCTAAAAATGAAAACTATAAATAGTTTAAAGGTTAAGTATTCCATTCTTTTTATTGTGGAAAAGTTACTCAAAGTTATGCAAGGGGTTTGGGTCCCATTGTTCCTCTGGATACAAAATATCACATGTGAGTTAGCTATTCTTCTAGTATCATGAAGAGCACTCTTCAAGCATTTTATATTGATCACCTCTTCGATTCTTTTTTATTTTTGACTTGTACTAGAAGCTGACGGTCATGTCCACTCAAATCATGCAAGAGTGGGTACAAATTCATTCGTTGACTGAGTTCTAGGATATTTATACAAAGTAGTCAGGTGCATGTCTACAACTACAACTATTTTTGGGATCACGTCATATAAGTTGCACTTAAAAGTTTTGATAAATATTTCAGTTTCTTGATTGGGTTGTACACGGTTTCCGATAATATATTATGCATTGGAATGTTCTCCTTTATCTATATTTGCATGGTACTCAATAGGACTATATTTTTGAACCACTAGTTGCTTGGTTCCAACATGGTTGAGTCGAATATTTAACTTGGCATCAACCCTTTCACTCACGGTGTTGACACCGATACGATGATGCAAGAAAATAGTCCACTCGGGATGAATCACATCCTCAATGTGCTAGAGAACATATTTCCTATGAAAAACATTATAAAGGCTCATGATCATGTCAAACTTGTTACTCATGCTAGTAGCCTTTAAAAAAAAAAAAAAATCCTGCAATTCATGTTTTTGGTTACTACCGCATATGGGTCTTATTGATGTGAATCACATTTGAAAGGTACCCCATGTTTGGTGGTCGGAGAAGAAAAATATTGTTTATGGCCCTACGTTGAGAAAATGTCCTCTTGCTAGTTTCAAGATCATTTTGACCTATATCATCGATCATTCCCGAATGTATATTTCAATTTAAAGTTGTCCTAAAATTAACCGACTTCATTTTGGATTTATTGAATTTTCATTGTCTACATTTCCTTGTAAAAATATAGTGCATGAGTGATTGTACATATGTTCATGGAGAAGAAAGAGAATATCTTTGCATTTGATGTGGTCTGAAAATTTTTATTTTCGGTCAAGCCCGTATTCTTCATCAATAGATTTTCTTGAAATCGCTTTCATTCTTAGCACTATAGTTGTAAATATCATTGAGGGTTTCATTACGGAGTTTCATAAATCTTCTAGGGCTTTTCAACTTCATTATTGTCAACAATAGAGCCATATAGGGTGGAAATGGATTTGTATGTCGATAGCTTCATTAGCTTGCATGTTTATAACATACCTTTTGTTTTTCTACAACGTAATATTCATGACATATGTCAATAAATTTGTCTTTGAATCAGTGACCAGTGGTAAAGGAGAAAATTCCCTATCCCATCGAGGTTTGGGGAATAAATTTAGATCATAGGCATAAAATATGGGGGGGACCATCATATTCCATGATATGGGATATTTGAGGGTTGAACATAAAATTAATTTTTTCTTCACTTAGATAATCATGAGGGTCACATTATTACTTTCATAGTTTGAAAAACCCTTTGAGTTTATTGACCTCAAACTCTAGGAAACCATGATTACTTGTTTATTTCTTACCACGATCATGATTAAAATCAAAGTTTAACATGGGGGTAAATTGCTACTCTTTCTCAAACTCACAATGGAATGTCAAGGTGCCAAGTATATTACCATGAAATTCTGTTAGCTCCCTTACTTAGATGGTTTGAAAAAATAGGTTTAGTGTGATTGTAGTATAATTTTAGCAGCCTCAAAGTGTTTTAGGATTTAAATTATCGGCAAAGGGAAGCACAATCTTCATCATACTTTTCAAATGGTTGATCCTTTGGTAGAAACATGGTTTCTGCAACTATAACCATGCATGTATATTATTGGTGGAACTATTAAAAAAAAAGCATTTCCTATGTTTATTGCTTTTTCATGTTAGACATCATGACTAGCCTCCTCACAGTGGTGAAAATTATTATCATCTTCTTTTTTTCATGTAAATATTTGGTAGAATCTAGGACACATATCTAACACATACCAATTCTTTGATGAGGGATGGGGTTTGCTGTTAAGACTGTCTTGGTCACAAAATTCTATCCATCATGAAATAATCTTGTCAATTTGGAGGGTCCCTTTTAGTGATATTGTTATCTCATCTACAAGAGGGTGGGAGGTTCTTCTTCTTGTATGGCTGCCACAAGGTCTTGAAAGGTGTTTTCATCCCATATTGTCTTTGGATCCCATGTTTAGCACAAAATTTATGGAAATCTTTTTAAGTATAATTCCCCACCTATATCATATATAAGGGAGGAAATATGACAACCTAATTGTTTCTCTATTAATTCTTTGAACTTTTGAAATTCATTAAACACATCATATTTTAATTATAGAAAATATACCCACAATTTTCTACTAAAATAATCAACAAGTGGTTGATGTCATGTTCATTGGTCCAAATATGTCTGAAAGTACCAACTAAAGGACCCTCTATGCTCTTAGCTTTTCCTTCATAAAATGGTATTCAATGTAGCTTCCACTGCGTAGGCTACGCGAACTCTATGGATCTTCTACGGAATGTTAGGAAGTCCATCTACTAGTTTCTCTCATGCAAGCGAAGAGATAGGTTAAGTTGAGGTGCCCATACCTATGATGCCATAGGGGTGATAGATTTTGGAATAATAATTACCTTTAACACAATTTCTAATAAGATCAATGAAATATTAAGATAGTAGCTTAAGAGATTCATCTAAAAAATGGATCATTATAATCTTGGACATGAAAACTCCTTCGTTGCATAGTTTCCAAAAAAGGTTAAACAACCTCACTTATATGTTGAACATACCACTTAATTTGAGGTTCAAATCATAAGCCATCAGAATTCTCAAGTGCAAAGGTGAAATAAGAAAGGTATGAGTCACTATAGGAGATCAATTTTTTCTTGTAATTTCTTCCTTCAACTAGAGGAATGATGAGATCCTAGGAGTTTAAAATTTAGTTTTTTCAAACCTTGAACATATGACATGAATCATATGAAACTTTTATTTCCATTAAGCATGGGGTAGAATGATTAACTTAAATGGTCTTTAAGACAATCCCTCTAGATGTTGTCTTTTCAAATTTGAGGGCACCCACTCTCATAAAGGACATGTTGGGAGTTTAAAATTTAGTGTCTTCAAACCTTGGGTACATAGGACATGAATCATATGAAATGTCTATTTCCATTAAGCATGAGGGTAGAATGATTAACTTAAATGGTATTTAACACAATCCCTCTAGATTTGTCTCTTCAAATGTGAAGGAACCCACTCTCATGTTCGCATTAACTAATATTAGCCTTTAGGAAAATTTAGGAAAATATAAATTGGACTAATGTATCAGTCCATGTGAACATGATACCCATTCGCCTCTCTCACACACTCAATGTGAAAAAATTGTCTCCCTAAAGGACATGGTTGGAAGTAGTATCGCCGATTTACCTCAAAAACTTGGGTTTAGGTCAATTCTTCATGCAACATGATACTAAGAAGTTGCTAAGTTGTATCCTACTATTATACTAGTAGCGGCATCGGTTCGGCAATTCAATTGAATCTCATGGTGTTGCAATCTTATTTAATCTTACAAGTTGGCATACTCTCTTAATGATCCCACGATTAACACAAAAAATTTCCTCAACTATTAATCTTGAAGAAGCCCAATAATGGGTGAACATGGATAGACCAACAAGCTTTTCTCATGTCTTGCATCTCACTTAGACACTTATTTTGGGAAGTCTTATACATTTACTATGTCGGTTTTCTAAGGCCTAAGACAGGAAAAAATAAATAACAGAGGTATTATTGCAAACACATATGCACTTGACTAGATGAACTCGGCCTAGTCTTATGATGGATGTACATTTTAAGGGCTTCTTTCTAATTCAAAATCTCTCGAAGATATATAAACTAAATATTTCATTTTTCCTACAATTCCAATAGTGCACATGGAAAGCTTCTATGAAAATCTCTTTTGTTGCATATGGTAGGCCTACGAATAGTCTAAGCTTGTACTAGCATAATGCAAACATGATACAAAAGTCTGCTTGTGTTTTGGTTTAAAGAGCTGTTGCATTGTTGGTGACTAGTGAAGTATCAACCTTGATGAATAAGTTTCAAGCTTTGGAGAAGCAATATATATTATAATTTTGTCTTGTAGATTGACCTCTTGACCACTTCTTTCTAGGAATGCCTCTGATGAAAAAATAAGTTATTTCCTAACAAGTTATGACCCTCTTGAAAATACCAGGTTCACTAGAACATTGGAAGAAAATATCTAATGAACCCATAATCTTTTTTTAAATATACGGAAAATAGAAACCAAGGTGAAAAAAAAGGATCTACGGCCCATTGTAGATGTGTTACGATGACAATACTTTCTTGAATGTCTATTCTCCAACATCCATAGCATTACCACAATTAATCATAGTTTGTATGTAACTCCAAATAATATACATTTCAAATAAGAAGTTGTCAATCATAGTTTTACCTTGTGGCAATGATTTTTTCTTATGACATGCTCATTTTCGGTAAAAAACTAGATTTCTTATATTGATGACGTTCCCTCTTGTAATATGACCAAGTATGAGACAACTATATCCTTTGTAATTCTGAATAAAATGAGAAGTGTACCCAAATAATAAAGAAAGCTTGAAAATGATAGTAGATATTTGTAGGGTAGAAAGCTAAATAGGTAGAAAACACTTACGTGTATATTCCCATCACTACCTTTCCATATATAAAATAGTTTCTACAACAATTACTTTGCATATTAGTTCTTTGTGTTTGCTGTTATTAAGCTTTTGGCTCACATAGGGATTACAATCGACCTTTCCATAGGAGATACATGTAAACATGCAATTGGCATACCATTGTTATTCTTTTGTATACATTTTCGGTAAGAGATTTACAATTGAAACATTGAATTTACTTGTTTTGGCTTCTAATTGTTATGTATGGCATATGTAATACCCATTTGTCATTAGGATTCATATGTGACCAAACGAAAAGAGATTTCATGTTTCTAAATGAAAAAATGTGACAAGCTAGGAATGGATGGATTTTGTACCAGAGTATAATGAAAAATAAAAAGTAAAGGCATGCACCTCCGGTCACCGGTGATAATAGAGTTTCCTATTTATAATCTTCTGATTATTATTATTATTATTTGTTTGTTTCTTTCTCTTTGTTTCTCCTAGTCACTTGGTGTTTCTCAAGTTTGTCGGCCTACGAATGTTAAACATTTTGCTTGATGTCTTGTAGTCGAAACACCTCACATCTTAGCATATGTCCAAGATCAATTCTGGTACAATAGTGAAAAGGTGTGGAAGATTTGGTAAGTACTAACTGCGAAAGCTGCCATGTGACCAAGTGCTATTTGGCCACAACTAGAGGGTTAGTCACCTTTGAGGAAAAGATAATTTTTGTGCATTTATCTTCTTTTATGTGTCTTTTTGCAATTCCTTTCCCATCATGTACAAAAACTGAGTTTGCATACCACTGCAAGGTACACATAGCATTCTATTTCCCAATAAAATAACCTTCTAGTGTTGCTTGAGCTTCTTTAGAACTAAGGAACTATCTAGAAATTTGTCACACTTGGTTCGTAGTTATCCTGTGAGAGTTTAGTCCGATTGCAAGATTTTTTCCTTCCATTCCTTCTCAATTTTTAACATAACCTCGAGCTACTCGGGTTTGGGGTTGTTCCCTAGGTATCTCTTGGGAGTGCAGACCAACCTCTTTTGATATGTTGGAAACATTTCTATACCTCCAACGGAGTATATCACTTATCATAGACATTTTTGTTTCTCCAAAATGTCGTTACTCTATGAAAAAGGGTGCATTCTAATTTAAGATTATTTACACTTACAAGTCAACATGTTGTGTGCAATGTGGTGCTATTGGGTGATTTTGATGGCTTTAAAAACTATTTATTAGACAATTTTTCTAACCTCTTGAAAGGAGCTACTTAGCGGTGGCTAACTCTGCGAAAATTGTTGGTATTGTTTTACATTCATTAAGTATATTGAAAAATTCATCCTTAAAGGATTAATGTTCTGATTTATCAAGTGTTAGTGTTTCATATTCAATACAAGATGGACTTTTCATGCACTCGATTCATTGGAGCAGACTTTCACAACACCTTGAATAGTGAAAGCAAGTTACGAAACGATCCTAAAGATGAGGCATCATTGACAACAATTCAAGCTCCTCTTAGTGGATGTTTTCTAATCCTCTTCTTGCTCCTTCCTTTTATCATCTTCATTTGTTTACAAGGCATGACATAGATATAGTCTAGTTTTAGCCCAAAATAAATTGTAGCCAGTAGTGGAAATATTCTGCAGAATATTGTTATTATCACTAATGGTGCCTTACATTCTAATGAGGGATTTCTTAAGAAAAGAGTTCCCAACCCATATTTCGGTCATTTGAGAAAAAGGCGAGAAAGGTTAAAATGATTATAGTAAAAATCCCGATTACATAAGTGGTTATTGTGGTTTAATCCATGGTGAGAATGCCTTTGCTACTAAGTACGGTAATTCTAACAATTCAAAAAAAAATGGAAAAACAATTCTAAGCCCACAATTAGTCTTAATCATTGATGACTACTTCACTTTAGACAAGGATACTTTGTTTGTGAAAAACTGTGCATTATAGTTAATGGTAGTGATAAAAAATTGTTTCACGAGATTATGTGACTTTCTTAATTTTTCCTTCAAAATGTTAACCTTGGTCTAAAATTTTAGGGTTGGACAAAGGATAAGGAACCATTGCAAGTTGTAATTAAGCAATTCACTTTTTCTATTGACCACTCTTTGGTAGTATTAAGTATGGTATTTTCTACAGTTGGTATTTATTGTTATTCCTTGGAAAGGTTTTATCAACACGATTTCCATGCAAGCTATTATACATTGTCTTGAAACTTCCCTATTTTTAGAGAAGTTAGCTTCATGCTAGTGATTAATTTCAAGCGTATTTTAGTGGAAAAATTCCTTTTTTGGTGGAATAGTTCATAATTTATTAGAACTTTTTTGCAGTGTACTAGTGATGTTGATAAATGTGCTTGAATTACTTCGGAAGGTTCTACGATTCTTTCTGAATACTCTTTTAATCATTTTCTTTGAATACTTCTCTAAGTGCTTACACAAAGATGCATGTTGTTATGTTTATTGGGTACATTTACTGTGGAAATTTTTTCACGAGTTACGAAAAGTAAATTGAAATGCAAAAAATACTATTTTACATATTGATATT
The DNA here is from genome assembly GCA_034641835.2 of Pinus albicaulis. NCBI lineage: Eukaryota > Viridiplantae > Streptophyta > Pinopsida > Pinales > Pinaceae > Pinus > Pinus albicaulis. The sequence goes on from CM076572.1 coordinate 113,899,774, forward strand.
TGTTCAAGACATTCTTGTGTGATACTTAAATTTCATAAATCTAGATTTCTGTTCGTTATGTCAACATAAGAACATGCCCATGGATTGTTCATATTTCTCAAACAATGAGTTGTTCCCTGACTGCATGTTCTTTTATATTGTTATGTTGTGATTCAAATTTTTTGTTATTAGCACGAGTTATTCTCCTACGTAGTACATGCTTTGTTAGATTATGTAAAAAATTATTCTTATTGTATTTTTATTATGTTATATTGAACATGTTATTTCTAGCAACTTTTGATCTTCCTAGATTTTCTATTCCTTTGGTTTATATTTGCACATTTAGGGGAAATTGCTAGTTTAAAGTATAATTCTTTAAGGGTTCTGGCTCAATGGAAGAGCACTTGCTTTACAAGCAACATTATTGGTGAAATCGTGTACCTTTGTTACCTACTTTTTTGGTAGCATAAAAAAGCACCCGATTTTGAAAAGTGGTGATGCGGAATCACCTTTTTTTTTAGCACATTTTTGACACTCTAATATTTTTATTTATGAAGTATGAATATTTGTTTTAATGCTAGTGATTTCATGCTAATTTTGAAACATATTGATGCAACATCAACTTTTTTTAGAGCGGTGATTTTCATGCTAATTTTGAAACGTATTGATGCACCATCAACCTTTTTTTTTAGAGTGGTGATTTTCATGTTGGTAATAAAACACAAAACTTATATATATATATATATATATATATATATATATATATATATATGTATATAAGAACAATAAAAATGTAAAAAAAAACAAAAAATTAACTCGTAAAAATAAAAAAATTTAAACAAAAATAAATAAATAAAAACAAAAACAAAAAACAAAAAATATTTAAAAATTATATAAAGAAATGACAAAATTTGAAAGAAAAACACATAATTTAAAGAAAAAAAAACAAAAAATTATTTAAAAAAAAAAAAAAACATCGAAAACATTTTTTTTCTAAGTTATTAAAAAAAACCATATAATTAAAAAAAAATTAAAATAGAAAATTTAAAAATAATTAAAATTACAAAATTAAAATTTAGATAAAAAAAATAAAAAAATACAAAAAACAAAAAATTAAATTTAAAAATTTAAGTTAAAAATAATAATAATAATAGAGAAAACAAAAATACAAATTTTAAAAATAACAAAAAAAAAAATTAAAAAAAGAAGAAAAATTTAAAATTGAAAAAAGAAAATTAAAAAATAAAATAATTATAATAAAAAAAAACTATCTTTAAAAAACAAAAAAATTTAAAAACACATGCAAATAATTAAAAAACAAATATCCATAAATTTGTTGTTTTTTTTAAAATAAATTTTTTATAAATTTTAAAAATAAACAAATAAACTAAAAGATTAAAAAAAATTGAATTAAATTAATTAAAATTTAATAAATTTAATGAATAAATTTTAAATTTTAAAAAATAATTAATATAAAATATTAAATTAAAAATAATAATAATAATAATAATAATTGAATTTAAAAAAATAAAAAAAAATAAAAAAATAATTGATTAAAAAAAATTAAAAAAATTAAAAAAAAAAATATTAAAAATTAAAAAAAATAAAAAATAAAAAAAGAATTTTTTTGATCGTGGTGGCGCCTCAATCGGCCTCCCACCTAGGTGGCGGCGGAGGCGGCCGTTGGGTGGGCGAGGAGGCTGCATGCAGTCCCTCGCCCGCCCGGCGGGCGGCCTCGCCGCCTGGCGGGAGGCGATTCGAGAATCGGCCTCCCGTCACCGGAGCCGATTCTGGTCGGCCTCCCGCCGCGAGCCGGTCACGAATCAGCCTCCGCCGGCAGGACGATTCACGGAGATCGACCTCCCGCCTAGCCCAAGCCAAGCCTTCATCGTCACACAGGCGAGAAGTGGGTGTGTGCCACCACACGATCGAAAAATTCTTTTTGTTTTTATTTTTTAATTTTAATATTTTTAATTTGATTTTATTTAATTCAAAAAATTATTATTATTTTTAATTTAATTTTTATATTTGGAAATTTAATTTGTTTTGTTTTTGATTTTTAATTTTTTAATTCTTTTTTAATTTTATTCATTTTTTTTTGTTTTTAATTTTTTTCGAAATTTTATTTTTTTGTTTAATTGAAATTTTTTTCGTATTTTATTATTATTATTAAATTTTATGTTTAGCTTTTCATTTAATTTTTTAAAATTTAATAAATTTTGTATATTTTTTTAAATTTATTTAATTAATATATATTTTATTTTTTTATTTTTTTATTATTATTTTTCCCCTTAAAATTTTTATATTTTTTTTATTTCAACCCCTAAAATTGTGTATTTAAAATTCGAATTTTTTTTTCAAGTTAAACTTAATATTTTCAAACTAATTTGTTTTTTTATTTTATTTTTTTATTTAATATATATTTTTTAATTTTCCAATTTTAATTGACTTTTAAGAGTTTTTTAACTTTTATTTTAACAATGTTTTTTTTCTTTATATTTAAAATTTATTTGTTTATTCATTTATTTATTAAAGTTTAATATTTTTATTTTATTTTATTTGTTATTTTAATATTAACATTTTTTTTAAATTTAATAAATCTAATATATATTTTTAATTTAAGTTCATATATATATATATATATATATATATATATATATATATATATATATATATTTATTTATTTTATTTTTTATAATTTAAATTTAATTTATTTTTTAAAATCTATTTGTTTTTTAATATATATTTTTTAAATTTAATATTTTTTAATGTATTTTATTTTTCATTTTTCATTTTTAATTAATTTTTCATTTTTTTACTTTTAATTTCAATAATGTTTTTTTTAAATTTTTATTTTAAAGTTTTAAATTTATTAAAGTTTAATATATTTCTTTAAATTTAATTTTTGTTGTTTTTAATTTTTTTAATTTTTTTAATTTAATAAACATTTTTCTTTTCTTTTTTAATTTAATTTCTATATTTTGTTTTTTATAATTTCTTTCTTTTTTTAACTTGTTTTTCTTTTTTAATTTAATATTTTTATTTTGTTTTATTTTATTTTTTATTTCTATATATTTTGAAATTTTAATCTTTAAATTTATTTTTTATTTTTTATTTATTTTTTTCTTAAATTTTAGGTTTTTAATGTTTGAATTAAAATTTTTATTTTTATTTTTTTATTCCTATATTTTTAAATTTTTAAGCTTTAAAATCTTTATTTTTTAAATTTATTTTTTCCTTAAATTTTAGGTTTTTTAATGTTTGAGTTTTAAAAATTAAAAATGTTATTTCTATTTTTAAAAATGTCAAAAAAATATTAATTTATTTTGTTATTCCAACGTCCATTGGTTTGTTTTGAGGTGTTTTCAATCCTTTTTCAAGAAAAAATTTTGTTTTTTAGCATAATTTTATAAAATGTTGAAATTTGACAAAAAACCAAGTTACGTCTGGAGACCACTTTTTTGTTTTTGGGGTGTTTTTTTCCATGTTTTTGAGTCTTTTTGAGCCCGAGTTCTCGTTTTGAGGTCAGTTACTGTTCATCGTGCTAGGTGTTAAGCAGAGGTTGGTGGTTCAATTCATTATTGCCTAATATTCATAGGGAATGACGGCGATCAATTTTGATCCCATAGGCAATGACTCTTTTGATCATCACCAATGAGCTTATGGTGACATTTTTAAACCCTTGCCAAAATATCAAATGGTGACGATCGACAAATACCACCATATATACGCATCAATAATGGCAAATGACCATTAAGGTATGTCACCATAAATATTTGTTGTTGATATGAAATGGTGGGGATCATTGTTTGTCATTATAATCATTATTCATGATGGTTGTGATGTCACCAATGATTTTATGGTGACGGTCGATAGGCATCTGCATGTATATACCCGATAGTGACGACATGAAAGGTACATCACAAAAAATTGTTGTTGTTCATATGAAATGGTGATAGTCACTATCCGTCATTATAATCAATATTTGTGACGACCTTGAATGCCACCACAACACATGCTTTCGGCAATGCTGCCCCCAGTGACGTTCTATTTTTGGTGACGAAAGGCTATTGTCCATCACCATTCTCATATGAAATGGTATGGTCCCCACTATTGTCACTATAAATCATTATTAGTGACGGACAGCAAATCTCACCACAACACCTATACTTTCGGCGATCCAACCTTTGGGAACGTTCAATTTTTGAGTGACGAAGGCTCTTTGACCCTGCAATGGGCTTATGGTGACCATTTTCACCCTCACAAATGTCTTTTTTCTTGTGGTGTGAATGAACTTCATGATGAAAATACGAAATGATGATGAAAACTCATGGTGATGTACACTCGGAAAAGTAATGAAATGAGCTGGTAATGAAATTTTTTTAAAAGAGTGAGGTTTGACCTTGGGATACACTCAATGACCGTTACATGATGACCTAATGGAATGAAAAAAATCTCGAATGGGACCCTACTATGATGAAAAGATATTTTTTGGTCACTTGGTGGAAGGATGAAAATACTGTGCCCCGGCGGTAGCTCCAACTAGGGATGGTAGCTCATGGAAGTGCCAGGAGCAATGTGAACTATGTAGCCTATCTAATGGGCATGGAGTAAAAATTTAAAAACCAAAACGAATACGAAAACTTGACTCGATAAATTGAGTCAGCGGGTAGTAGAAATAAAAACATACAAAACTGATGGCATATCAGCACAGCTTGAGGGCTTCAAATCCTGATTAAAACATACCATCTCAAGACATATGTATAATAATGTGAAGTGATCCTTCAATGTGATCAACGAGAAGGCTGCTTACTTGAATTTTTCTCTCACTTTCCTCGAGCATGCGAAATGATGTATATGTGGGCAAATGTAATAAAAATAGAAACCAAGACTTATGCTCTGGAAATAAGACAAATTTCATCTTCTCCAAGTCTTGAAAAAGGGTACTTCAAGGATCTTAAAAATCATGAAGAATTACCTTTTGGCCAGATCCAACAAGGATACGAGTAATTATTCCCATAGCTATAAAAATTGGCAAAAGGATCCTCCATAATTTTTTTAACATCATAAGTATCCACATCTACGGGATCCCGGGGACAAACTCCTTTTCCTTGACAAACTTTTCATTTTCTGAACCTTAATAAATATTTGTATACGGAAGGGCTCTAAAACAATTATTCTTTATCTTTGATCTCCTCTTCATAATCACTTGGAAAGCTGGCAAAGTGTATAATAACATTATCATTATTAATGAATGAATATTGATTTTCAATTTAAAATTTGATTTATATCTTCTTCCGGTCAAAGGATAAAGTACTCTTTGTTTTATTTAGGTAAAACAATAACTTTCTTCTTTCCCCTAAAGATTCACAAGGATGTTGAATATCTTCTTTAATCTCTCAAGAAAATGAGCATATAAATTTTTCATGATTTGTTGATTTATTTCATGTGGTTTTATTTGACTATCAAGATGAAAAAATCCTGCATCTTCAAGCAAAGGAAAGCTATTGTATGTGGAATATGATCTCATGTATCAAAGTGACCTGGCTTCTTCAGGTTGTTGTTGAAGGAGAATTCATAGAGAACTGGTATCTCCCTCATTCTGCATTTGATATCATAAATACCCTCGATATATGCAATAAAACCTTCCCTATAACCGAAATAGCTTTGCAAGAGAGAGATAAATAAATATTATACTTCATAATGTTTGGAAAACATCTTATGGAAATCTTTAAGAGAACATAAGCTTCCTTAAATGGCTCCTTCATGCCATACCCTAGATTTATCTTCAGAGTAGCCAAAAATTTGGTAAGAAACTGATCTTCCAAGAAACTCAACTCTGGAGTCTACATATATGTACATTGAACTTTACTAAATGCGGATGGATATCATCTTTCTTTCATCTTTGAATATGAGGAGAAGATGTGTAAACCCGATCCCATAAGGCATAGGATTTGGAAATCAATTTTAATCGATCCATAGGAGCATGCACAGCATTTTTTCTTGCAATATAACTCATCTCGACAACAAGCGTGCTCACAAAGAATTCTATTCAATTACCAGAGTTCTTGAAAATTGGAGTCGACATGAGAAATGTGAATCTTCAGATTATTCATCACTAGGTCGTTGAGTGAATGATTCAACCATGATATGAATGCGACATTTTCACACCATTAGCAACCATATCTAAATTTTTACTGACTTCTATCTAGGGAATATCTATCACTTTCTTCACCGAAGCATGGTCGCCAAAGATGTTGTCACTCCCATGGATCTACAAGGGTGAGGAAAGAGGCCAACAAAGTAACCATAAACCAATCTTTTTCCAAGTAGTAACCCCTACTGGGCTTAAAGAGAGGGATCTCTCAAATGGATCTCGGTCAATATGACTGGGATCCAATGAGATATTAGGCTAGGTTTAGTAGCACAAGGTTTGTTTGATTGAATTTTGAGGTGTTGAATGGTGAATAGCTCGGGGAAGGAGTGGGTCGAGAAAATAAGGATCATAATTGTAGGGATCGATGGAGAAGGGTGAGAAAAAAAAATCAACACAAGGGGTATCTAATGAAGATGTTTTCTTTTGATAGGGTTTGAAGAAAAGAGCATAAGGGCTGCTGGAGTTATTTTCTACTAAGAAAAATGAGACAAGCCACAGCAAATATCCTCGAAAAAAAGCATAAACTTAGTGAATTTTGTCTTTAAGCTTGGGAAATATTTACATTTAGAAATGGAGTGAATATGGGCTACGGTACATTCACATTTTCATAACAAAGAATAAAAAATGCTAAATAATTTTTACCACAAAATTCCATAATGCATTTTGCCAAATCGATCTTGTTATTACTTGCCAAAGTCGGTGCAAAAGTGTTCCAAGATTAATCCAACATTATCCAACCATTGCAATAGAGAAAGGAGGTGAAATATAGACCAAAAAAAACTACTCCCCACCTCGAGGTTCGAATCCCTGACTTGTGGATCAGTCTAAATTCTCAAGAGGAATACCTAAGACTAGGGAGGTCAACAAGCCTCATCCCCAAATTTGATGAAACTAATTCATTTGTCCCAAAAATAATTTTTTATCCAATTTATCTACCTATAGTAACTAAGTGACTTAATTACATTTACATGTATTAATTACATTAGTAAAATTCATCCAATTCATGACCAAGTAGAAGTACGGAAAATTCTAAAAATAACCAAGCAACTCGCGACGCAACACCAAATTCAAGGTCTTTGGAGGACTTGCGAAGTCCAGTTGAACTCGAGATGACTCATTGAGTATTCTCCTTTATAGTTTCCAATTCCCTTAAGTTATGAAAATTATGAATTTAAGGCCCTCAAAATGAAATCTCCCAAAATTTGGTCAAAAGCGCATTGCCACCACAGAAAAATGAAGCTGAAAAGGTGATTTATGGATGTTTTTGGGCTGTCCATATCATGATGTCCAAATTTGATGTGCCAATAGTCAAAATTTGATGTGAAGAACTTGAATAAATGGTGGTGAAAAGGAGGTGAAATATATAGACCAAAATAAAATTCTCCCAGTGTCACGGGTCGAATCCCTGGCCTTTTGATATTATCCCCAAAATGCTCAACTGGAAACCCGAAGACTAGGGAGGTCAACAAACTCATCCCTAACATTGCTGAAACTGATTCATTTGTCCCAAAAATACATTTTTATCAAATGTATCTACCTCTAGTAACTAAAAGTGACTTAATTATATTTACATGGATTAATTAAATCAATAAAATTCATCAATTCCATGACCAAACTAAGAAATCTGGAAAACTTTTAAAATACCAGGCAACTTGCAAAAGCGCATCGCCATTAGCAAAAGCGCAACGCCAACTTAAAGGTCACTTTTGGAGGACTTGTTGAAGTCCAAATTCAGCCCAAGATAGCTCATTGGAAACCTGATCATGTATATTTTCCAAAAATTCCCTTAATTTCTGAAAATTATGAATTTAGGGCCCTTAAAATTGAAATCTCCCAAGACTAGTATAAAGCACAACGCCAACTTAAAAAATGAGGAAGAAAGGTGATTTTTTGGATGTTTTTGGGAATTTCTCCCTATAATATGTACAAATTTGATGTCCAATAGTAAAAATTTGATTTAGAGGATCTTCTAAATCCAATGGTGGTGACCATTTGTCGTTTGGAGGCTTCTAAAAAAGCGCAACACCCTAGGTGTTGCATTTTTGACAAATTGACTGTGTCAAATTTCTGGGTTTTTTGCAAAACTAGGCATTAGAGATGGAGAAATATCTCCCTATCCATGAACTATTTTTAAAAACTAAGATATTTTTGTGCTCTTTGGCATGATAGAAACAAAAACCTCCTCCTGTTTCACAAGATTCTTCTATGATTATCCACAATCGTCTCTGCAAAGAGGTTACTTAAACATGACTTTGCACAAGCAGAAAATAGGATGTGAATATGTGACTCTATCTCTTATTTGGTAATACCTGTGTAAAAATTGAGATAGTTTTTTGTCGTTTTATATCTTAGGAACAAAAAACCTCCTCCAGTTTCTCACAATTCATACTTTTTTTGCCACAATATGTTCTGCAAAAATATGACTAAATAGGACATTTCTGGAAAATGTGCCTTCAAAGGTTTTTTCAAATTTCTCAAATTTTCTCCAAATTTCCTCAAAATGGCTCCAGAGATGCAAAATAAGGTGTATTATTCTATCATGGATGTATCAAAAATTAGGTCCAACTAACCCTTCTCCTTTTGAGAAATTACGGTTTCATTTGTAGTGCGATTTCAAGTAGGGTTTGTACTACTCAAGGTCTAGGTTCATGCCTTAAGATTCTCCCTCCTTTGTTGTAGGTATTTTTCTCTTCCTCCATGGTGTTTCTCTCTTCCTGCATGGTGCTCCTATCCTCTTCTATTATGCTCATTTTTTCTTTGAAAACCATAGGGAAGAGTGGGAAGGGGAAGGGAGTAGGATTGTGGGATTAGGGGATTGTGATGGGTGAGGGAAAATTTGGGGGAATGTAAAAATGGATTAGGGAGCTTAGGGAAGTGATGGGAGGGTGAAATATTTATGGAAATCAGGTAGGAGAATTGTATTACAGGAAGGCATCTAGCTGCCTAGGAAATCATAGCTAGAATGGTAGGGTTTAGGAAGTAGGGCTTTGGGAATGGGAAATGAGTAAGTGTATGAGTAGTGGGGAGTAATTTAAGGTGTAGGGAAGGTGTCTGGGTCCTAGGGAGAGTGATTTAATTTGTGAATTAGGAACTATGGTTTCAATTATTTAACACATAGAATAAAATTAAATGCATGGTATACGCCATGAAATTGACACTTCAAGCTGAAAGGAGGGTATATAGAGGTGTAAATTACTTGCATTTGATTGAGAAAACCCTGATTTGATGCTTGGATAAATTGAAAATAATATTTGGAGGATTTATGACAAAGCTGGCAAAACTGCAGCGCATGAAGTAGGAGTGCAACACCTTCTAGGAAAAAGTGTAGTGCTTGTAGTACGATCGCAGCGCCTCTTGGTCAAAAGCGCAACGCCTCAAGTAGGAGCGCAACGTCTTCAAGGAAATTCAACTTTCTTTCTAAAAGTTGATTTTTGACTTAGGGAAGTTGAGAGCTCAATACATGAGGATGAAAATGAGTGTCTCCTTGGTCTTTGATGACCCTTTATACTTGATGAAATTTCAAAAATAGGCATGGGACCCACATTTTCCTTTTCAAAATCAACTTAAACATTGCAATTCACCTTTCATTTTTTGATCTTGATCCTTTGAATTTGATATTTTGGTGGATTTGGAACACTATGACTTTTGGAACTTTGACTTAACTGGCTGAGGGAACCTTGAGTATGCAGCTACCACAGAACCATGAGAACTTGTTAGATATTAAGAAACATAAAATTACATATTGAATTGAAATTAAATTTACAAATAAAACATTCATAATAAAATGTGTTTATTATCACTCTCTGACTTGCTGGACTTTTATGTATGCAAATGGTGATTTGATGGACCTTCAAAACCCTAAGGCATAATGGAGACTCTGACTAAATGAAATTCATGATGAAAAGACTGAAATGATGATGAAAACTCATGACTGATGTACACTCAACAAAGTGGTGAAATGAGCCAGCAAGTAATGAAATTTTTGAAAAGAGTGAAGTTTGACCTTGGGCTACCTAAAATGACCAAATTTTTGAATGATGACCTAATGGAATTACAAAATTTTCAGAATGGGGCCCTACTATGATATGAAAGATATTTTTTGATCACTGGTGGAAGGATGAAAATATTGACACTAACATTGGCTCCAACTGGGGATGGTAGCTTCTTGGAGGTGCCAAGAACACCATTGACCAAGTAGCCTATCCATTGGGCATGGAGTTGAAAGTTAAAATAAAACCGAATACTGAAAACTTGACTCGATAAACTGACTCAAAAATGGATTGACTGAAATAAAAACTTACAAAACTTATTGATGGTAGCATATCGCCGAGACTTGAGGGCTTAAAATCATGATGAAAACCACCTGCCTACTGAAGACATATGTACAACCATGTGAAGTGATCCTTCCAATGTAACCAATCCAACATATGGCTACTTACTTGAATTATTCTCTCACTTTCCTCGAGCAGGCAGAATGATGTATATGTAGGAAACTCATAATAGAAACAGAAACCAAGACTTATGCTAACAAGCAAGACAACATTCATATTCTTCAATTCTTGCAAAAGATTGTCCAATGGATCTTGAAAATCATGAAGCGTTACCTTTTGTGCATTAAAAAAATGAGATGAGTAAGCATTATTCCCATATGGCTATAAAAAATTAGCAAAAGGATCCTCCATAATCCTTTTAACAGCATAAGTGTCCACATCTACGAGATCTGAGACAAACTCCTTTTCATCAGAAGACTTTATATTTTCTAAACCTTGAGAAATATTTGTATCTGCAAGGGGCTCTAAAACAACTTATTCTTTATCACTGCTCTCCTCTTCATAATCACTTGGAAACTAGCAAGTTTGTATAATAAAATCATCATTCTTAATGGATGGAATATGGATTTTCAAATTTAGAATCTGATTTATTTCTTCTTCAGTCAAAGAAGAAAGTAATATTTCGTTTCTTTGGATGAAATATTAATTATCTTATTTCCCTCCTAAAGATTCACAAGGATGTTGAATATCTTCTTTAATCTCAATAAAATGAACATATACATTTTCATCAGACTGTCGATTTATTTCATGTGGTTTCATTTGACTATCAAGATGCAAAATTCTTTCATCTTCAAGAAAGGGGAAGCAACTATATGTTGAATATGATCATGTGTATAAAAGTTACTATATTCTTCATATTATTGTTGAATGAAGAAATAATAGAAGGCTTCAATGATATCTCCATCATCCATAAATTCGATATCATCAATACCCTCAAGATATGAAATAAAAACTTCACTATAATCACAACAACTTTGTAAGAGAGATAAAGAAATATTATACTTCACATAATGTTTGGAAAAAATCTTATGAAAATCTTTAAGAGAACATAAGCTTCTTTCTCGTAACCGTTCATACCATACCCTAGATTTATCTTCAAGAGTAGCCATAAAAAATTTCATGAGATAGTATTTAGGAACTCAACTCTCAGTCTACATACATGTACATGAAATTTTATTAAATGTAGATCAACATCATCTTACTTTTCATCTTTGAATATGGGAAGATGTGTAAACTAGTCAACATAAGCCATAGGATTTGGAAATCCAGGGATTTTTAATCAATCCAAAGGAGCATACCTAGGTTTTTTCTTGCAATAGAACTCATCTCGACAAAAATTAAGTCACAAATAAGTCTATTAAAATTACCTTTTCTTGAAAAGTGGAGTTGTCATGAAAATTATGAACCTTGGATTCTTCGACACTGGAGTCACCAAGTGAATAATTCAGCCTTCATATGCATCTGACCGTTGTAAACCATCAGCAAAAAGATCTAAAATTTGATGATCATTGTCCCAGAGAATATCTATCTCTTTCTTCCCTAGTATGGTCGGCAAGAATTTATCACTCCACCGAATCTCCGAGGATGAGAAGAGACTTGCAAAGGTAACCATAAGCCATATTTTTCCAAGTAGCTAGCCCTACTAGTCAAGAAAGGGCTCTCTCCAATGGATCTCCATAAAAGTGACCTATTTACATTTACATGGATTAATTACATCAGTAAAATTAATCAATTCCATGACCAAAATGATAAATCTGGAAAATTCTAAAAATATCAGGCAATTCGCAGAAGTGCAGTGCCATTGGCAAAAGCATAGCGCCAACTTCAAGGTCACTTTTGGAGGACTTTCTAAAGCCCAAATTGAGCCCGAGATAGCTCATTGGAAACATTATCCTTTCTAGTTTCCAAAAAATCCCTTAATTTCAGAAAATTATGAATTTAAGGGCCTCAAAAATGAAATCTCTTAAGACTGGTCAAAAGCGCACTATCGCCTTGAAAAATGAGACAGAAAGGTGATTTTATGGATTTTTTTGGGCATTTCTCCATATCATAATGTCCAAATTTGATCCTCCAATAGTAAAAATTTTATGCAGAGGAAATTTTGAATCAAATGGTGGTGAACATTTGTCATTTTTAGGCTTTTGGAGAAAGCGCAATGCCCTAGGCACTGTGTTTTTGACAAGTGGAATATGTCAAATTTTTTGGTTTTTTGCAAACCTAGGCCTCAGAGATGGAGCGATGTATCGCTAACCATGAACTATTTTTCAACCCTGAGAGACGTTTTTCATTCTTTGGAATGTTAGGAACACAAACCTCCTCTAGTTTCCCAAGATGCTTCTTTGATTGTCCACAATCGTCTCTGCAAAGAGGTGACTTAAACATGACTTTGCACAAACAAACAAATTGGATGTGAATATGTGAATTTATCTCTCATTCTTTAATACCTGTGTAAAGAGTGAGATATGTTTTATTATATTTATATGTTAGGAGCAAAACTTTCCTCCAGTTTCTCAAAATTCATCTTTTTTTTTGCCACAATAGGTTATGCAAAAATAGGACTAAACAGGACATTTCTGGAAAATGTGCCTTCAAAGATTTTTTCAAATTTCTCAAATTTTCTCCAAATTTCCTCAAAATTTCTCCATAGATGCCAAATAAGGTGTGTTATGCTATCATGGATTTATCAACAAGTAGGTCCAACTTACCCTTCTCCTTTTGAAAAATTAGGGTTTCTTTTCTAGGGTGATTTCAAGTAGGGTTCATACTACTCAAGGTCTAGGTTCATGTCTAAAGATTATCCCTCCTTTTTTGTAGGTATTTTTCTCTTCCTCCATGGTGTTTCTCTATTCCTCCATGGTGTTCCTCTCCTCTTCCATTATGCTTAGTTTTCATTTGAAAACCATATGGAAGAAGGGGAAGGGATAGGGAGTAGGATTGTGGGGTTAGGGGATTGTGATGGGTGAGGGAAAATTTGGGGGAATGTAAAAACAGATTAAAGGGAATGGGGAGCTTAGGGAAGTGATGGGAGGGTGAAATATTTATGGAAATAGGGTATGAAATTTGTATTACAGGGAGGTATCTAGCTTCCTAGGAAAGCATAGATAGAATGGTAGAGTTTATGAAATAGGGCTTTGGGAATGGGAAATGAGTAAGTGTATGAGTAGTGGGTAGTAAGTTAAGGTGTATGGAAGGTGTATGAGTCCTAGGGAGAGTGATTTAAATTGTGAATTAGGAACTAGGGTTTCAATTGTTTAAAACATAGCATAAAATGCAATGAAGGGTATACACCATAAAATTGACACTTCAAGTTGTAAGGAGGGTATATACAGGTATAAATTACTTGCATTTGATTGAGAAAAACATGATTTGATTCTTGGACCACTTGAAAAGAATATTTGGAGGCTTTAGATGAAAGATGGAAAAAGCGCAGTGCTTGAAACAGGAGCGCGACGCCTCTAGGTCAAAAGCACAATGCCTCAAGCAGGAGCACTGCGCCTTCAAGGAAATTCGAATTTCTTGCTAAAATTTTTATTTTTGACTTGGGGAAGTTGAGAGCTCAATGCATGAGTATGTAAATGAGTGTCTCCTTGGTATTTGATGGCCCTTTATACTTGATGTAATTTCAAAAATAGGCATGGGACCCACATTTTCCTTTTCAAAGTAAACTTAAACATTGCAATTCATCTTTCATTTTTTTATCTTGATCCTTTGAATTTAATATTTTGGTGGATTTGGAACACTATGAGAATTGGAACTTTGACTTACTTGGCTGATGGAAACTTGAGCATGTAGCTACTTCAGAACCATGAGAACTTATTTCATATTAAGAAACATAAAATTACATATTGAATTGAAATTAAATTTACAAATCAAACTTTCATAATAAAATCTGTTTATTATCACTCTCTTACTTGCTCGACTTTTATGCATGCAAATCGTTATTTGATGGACCTTGAAAACCCTAAGACCTAATGGAGACTCTAACTGAATGAACTTCATGATGAAAAGACTAAAATGATGATGACAACTCATGAGTGATGTACACTCAGCAAAGTGGTGAAATGAGCTAGAAAGTAATGACATTTTTGAAAAGAGTGAGGTTTGACCTTGGGCTACTTGCAATGACCAAATTTTTGCATGATGACCTAATGGAATGAAAAAAAATTCAGAATGGGACCCTATTATGATATGAAAAGAGATGTTTTGATCACTGGTGGAATATGAAAATACTGACACTAATATTGGCTCCAGTTGGGGATGGTAACTCCTTGGAGGTTCCAATAACACCATAGACCAAGTAGCCTATCTATTTGGCATGGAGTAAAAAGTTAAAAACCAAACTAAATACTGAAAAATTGACTCGATAAACTAACTCAAAACTGGACTGACTGAAATGAAAAATTATAAAACTTATTGATGGTAGCATATCAGCGAGATTTGAGGGCTTCAAATCCTGATGACAACCACCTGCCTGCTGAAGACATATTTACAATCATGTGGAGCGATCCTTCCAGTGTAACCAATCTGACAGCTGGCTACTTACTTGAATTCTTCTCTCACTTTCCTCGAGAAGGAAGAATGATGTATATGTAGGTAACTAATAATAAAAAATGAAACCAAGACTTATGGTAAAAAATAATGCAACATTCATCTTCTCCAATGCTTGCAAAATATTGCCCAAGGGATCTTGAAAATCATGAAGCATTACCTTTTGTGGATCAACAAAAGGATATGAGTAAGCACTATTCCCATATGGTTGTAACAAATTAGCAATGTGATCCTCCATAATATTTTTAATATCATAAGTGTCCACATCTATAGGATCCGAGACAAACTCCTTATCATCAGCAGACTTTTCATTTTTTGAACCTTGAGAAATATTTGTATCTACAAGGGGCTCTAAAACAACTTCTTCTTTATCACTTCTCTCCTCTTCATAATCACTTGGAAACTGGCAATACTGCATAATAAAATCATCGTTCTTAATGGATGGAATATGGATTTGTAAATTTAGAATCTGATTTATTTCTTCTTCGGTCAAAGGATAAAGTTCTCTTTGTTTTAGTTTTATGAAACAGTAATTGTTTTCTTTCCCTCCTAAAGATTCACAAGGATGTTGAATATCTCTTTTAATCTCAAGTAAAGGAGCATATAAATTTTCAAAAGACTACTGATTTATTTCATGTGGTTTCATTTGACTATCAAGATATAAAATTATTTCATCTTCAAGCAAAGGGAAGCTACTATATGCTGAATATGATGTTGTGTATCAAAGTTACTAGCTTCTTTAGATTCTTCTTGAAGGGAGAAATCATAGAAGGATTAAATCATCTCTCTATCATTCATGCAGTCGATATCATCAATACCCTCAAGGTATGCAATAAAACCTTCACTATAATCACAACAGATTTGTAAGAGATATAAAGAAAGATTAGACTTCACATAATGTTTGGAAAAAATATTTTGGAAATCTTTAAGAGAACGTAAGCTTCCTTCAAGTAACCCTTCATACCATACCCTAGGTTTATCTTCAAGAGTAGCCATAAAAATTTTCATGAGATAGTCTTCACAAAACTCATCTCTCAATATAAATACATGTACATGAAACTTTACTAAATGTAGATCAACATCATATTTCTTTTCATCTCTGAATATGGGAAGATGTGTAAACCAGTCAATATAATTCATAGGATTTGCAAATCCAAGGATTTTAGATTGATCCATAGGAGCATACCTCATATTTTTTATTGGAGTAGAACTCATCACGACAATAGTGAAGTCACAAATAAGTCTATTAAAATTACCGGTTCTTGAAAAGTGGAGTCTCCATGAAAATTATGAACCTTGGATTCTTCCACACTAGAGTTGCCAAGTGAATGATTCAACCTTCATATTCATCTGACTTTTGTCCAAAATCAGCAACCAGATCTAAACTTTGATGATTTCCATCCCGAGTAAGATCTTTCACTTTCTTCCACATTATGGTTGCCAAGATGTTATCACTCCACCGGATCTCCAAGGGTGAGAAGAAACCAGCAAAGGTAACCATAAACCAATATTTTTCCAAGTAGCTAGCCCTACTAGGCAGGATATGTATCTCTCCAATGGATCTCATTCAATATGAGCAATGAGAAATTAGGCTAGGTATAGTAGCACAAGGGTTTGGTTGATTGAATTTTGAGGTGCTCGATGGTGAATAGGTCAGGGCAAACAAGGATCAGAATTGCAGGAATATAATGGATCAAGTTAGGCAAACAAATCAACAGAATAGGGTATCTGATGAGATGGTTTAGACTGATAGGGTTTTGAGAAAAGATCATAAGGGCTATGAATTCTTTTCTACTAACAAGAAAATGAGACAAACTGTAAATATCCCTTCAAAACAGAGCATAAAATTGGTGAATTCTATATTTCTGACTTGGGAAACATTTAAATTTAGAAATGGAATGAATATGAGCTACAATAGATTCATATATTTGCATAACAATATAAGAAACAATGCTAAATCATTTTACCATAGGAATTCCATGAGAACAGCTACAACTCGGTCTATTATTACTTGCGAAAAGTGTGATTAAAAAATGTGTTCCAAGATCAATCCAATAGGATCCAACCATTGCAATGACAAACTTCTCCCACCTTCAGGGGTCGAATTCTTGACTTGTGGAGCTGATCCTCAAAATGATCAACTAGAATCCTGAAGACTAGGGAGGTCAACAAAATCATCCCTAACTTTGGTGAAACTGATTCATTTGTCCCAAAAATACATTTTTATCCAATGTATCTACCTATAGTAACAAAAAGTGACTTAATAACATTTAGATGGATTAATTACATCAATAAAATTCATCAATTCCATGACCAAAATAAGAAATCTTGAAAATTTTGAAAATATCAAGCAACCAGTAGAAGCGCAACACCAACTTCAAGGTCACTTTTGGAGGACTTGCTAAATTCAAAATTGAGCCCAAGATATCTCATTGGAAAAACGATTCTGTATATTTTCCAAAAATTACCATAAGTTCTGAATATTATGAATTTAAGGCCCTCAAAACTAAAATGTCCCAAGACTGGTCAAAAGTGTAGCGCCACCCTGAAAAATGAGGCAGAAAGGTGATTTTTTGGATGTTTTTGGGCACTCCCTATCAGAATGTCCAAATTTGATGTTCCAATAGTAAAAATTGGATGTATAGGACCTTCTGAATCCAATTTTGGTGACCGTTTGTCATTTCGAGGCTTCTAGAAAAAGTACAGTGCCCTAGGCGCTGTGTTTTTGACAAGTGGATTGTGTCAAATTTCTGGGTTTTTTGCAAACATAGGCCTCAGAGATGGAGCAATATCTCCCTAACCATGAAATATATTTTCAAACTGAGAGATTTTTTTTTCCTTAGCATGTTAGGAATACAAACCTCCTCCTATTTTTCCAAGATGGTTCTCTGATTATCCACAATCTTCTCTGTAAAAAGGTGACTTAAACAGGACTTTGCACAGGTAGAAAAATAGGTTGTGAAGTTGTGAATGTATCTCTCATTCTGTAATACCTGTGTGAAATGTGAGATATTTTTTTGTAATTTGATATCTTAGGAACAAAAACCTCCTCCAGTTTCTCAAAATTCATCTTTGTTTGGCCACAATATATTCTGCAAAAATATGACTAAATAGGACATTTCTGGAAAATGTGCCTTCAAAGATTTTTTCAAATTTTAAAATTTTCTCCAAATTTCCTCAAAATTTCTCTAGGGATGCTAAATAAGGTGTGTTATGCTATAATGGATGCATCAACAAGAAGGTCCAACTTACCCTTCTCCTCTTGACAAATTAAGGTTTCCTTTGTAGTGTTATTTCAAGTAGGGTTTGTACTGCTCTAGGTTCATGCCTTAAGATTCTCCCTCCTTTGTTGTAGGTTTTTTCTTCCTCCATGGTGTTTCTCTCTTCCTCCATGGTGTTCCTCTCCTCTTCCATTATGCTCATTTTGTCTTTGAAGACCCTAAGGAAGAAGGGGAAGGAAAAGGGAGTAGGATTGTGGGGTTAGGGGATTGTGATGGGTGAGGGAAAATTTAGGGGAATGTACAAAGGGATTAGGGAGCTTAGGGAAGTGACCGAAGAGTGAAATATTTAGGGAAAGAGGGTAGGAAATTTGTATTACAGGGAGGTATGTATCTTCCTAGGAAATCATAGTTAGAATGGTAGGGTTTCGGAAATAGGGCTTTGGGAATTGGGAATGAGTAAGTGTATGAGTAGTGGGGAGTAAGTTAAGGTGTAGGGAAGGTGTATGAGTCCTAGGGAGAGTGATTTAATTTGTGAATTAGGAGCTAGGGTTTCAATTTCTTAGAACACAACATAAAATTAAATGGAGGGTATACACCATGAAATTGACACTTCAAGTGGAAAGGAGGGTATATAGAGTTGTAACCTACTTTCATTTGATTGAGAAAACCCTCATTTGATGCTTGGAATAATTGAAAAGAATATTTGGAGGTTGTAGGTGAAATCTGGCAAAGCGTAATGCATGAAGCAAGAGCGCAATGGCTCTTAAGAAAAATTTTAGTGCCTGAAGCAGGAGTGGAGTGCCTCTCAGTAAAAAGTGAAACACCTCAAGTAGGACCATGTCGCCTTCAAGGAAATTCAATTTTCTTGGTCAAAATTTGATTTTCGACTTGGGGAAGCTAAGGGCTCAATGCATGAGGATGAAAATGAGTGTCTCCTTGGTCTTTTATGGCCCTTTATACTTGATGGAATTTCAAAAATAGGCTTGGGAACCACATTTTTGTTTTCAAACTCAACTTAAACATTGAAATTCACCTTTCATGTATGATGTTGATCCTTTGAATTAGACCTTTTGGTGGATTTGGAACACTGTGAATTTTGGAACTTTGACTTACTTGGCTGATGGAACCTTGAGTATGCAGCTACCTCGGAACCATGAGAACTTATTAAAATTAAGAAACATAAAATTACATATTGAATTGAAATTAAATGTACAAATAAAAAATTCATAATAAAATGTGTTTATTGCTACTCTCTTACTTGCCGGACTTTTATGCATGCAAATGGTGATTTTTTGGACCTTGAAAACCCTATGACGTAATGGAGAATATGACTAAATGAACTTCATGATGAAAAGACTGAAACGATGGTGAAAACTCATGACTGATGTACACTCAAAAAAGTGGTTAAATGAGCCAACAAGTAATGAATTTTTTTAAAAGAGTGAGGTTTCATGTTGGGCTACCTCCAATGACCAAACATTTGCATGATGGCCTAATGGAGTCACAAAAATATCAGAATGGGACCCTGCTATGATATGAATAGATATTTTTTTATCACTAGTGGAAGGATGCAAATACTGACACTAACACCTGGCAAGGGGTTGATTCTGAGTATTGACCCTTGCTAGGCAGGCAGACAATTATGAGAATCGACCCCCTGCCTGGTAGGGGTCCAAAGGCACCATTGGGCTCAAGCAGACACCTACCCATGGGAATGTCCACTCGCAGCACGACTGTTGACTGTCGTGTTGCATTCGAACATGCCCACAGGTAAACGTCTACCTGAGCTCAATGGACTGGGAGTTGGCCACCCAGCTTGGCAAGGGGCCGATTTTGAGAATTAACGATGATTTTCAGAATTGGGGTAGGAAAGTGATTCTGAGAATCGACTCCCAAAATATTAAAAAGAAAAAAAAAATACAGGGGGTTTGAGAGATGAGATGTAAAACAAAATTTTTTAAAAAAAAATCCAGTAAGGTCAGGGAGAAAATGTAAAAAATATTATTTTCTTTTAAAAGGAACTTGTTTTAAACTTATCGAGGGCGATTCTCAGAATCAGCACCAAAATTAAAACAAAAAAAAAAAAATTAATTTTTTTTTCCATGGGGTTGGGGAGATGACCTATAAAAAAATTAAATTTTTTTTTGTAGTTGGGGTCGAGGAGAAATGTAAAAAAAATAAAAAAAATTATGGAACTGCTTTAATATTTTCATATTTTGGAGGAATCTAATTGCACACTAAACCTGGAGGTGATTTACATGTTTATGGTGTGTTTTAGTTTTTATTTTTTTTCGTTTGTTTTGTTTATGTAAGATATTTATTTTTTTATCATTTACTAATTTATATGTACATATATGTGTTTGCAAGAAAATGGCATGAAGGAATGTTTTTGTCAATATTTCTAGACCAAAGTCAACCATTGCATCATCTAAAGTTGTAGGTGGGCCATCAAAAAATACTATTGAACAAATTCCACCTTATTTAATTACTGAAAATGTAGGAGATGCCGCCACAAAAGAAAATAATTTGGTTTCATACTAGAAGAAATAAAATGAAGTGAATCGTACAAAATATGCATGGTTTCTTAAAGATATGGAAGGCGAAACTCTGCAATTATATCTATATGCTAGTCATAATTTTGATGTTGAAAGTTATGAGCTGGTGGGAAAAGCACTAGACCTATATATTTTTCTAAATTCTGAAAATGTTTATATACCTTCAAAACTTCCCAAGTCACATGATAAGCTTAGATATCATTTTACATTGGCGATGTAGAACATGGGGGAATATTTTTCAAGGATATGAAAAGAAATCATACATAATATTGCATAGAATATTGTAGATATTTTTATTTACACTTATGTGTTTAGCGTTATTCTAACTGTATCATTACATTTTTAATAACTTGGTTATTATTGACATATTATAATTTTTTTGACAAGATTTTGCTGAGAGAAATTCAATTATGTTGGGGGGAATATATTATATAGAGCAAGATATTAGGAATGTTGTCTCCATTTTCCATGAACATGAAGAAGAAGATATGGAAAGAAGAAAAAAAAATAGTGAATGATGCTACAAGACTATATCAAGGGGATCAATCTAGTAAAGTTAGACATGTCACTTTTGAAAATGAGGAAGTTGAAGTTGAAGTTGAAGCTGAAGATGAAGAATGTGTAGCCATTACTAAGGATCATATTAGAACTAATGTTACAAAGGAGAAGAGCTATAAAAAACAAAAAGAAAAAATCCCAAGAATGTCTCCTTTCTATTTGATGATGATGAGATTGTTTTGGTTGAAGGAAATATCATAACCAATAGGAGGAAGAAACAAAAAATTACTCATTCTAAAAAAATCATGGACAATAGTGAAGTTCCTAGTGAAAACTCAAAAGGAAGCATGGAAATCATTACACAAGGAGCTGATTTAGAGAACGTATTATTAAAACAAAAAAAAATTCTATTCGACATCATTTTTCAAAGATAAATTTAATTAAGGGTGGTTGATCATTTCAAATTAATGGGATTCGAGTCTACAAGCCAGATAAAGGAAAATTCAAATATCAAATTAGAAAGCCACACCAATTTCATGTTCACAATTTGAAAACATTGATGTGGTACAATCCTTTTGCACATGTGGTTGATTATGTTCTCCTTGTTGATCCAATTCAGGTTCCTAACAAAGAAGAATTTGACAAGTAAAAGTGTTTTGAATACAAATATTATGTACTTGGGGGGGGGGGGACATTTTGTTGAAGCTCAAAGGCAATTGATGGAGGAATATCCCAATAACCTAAGTTTTAAAACAATGAATCATTTATGCTGTTTTAACAGACACAGAAGGAAATTTATTGGCATGGGATCATAATTCAGATAATGAGTATAGGATTTCTATGAATTTCATCCAAAGGGTCAAATTTATTCATAGTGAATTTGAAGAAAAATGTGGTGGGGATAAGACAAAGATTGATCATGAATTTCATAAGGAATGTTGTATGGAAATCAGTTATCAAATTGAAGAAAAGATAAATTCAAAAGGTGGCAAGGTAAATTTTGAAATATTCAGAGGTATGGATAACATTTTCCAGTTGGCATTTATAACTAGAGATATATGGGAATTGATTGATTAGTTTTTTGAGTTGTGGGATAACGTTGGCATAAAAAGTCGTAAGGTCAAAAATTCTAAATCATTGATATATGCCAGCAGTAAATCGGGTCCTGAAAGGAAGCTACTTATAGAAGATATGACTATCACACCTTGTAGATCAATGTGAGGAGTGAAAGATGAAAAACTTGTCAAAAAAATATTATCTAGTGTAAAGTTAGGAGAATTATCAATGGAGGAAATGCCGGAGGAATTTCTAAATTAAGTTTTTTATTTTTACTTTGTTTTGGATTTTAAGTTTTTGTTAAATATAATATATTATTGTTGGTAGTATTTGTTATACATATCACTATATTAACATTTCTTACTTTATTTACTCAGTCACAGGGTTTATATGAGAATACAAGAAAAATGGTTAAATTGCGGAATGAATATAGTTGGGATGATGTTGTATGCAACTACCCAAATTCAAGTTCTACATCGGTGCTAAAATATTTTTATCTTTCATTTAAAAAGTTATGTTAATTTATAGATTCATTTCTATTCATATGTATATTATTTTTATTTTATAACTTATACATATATTTGTTTATTTCATTAAAGATGAAGAAGGATTCAAATGGAGCACCAGATAGTTTCATAAGCTTTATTGAAAAAAATAAAATGGAAAAGATGAGAAAACAATGTCTTAGGGATGTTGAACTTGATACCAGTCTTAATCATTTCATTTGGAATGGGCTCCACACTATCCAATATCAAATAATATCAGGTGATTGTGAAGACATTGCAAAACTCAATACTAAGAGGGATCATTCCCTAGTTATTGCAGATATTCCTCATGGTTTCAATATCCAAAACATTGAATATGATAGTGACCCTTATACTTATCAAGCGTTTAGTAATATGGTTGTGGGATTTCTAGAAGTCACAACATCACCATTTTGGATATTTGTGACATTTCATTTAGACACACAATTAGGGTTGTTATTATCAATCTTCAAGGGAAAAGCAAAGTCAAGGATGCAGCTTACATGGTAAGACATTGAAATTTTATGTTTGATTAATGTCAAAAAATCATTTATGTACAAGTTAATTGAAATTTTACTATTTCATGTTATGGGAAAAAGTAAAATCTTATTTGTTGCAAAAATCAACCAATTATAACTGACTGTGATTTCATTCATGTTGAAAGTTCGACAAAGAATTATAGTTATAAGCCTATTCATTTCAATCAAGTGGATGGAAAGAGTCATAGCCAAGTACTGCTCTATGATGTTGTTGTAAAAAAACTAACATATGAAGATAAAGAAGCAAAAGAAGAGATAGTTAACACATATAAAAAACCACAGTGATTAATTAACTATCTTCTAGATTTATGTTCAAATGAAGGAGATTGGGTTTTCGATTTATTTTTAGGCTCACCTAAGTTTTAACATATAAAAATGAATTTCACTATTTTATTTATAAAAAAAAAATTGTTTATACTAATTTACTAAATTATTTCTTTTGTACTTGATAATTAGGTACAACACTACCATGTTGCTTACAAAAAGGAAGAAATTGCATTTCCATTGAGAAAGACCCAGTACAATGCAAATTTATTTACCAAAGAATTAATGCTCCTCAATTCAAGATGCAATGCAAGAAGTTGGTTTGAGGAAAGGGAATTTTAACGTATCCCGTGTGGCAAAAAAATAAAAGAAACCTCAACCACTATTAGATGGAATGATTGGAAAGACATACTTTGGGACATTCACAAACATCAAAGGTCCATCAAAAGAGGAAAATGATCGAACTGAGGCCAATAATGAAAATATTGTTGAAGTAAAAAATAATGAAACACTTGAAGATGAATAGTTTGGGTTACGTGATATTATTGATTAAATTTTCATTAAGCTTCCAAATCAAGCTCATTTTTTGTAACTATTAATAAGTTATAATTGTAGTATTTTGATTTGAAATTTTATGAGAATAGTAAGTATTCAATTGTTGTTATTATATTTTTAGTATTTGCATAGTATGATTTCAACTTCATTTTTTATGTGAATCATTTAATTTTTGAAAAAACTGTTATAATTATTAATTTTTGACATAAAATTCATAAAAATTGCTAATTTTTGTACTTTTTTTGTTAACTTTTTCCTATCAAATTGGTTTAATTGACATGTCACTTTTTGCGAAAAAAGACTCATAATGTTTTTAGTTATGTCTATATTTAAAAAGTGTTTTTTTATGTAAATTGTTAAAAAATCTTGTTTTTTTAGTGACAATTATTTCATGTGCATTGAAATATTATTTAACAATATATAATCAGATAGAAGATCGAAAGTTTAAAATTTTGACATCTTTTTTTATCACTGCAAAAAATCAAATATCTCATTACAAAAAAAAAAAAAAAAAAAAAAATTGAAAAGCACTTAAAAAAAATATGTAACTGAACAAGAAGAACACGAGTACTTCCAAAATTGTTAAATTTAGAAAATAATTATTAGCATTTAATACATTAAAAAATGTAAGGTAAAAAATAAGTCTTCTAAAAAATTGGGATGATGCTGGCATCAACACTTTTCAAAATTAACATAAAAAACACTAACATTTTAAAAATAATGTTTATACATGGTACATAAGAAAATTTAATGTGTCAAAAACATGTTAAAAAAAATTTAAAGTATTATGAATCAAGAGTTTTCAAAACCAAACGATTTTTTGCTACCTAAAAAAAGTGGGTATTTATTTTTGTTCCTATTTTAAAGTTTATGTTGTTCTTAAAGGAGAAGGTAAAAAATTGAAATCAATCTATTATAGTCCTTTTAGAATTTCGTAAATGATTGGTGAAAATGCCTTAAAGTTGGATTTTCCTCCATACATGAAAATTTACTCTATTTTTAATGTTGAGAACATGAGGTTGTATGAGCCTCCATTAATTGAAGATCAAGGAGAACTAGTCCAACTTCCTTTTATTGAAGACTTTTCTCTCGAATAACTTGATGAGCTTCAGCAAGACACCATTCTTGATAGAAGAATAATGACATAAAAAAGAGGGAGTGTCAACTACCTTCGTGTGGGGCTGAAATGCACAAATCCTTCAAAGGCCAAATGGATCGAGATTGGAGAGGTGATGGAACTATACCCTCATCTGTTAAGCAACTGAACGTAATATTTTGGGGTCTAAAAGCTTCTAGTGGAGAGGAGTGATCAGTTGCTCAAAATTATGCTCAAAAAACAATGTTCTCGGATCAGTGTGGAACCTCCACAACTACATAGATCCCGTTGTTCTAAATCCATCGTAGCTTATTTTGTGAAAAATAAACACTGTATTCTCCCATAAATGCGTTATTTCCACTTTATCAAACAAAAAAATGTTTATTAAAAAAAAGTGTAGAAAACCTAGTCAGCAGTCTGTATAGCTGATTGGGCATTCCTATGTGGTAGGTTGACTAGTCAAGGGTGTTTTCTTGTCCGAAGAATCAGAGAGTGCCAAGTGGCGCAGTTTGACAAGTTCGTTTTAGAAATTTTTGATTGATTTATTTTTTGGCCAATCAGGTGCTGACACGTGGCCCAACCAGTGGCCACCACATGGCAGCACATGGGGCCAAAAATTTTTGGCAAGGGTTGATTGGAACCTCGGGAGTTGAATTTCTGACCTCAACGCAACTAGCCACACGTCTCACCACTATGCCACACACATATGCCTTAACCTATATAGGGTGCGACTTCGTTTTATGTTTTTATCGTCGTGTCTATGGGGGAGGGGGTTGAAGTCTAGCCCAAGCCCTGGTCACCGCCACTAGCAACACCTCAGGTACGAGGCTAGTCCTGAGCCCCCAAATATTATGTTAACGATTAGTGTTAAGTGGTGACCACATGCCGACAGTTGGAGAAACTGCCAGTGACCCATTTATTTGAAAAAAAAAATCCCGCTAAAGGCCGAAGAGGGCATTTTTAACGGGTAAAATTTTTCACTCCGAAAACGAAGAAATTGTCCCCCAGTTAACACGGAAAAATGGTGAAATTGTAGGATGATGCCGACCTTAGAGAAAATTGTAAAGAGATTAGTGGAAAAACTTGGGGAGATCATAACTTCTCCAATTTTTGGCCAAATTTGAGGCAGAAAGAGGCTAGAGAGGTATTTTTAGGCATTCTGGAGCTAATGGAATGTGTTTGAGAGTTGTTTGAGCATTTTAAGCACATTTAATCATACTTTTGAGCATAATAGATGATCCGGGTCCCTCAGCGATCATATTTACCCATGATATTTTACTTCTGTGATGTTGTTAGAATTTCATTTTAAAAGAATATAAAAGAACAAATGTGCATTGTGTAAATAAGGGAATCAAAACAACCATCGGAAACATAAAACACGAGACGTTGATAAGGGAGTTCACCCAATGTGGACTACGTCTCTCGGCTAGGTATCAAAATGGGATAGGTTGCTTCATATAGTGTTGGAAGATGTGATGTACATGGATAATGTTAATACAATAATGTGCCCTCAACATGAGTGTATTATCCCTCAACAAGATGTTCTGCTACAGGAAATATCACTCACAATGGACCCCCTATCAGCATGAAATAATATCACATGAAGAAAAATCAAGATCTTGCACATGCATCAAGCAAGGATCTATAAATCATAATACATCTCATAGAAAAAAGAGGCACATTATCAAACTGCATATAACTCAATCCCTGAATAGTTGAAGAAGTGAATGCTCATGTACTAAATCTAGCTATACCGTCGAACTCGTGGCGTCGAGGTGCATAAAATCAACTGTCCACACTGAAAAATCTCACACTGTCACTCCAATCTGGAAAATGGCTGAAACATGGAAAGCTTTATTGTTGAAAATGACATCGCCATTGATTTTTTATCGTTGAGAGGTGTAAAATCGACATAAAATTTGTCGAAAATGGGTTCCAACAAGTTTCGGGCCTCAAGGAATATTTTGATGCCCTCAAGATTCCCTAAGATTCTGTTCTGTAGGGAATCTGCAAATCTACTACTCAGATGGACAATCTGGCTTTATCATCGCATACCCTGCGAAATTCTAGTTAAAATTATTGTAAACTTCATATGATTCTGACAAAATGGAATTTCACCTCCCCATGGAATCTTTCAAGCATCAAGGAATCTTATCTACAAAAGATTCTTTGGCTCGAAAAACATGTCAGCATGGTTTCGTTGCTTGACCTCCGAGTTTCACCATAACACCGCTCTTGAAATTCGCTCAGCCTTCTCCTCCTCCTGGACGCACTGCAACTAAGGGTTTATATAAAAATGGTGGCAGAGTTTACCGCATGTGCATTGTTGGTGCAGTGGTAATTAACAAAAATTGGTGGAGGAGAGGTTGGGGGATAAAATCCTGCCTCTCCATATTTGGTTGCACCATTTGAACATTGGTTGGGGCACATATAATTGTTTGATATATGCTTTAATTTGATTATTTTTTTGGTTTGCAGTTTGGTTTGGCTGCCCGTGGAGTAGGCTGGCCAATGTGGTCGGGTGGGTTCGATTCCCCTAGGTCTAGTTTTATTGGCGCCATTTTTATGTGTGTCTGCATGTTATATATGTGTGGTTGTTGTTTTGAATATGGTTTCGGGTGGGAAGCGTCCACTCCATGTGGCACCAACTTGAACCCTGTACTCATATCTTAATACATATATGTATAAACTGTTGTCGTGGGCAGAGGGTGTAGTGGGGGTCATGCCCCACCACCCCATAATTTTTGTTTATTTTTTATGACATGGTCAATTGGGGGGGTGGCCAGGTTGGTGGCCCGCCACCCCATTTAATATATTTTTTTTGTTTTTATATTAATAATGGGAATTTTTCATTTTAATGAAAATAAGGGTTATTGGGAAAATTAACGAGGCCACAATTTTACCCATTTTCAGGGGCCAAGTTCCCTGCTAGTTGATGGTTAATTCTAGGAGACTTAAACCTGGTCGACTGCCCAACTTTAACCAAAAATTTGACTCGATCTAAATTCTCCATACTGGCTCGGATTGGAGATTCGTTCACACTGTTGGAATTAGGGCGATGAGTACTTCAATTTGAACCTAGTTCGAGAGTCATTTTACGACTTTAAATTTTGACCATTTCTGAACCCTATTGGTCCCCTGAGGGTGTCTGGAACCACCTGGATCAATCCTCCCCATTGAAGAGATTTTGGTCTACCAAAAGCATGAAAATAATATGTGTCTACTTTGTACGTTGTCTGCACCACACGTGCCTTGAAAGGTCACCCTTCATTCTCCTTCACCTTTGTCCTTCAGAGCCATAAGTGATGTGCGGACTCCTAAATCCTCTACAAAACTATACTAAAATATTTTGAAAATTACATGCTTAACTAAGTGAACAGTCTATGACCCAAGCATACCACACACTTGCCACAAATTTATAACACATACTCAGTGGTCAAGTCTACATGAATGGAATAATTACCCTAGCTATCAATACAAGGCCAAAATATCATTGTTGCTTCATAAGTGATGGGAAACATATCATCAATTTTACATTTTAAATTGCAACACATGGTTTACAAATTAAGGCCAAACATGCTACAAAACCTTAAAAAAACCATCTCTCACTTATCAAAGTGAATGGATCACCTCTCTGTGGTGCATTTTCTTGTCTAACAATTGTTTCAACTGGTTCCTGCAGTGATGCTTTTTCCTTAAGGCACTATTCTAAATGGATCCTCCAACATGTAGCTCTCTGATGGCCACTTCTCTTGCAATGAATGCAATGAGTCTTCATCCTCCAAACCTTATTTACCTTCTTCTTTTCCTATAGTCTAGAAGGAATTTCATGCCTCATCCTCTTTTGTGATGCTATTCTTTTCCAACACTTACCAAATACATGGTTATGTAATCCACAAAAACTACATTTTTTTCGATGCCATCATCTATGTTCAATGTTAGTGACATGTTTGTAATCAAAATGAACACTATAATATAGAGACTTGTTATACCTTTCTAGTTGGTCTCTGGTGTGATCATGGTGACAAGAGCTTACCTCGGCTCTTTCTCTGCAATGTGCGCTATCATAGGATGACGGTGAAGTGTTCCTGTCAATCTCTTTCCCCAATGGTTTCTACCATACATTGGAAGTTTTTGACACCTTGAGCACTGTCCTTTGGTGTGTCCCAAACCTGTGTATCGAGGTCACTGCACAACCTCCAATGGTTGAGTTATGCCTTGGCCATTAATGCCAAGTCCTCCTCCTTTGTATCCCATCTTGGTCAGGAGTCTCATGCCAGTTCCTATAATGGGTATCTCCACATTTCCTATAGAAATGAAAGCATGTGAATATGAACAGAATAAACATAAACATTTTTTACCTTAGATGTTAATTCAAATACAGGTGATGATGGCTTCTTCAAGCTTGCGTTGTGCTTCAACTCCTCCATGGCCTCTTCCGCAGCTCATAGCTGAAGCTGTAATCTATGCTTCTCTTCTTTCCCTTCTCGTAGTATCCTTCTTAATTCAACATTCTCTTCCTAAAGACGTTGGTTAATCTCCTCATTGGAATGATGAGAAGATAATGAAGACGATGAAGAAGATGCATAAGTACTAGAAGATGTGGATGAAGCATCATTCTCTAATCTTTCTTTCTCCTCTTTCAATATTCTCTTCTCGTAAGCATCTTACATTATGTCCACCATTTTGGACATCCTCAGCATGGCCTCGTACATGTCTTTGTCATCCTCCACAATTGCACATTCAATCGTTGTTCATGCTCACAATTATCATCAACAAGAATACTGCTTTGATACCACTTGATCCAGGTCCCTCGGCAACCGGATTTACCCATGATCTTTTACTTCTATGATGTTGTTAGAATTGAATTTTAAAATAACATAAAATAAAACATGTGCATGTTGTAAATAAGGGAAATAAGACAACCATCAGCAATATAAAACATGAGATGTTGATAATGGAGTTCACCCAGTGTGAGTTACGTCTCCGGGCCCGGTGTCAAACTGGGGTAGGCCACTTCATATAGTGTTGGAAGATGTGATGTACATGGATAATGTTCATACAAGGTTGTGCCATAAACATGAGTGGCTTGTCCCCCCACAAGATGTTCCACTACAGAAACTCTCACTCACAATGGACCTCCTATAAGCATGACATAATCTCACATGAAGCAAAAACATGATCTGGCACATGCATCAAGCAAGGATCTAGAAATCATAATACATCTCACAGCAAAAAGAGGCACATGATCAAATTTCATATACCTCAACCCCTGACTATATGAAGAAGCAGATGCTCAGATACTGAATCTGGTTGTACCATCAAACTCGTGCAATCGAGGTGCATAGAATTGACTGTCCACACTAAAAAAAATGACACCTTCACTCCAATATGGAAAATGGTCGAAATATGGGAAGCTCTTTTGTTGAAACGGACGTCACCTAAAGTTTGTCGAAAATGGATTCCAGCAAGTTTTGGTCCTCAAGAAATCTTTTTATACCCTCAAGATTCTCTAAGATTTTGTTTTGCAGAGAATTTGCAAATCTACTACTCAGATGGCCATTCTGGCTTTACCATCACGTTCCCTACAAAATTCTGATTAAAATGACTATAAACTTCATATTATTCTGACAAAATGGAATTTTAGCTCCCCATGGAATCTTTCAGGTATCAACAAATCTTCTCGGCAAAATACATTAGCGGAATTTGAAGGTCTAAAATAGGCCTCCTAAGGAAAATAAAATAATAGTGGAAATATTAAAATAATATTTGATGACATCATCACATTAGGGGAATTTTGAGGTCTAAAATGGGCCTCCTAAGAAATAATAAAATAATAGCTAAACCAATAAAATAATATTTATAAATTTTAAATTCACTTTTTTCACCACAATCCATGTAACTATAGTCAAATTCAATTTAAAAGTTGTAGCAAAATAAAATTAATAAAAAAATTGTATTGATGTGACTATAAATAAGAATGAGATTTTCAAGAAAAAGTCATTATCATTGAACAACTAATGCATTTTTCCTTTGTATTTAAATAACTTAAAATAAATTATAAATATAAATTTATAAATTCTTAATTATATTATATGCTATTAATTAAAATTTATATTATTTAAATTGTATAATAGCATGTAATTAATATACTATATAAAATAATATAATATAATAAATGTATAGGGATATGCATTGTTTCTTTCAATAAATATGAAATGACAATAATATATTTTTATTCAAAAAGTGTGAAATGACATTTATTATGAATACTTTACTTTGACTTTAAAAGTACTTAGAGCATTACCATAGTTAACAACACTGTTACCGATGAAATAGGTAACCACACTGTTACCTACTTTTTTTTGGTAGCATAAAAAGCACCCGATTTTGAAAAGTGGTGATGCAGAATCACCCATTTTTTTTTTATGCACATTTTTGACACTCTAATATTTTTATTTATGAAGTATGAATATTTGTTTTAAAATGTTAGTGATTTTCATGCTAATTTTGAAACGTATTGATGCAGCATCAACTTTTTTTTTAGAGCGGTGATTTTCATGCTAATTTTGAAACGTATTGATGTAGCATCAACCTTTTTTTTTTTAGAGTGGTGATTTTCATGTTGGTAATAAAACACAAAACTTAGATAAAATATATATATATAAAAGCGATAAAAAAAACCAATAAAAATGTAAAAAAAAACAAAATTAACTCGTAAAAATAAAAAATTTAAGCAAAAATAATTAATAATAAAAAAACAAAAATATTCGAAAATTATATCAAAAGAAATGACAAAACTTGAAAAAAAAAACACATAATATAAAGAAAAAAAAAACAAAAATTAACCAAAAAAATTAAAAAAAAAATAAACATCAAAAACATTTTTTCTAAGCTATTTAAAAAAACCATATAAAAAATAAATAAATAAATAAAAAATTAAAATAATTAAAATTACAAAATTAAAATTTAGATTAAAAAAATAAAATACAAAAAAGAAAAAATTAAATTTAAAAAATAATAATAATAAGAAAAAAAATACAAATTTTAAAATTAACAAAAAAAAAAAAAAAAAATCAAATTGAAAAAGAAAATTAAAATAAAAGAATTTAAAAAAAAAACTATCATTAAAAAACAAAAAAAATGAAAAAAACCACGTGCAAATAATTAAAAAACAAATATTCATAAATTTACTGTTTTTTTTTAATGAAACAACTTATAAATTTTAAAAATGAAAAACTAAATAAAGTAAAAGATTAAAAAAAACATTAAATTAAATTAAAATTTAATAAATTTAATAAATAAATTTTAAATTTTAAAAAATAATTAATCTAAAATATTAAATTTAAAAACAAAATTTAAAAAAAAAAACAAAACAAATTAAATTTAAGATAAAAAAATTGAATTTAAAATAATAATAATAACTTTTTGAAATTAAAAAAAAAATATTAAAAAATTAAAAAGAAAAAAGAAAAAAATCAAATTAAAAATATATATATATATATATATATATATATATATATATATATATATTAAAAATTAAAAACAAAATTAAAAAAAAATGTTACGAATTAAAAAATATTAAAAATTAAAAAAGAAAACTTAAAAAAAAAAAATCAAATTAAAAAATAAAATTATTAAAAATTAAAAAATAAAATAAAAAATAAAAATAAAAAATTGATCGTGGTGGCGCCGCCAATTGGCCTCCCGCACAAGTGGCGGCGGAAGACGATTATGGGAATCGGCCTCCCGTGGCAAGAGGGCGATTCCCGGAATCGGCCTCCCGCTGCGACAGGGTGATTCCGGGAATCGCCCTCCCGCAGTTGGATGCTGATTCCCAGAATCGCCCTCCCGACGCCGGAATCGCCCTCCTTTGCCAACTCGGCAGGAGGCCGATTGGCGGCGCCACCACGATCAAAAAATTATTTTTCTTATTTTAATTTTTTTTTTTTTTAATATTTTTTTTTAATTTTTTTTTTTTTAATTCAAAAAATTTAAAATTGTTTTTTTTAATTCAATTTTTATATTTGAATTTTTTTTTTTTGGCTAAATTTTGTTAATAATTTTTATTAAATTTTGTATTTTTTTTTTATTTAATTGATTTTTTTTTTTTAATTTCATACTTTTTTTTATCATTAAATTTTATGTTTAGTCTTTTCATTTAAATTTTGTAAATTTAATAAATTTTGTATTTTTTTTAATTTATTTGAATTTAATATTTTTTTTTAATTTTTAATTTTTTAATTATTATTTTTTTAATTACATAAATTTTTATATTTTTTTATTTCAATTAAAATTGTGTATTTAAAATTAGATTTTTTTTTGTTAATTAAACTTAATATTTTCAAATTAATTTGTTTTTTATTTTATTTTTTATTTAATATATTTTTTTTTAATATATTTTTTTCAATTTTTCATTTTTAATTGATTTTTAAAGTTGTTTAACTTTTTATTTTAACAATGTTTTTTTTTTTCTTTATATTTAAAATTTATTTTTTATTTCAAAATTTATTTGTTTATTCATTTATTTATTAAAATTTAATATATATTTTTTTAAATTTAATTTGTTATTTTAATATTAACAATTTTTTTTTTAAATTTAATAAAATCTAATATATATATATTAATTTAAATTTAATTTATTTTTAAAAATTTATTTGTTTTTTTAATATATATTTTTTAAATTTAATATTTTAATTGTATTTTATTTTTCATTTTTCATTTTTAATTCATTTTTCTTTCCTTTTTTACTTTTAATTTAAAAAATGTTTTTTTTTTTTAATTTTTATTTTAAAGTTTTAAATTTATTAAAATTTAATATATTGCCTTAAATTTATTTATTTTTTTTAATTTAATAAGCATTTTCTTTTTCTTTTTTAAATTTACTTTCTATATCTTATTTTTTATAATTTCTTTCTTTTTTTAACTTGTTTTTTTTTTTAATTTAATATTTTTATTTTGTTTTTATTTTATTTTTTTTATTTCTATATATTTTGAAATTTTAATCTTTAATTTTTTAATTTTCTTAAATTTTAGGTTTTTTTTATGTTTGAATTAAAATTTTTATTTTGTTTTTATTTTTATTTTTTTATTCCTGTATATTTTTAAATTTTAAGCTTTAAAATGTTTTTATTTCTTAAATTTTAGGTTTTTTTTAATGTTTGAATTTTAAAAATTAAAAAATGTTATTTCTATTTTTTAAAATGTCAAAAATATGACACAATTTTTTTTTTTGTTCTTCTAGCATCAACTCGTTTTGTTTTGAGGGTGTTTTTTCAATCCTTTTTTCAAGAAACAATTTTGTTTTTAGCATAATTTTATAAAATGTTGAAATTTGACCTTAAAAAAAACCAAGTGCGTTCTAGAATACACTTTTTTTGTTTTTGGGGTGTTTTTTCATGTTTTTTGAGTAATTTTGAGCTAGAGTTCCCGTTTTGAGGTCAAGTTACCTATTTCATCGGTAACAGTGTTTAACCATGAGATTTTATCCACCATTGAGAATGTGACAAGTAAGTACCTTTAACTGAAGATATGTCACCTCAACCATTAGGGATGATGTCATCCCCTAAAATGTGATTGGTTCCCACAAAGTGAATTTTGATTGTACATTTTCCTTAGGAGGCCCATTTTAGACCTCAAAATTCCCCTAATGAATTTTAGAGGGAAAAAATAAAAAACTATTTTTTCAACTCGTATTTTCAAATTATCTCTCAAATTTTTTACTCAAATTTCGAGCAAGAGTACTCGTTGGATGAAAAATTTAATTCCTCATCCAAGAATTACCCATGTTGCATACTTTCAATGGACCCTGCTAAGCGAAAAATGAGAAATACATGAAAAACGTGATTCGAATCACATTTTTTCATGTATTTCTCATTTTTCACTTAGTAGGGTCCATCGAAAGTATGCAACATGGGTACTCCTTAGATGTGGAATCAAATTTTGCATCCAACGAGTACTCACACTCGAAATTTGAGTAAAAAATTTGGGGGATAAGTTGAAAATACGAGTTGAAAAATTAGTTTAATTATTTTATTAATTTTTAATCATTTTACCCTTTTACTTAAAACATGGTGAATCATCTCCCATGGTTGACATCATCATATTGAATCCTATTGGCTTTTATAAAGTTTATTTTGGTTGTACATTTTTCTTAGGAGGCCCATTTTGATCTCGAAATTCCCCTAATGTTCTCTGTCTCAAAAAACATGTCAGCATGGTTCTGCCGCTAGTGACGAGTACTTTAGTCTCTTTAGGGTGTTTGGAGGCACCTAGCTCAATAGAACAGGGCCAAGCCATTGGAAGCTGGACCAAGGAGATGTAGCTCTGGCGGGGTGAAATCCTTCATCATATTATGTTGTGTGATTGTTTATGGTGATGTTTATGTCTGATATATGTTGTTGTTCAATGTTTTATTTATGTTAATTTTCTCATGAAATTCAACTAAAAGCACATAAAAACTCATGTTAAACTTTAAATTAACCTCATCATCCTCAATAACATTTTTTTAAATTCTGAATTCGATATTAGCACAACAAAACTAATATTCCCATTTAGATCACTCAATCACATCAATTTTTAGTGGGCTAAAATAGAAATATAAGGGAGGTATATATTACATCTCAATGTAAGAAAAGGAGTCAACCATCACTATATTTTTTGAATTATCTCCATGGAAAGTACTAAGAGGATTTTTAATAAAGATATATGAAGTGACTAAAATTGTTTTCGTATCAATACCAGTGTTTTCGGGAGGAGGATATGCTCATTGCTACAAATTTTGTACAAGGGAATAACTACAAGGAAGTATTTAAGGGGAACTCTATTATTTTAAGCTACTTATTGCAAACTTTATATTCATGAAATGATCCCACACTTTCTGCATTGTAATTTTGGTTGCAACATTCTAAGTAATATTATTTTTAAAAAAATCATTATCAATTTATATCAACGCTTGATCAATTTCTTATTAAACCTCATCTAGAGTCCTTGTAGGTGCTTCAAATGAAGCGTCTTCTCTAACACTTGATTCACTAAATGTTTGTTGAAGAATAGATGGCAGGGATGCTTTTTTACCTTTCTTAAAAGTAAGGAAATGCATGTACATGTATTTAAATGAATTTTGGGCCTTTTGACATGCTTCTTCATATGATTACACACTATGAAATATATCCTCATATGGAGACTTCTTATGAATAGGTTTCTTCATGCTTACAATAAGAAAAATGATTAGATACAATTACTAAAGGGTCATGGTATTTTATAGTGATATGGGCTAGATTAATGGTATGAACAGTTAAGAATTGTTTTTTAGCATGATTTACATTTCTAAAGTATAAGCACCAATTTGGATAGGAAAAGTAAGACAAATGCTTTTAGAATTTATGTGCATATATTTGGAAATGAAAATTTGTATAGTCTTATATGTTATTTCCTTACATATAAGCCTATGTTGAGTGAAAAGAAGCGCATGGGGATACATGTCATCTATATATCATGAGATATGAAAAGGTTTCATAAAATTACCAATCGCCTATTTGAGCTATACCTTTTTTAGGTTATTATGAAAGATGAGGAGGTTGTGTACAAAAGAGTTTCTTTTCTATAGAAATGATGTCATAATGACATATATGGTAGAAATTATCTCTAGCATTTTCTTCCTAGAGTCTGGAGTGATAAATATAAATAAACTCTAGTTCGTTAATTTTCCATTTCCATCCCAAAAGAGGAAAATCGATAGAAAATAAAATTGCATCCATAATGTAAGAAAAAATATAGAAAGCACGATTAAACCTTTCAGGTTTAGAGACCTAAAAAAAGTTGACTTGTTTGCACAATTTTTCATAAACGTTATTGGCCCAATTGAAAAAGTAATCCTCTAAATTTATTTGAATCCAAGGGACCTAGTCTAAATGAAAACTTTTAGCTCCCCTTATACCATATAATCGGCAGATCATGGATGTTAGGTTACATGGATGCTACATAACCTATACCATGGTTTACATATGAAATCGAGTACTACTGTAGACATTCCTTCTAAAAACTTTGTATAAATCCAACATTATAGTTAATGTGAACCTGAGGAAGTTTGCATATTACTTTAATATCTTATGGTTGAAAATAACCTGTGATGACTCCTTTGGTGGTACAAATGGAGTGAGTTGGTGCATGCATGTGGTCAATGTTGAAACAAATAATATTAGTGTATAGAAAGAGTCTGGCTCATGTTGTTTTCTTATGTAGTGAAAACTTGGAAATTTGATGAACAATAGTGTGAGGCCCTCTAATTGCTCTGACTTCATCTAGATTTTCTTCCTTTTAGCTACCTTGAGCTTCTTCCTCAAAAAGCTTATATACATTGAAATTATCATTTCTCCCTTTGAGATAAAAATATTGGAAAACAAACCAGCATTAGCACCTTATCATATATATCCTCTATCATTTGCTGCTATATTTTTTTAAACTTCTTTGCTTGTTTACACATGGCTAGTGGCTTGGTCGAGCTTGATGAGTGTGAAGCTTGCAGCACAAGGAGTAACCATGTCGTGATTAGTTGACTATATCAAAGAATTTAGAATTTCAAAGTAATTCATTGCTAACCATCATGTTATTTAAATCATCATAAATGTTCAAATGCCTCATTTGATATGCAAATCCACATTTTTTTGACACTCCACTGACAACATTAAAGTGTGAAATAATGTCTTTCTTTTTCTCGTATAAGAACATATCGTTAATATTCTGGATTGACTCTAAATTAATGTAATTAGTTATGAATAATTCAAATTATCATTAATTCATTTTGTGGCCCTTTAGTTGAGTGATTTATTTGGATTTCTTTGAGTTTAGGCATGGTGGGATGTGAAATATGTGCATAAAAAATGTAAAAATTGACATTATCTCTTCGAATAGCTAGTGATTTTCATTATGTTGAGTTTTCAATTTTTCCACCATGGATGTTGACATGTCTACCATGTGGCACATATATGTGGTAGATATAAAACAGATTTTAATATTATAATATGGAAAAAACATTATTGACACATGGCAATGAACTATGGAGACACGTGACAAGGAGTGCCACGTAGTTTCAACATGGAAAAGAAGAGCCACATCATTACAAGACTTATTCCCTTGTGCTATTTTGGAGTTATGATTTATATGTTGGTCCAGTTAATGGAAGCTGTGAGATAGAAAAATTATTGTTTTCTAATGGAAGAAAGAGCTAGAATTATTTAATGGAATAAAAACTTATCACTATGACATGTACTTCATAAAAGACTACCAAGAAACTTAAGTATGGTAAATCCGCCTTCACCTGTCATTTGAGCATAGAGGATAGAGTTATATTAATCATCAATTTTATGGATAAGAGACATTTGGGATAAAATCTAACAAATTTTTAATAACAACATTTTAACTTAAAAGTCACCAAAACCTAAATTCAATCTAACTTATTAAAAATAAAAAAAACTAAAATTATAAAAATAGTTACTTGATCTAATGGCCTAAAAAATTTCAATCATATAATACTCATGAATTATAAAACATTTGTAACATAAATAATATATAACAAAAAAAACCATGTATTTTTGGAATAATAAAATAGTTGTAACAAAATATTTCGTTTAAATCCACAGTTAAGATTGATTTAGGCCATTTCAGTTGCCCCCTCTAAAGAAACCACATTCCACATGAATACCATGGGTCAATACCATGGGATTTATTTATAGTTATTCCTGTTACATAGCATTTTTTCACTGTCCCTGCAATCCCCATCTCGCCCATTGGAGGGTCACTCTTGTGATCAATAAGCAGTGTCATGCCTTGCAAAGATCATCATTGTATCCCGTTACATGAGAGTAATATTCCTTCTATTGACAATTCCCTGAGCAGAGACTCAAAAACCCTTGTTTTTGCCTTGTCGCGGGTAATCAATTATGCCCTCGTGTCAAAGAGGAAGATTAAAACTGGGCCCTGTGCCAGCTGGCACTCTGTCCCAGTTTTCCACCTGCGCTAAGATGTTTATGGAATTTTTTTTTAAAATAGAGGTGGAGATTCCACTCCAACCACCTCGAGGATGAGTCATTAGGAGTGGTTGAACAGAAAAACCATAGACTCCCTCCATTAGGTTTATGGTTTCCACCTCTTATGGGAAATCCCTAAAGGATAGGCCTCCCTCCCACCTTTGTAGGGATCCTAACCTCCTCCTTTTCCTCTATAAAATAAGCTATCTCTCTTATAACAAGCTAGCTAAAATTGGAGAATTAAACATATTATAGCTAAATTACTAGAGAAGATAGAATAAGAAGGAATTACGTTGAGGAAGATTGAGTCCATGACTTCTCAGAGAGCTTGATTCCATGCCTTCATCCCATCTGAATTCCCTGATGATCATCTGAGACGTGCTTTGGTTGAACGCCACTGGAGGAGACTGTGACGTCAAAGCATTGGTTGTAACTCTTCCTTCTATTCATTTATATACATGACTATTGTTTGGTTCCCATTTTGTATTATGTTAGATGCTTAATGCAACATGCTTAGCTCTCTTTGACTGGCTAGTAGTTATGAGTGAAACCATTATGTTGTATGTTGTTCTTGTTTCTTGTTTTATGTGCAGGTATCCAAGCGCAATGGTGGAAGGATTGTGATTTGCCAAGGCAGGAGTGAGAGGATACCACCACTACAACAACAACGACAGCGTTGGACTCCAGGTAGGTTGATCTATCATGTCCCTTGTTCATTCAATAATTAGGAAGCAACACTTTATGATGTCCCTTTATTTCTAGACCCACTCTAGGGCTAGAGGGATTGTCTCTATCCGCAAAGAGGATTTACCTACTTAACAATGTCGTAAGGCATTCCTCTTTGAAAAAAACTCCCCTAGCTACCACTGTGTCCATGTCTGAGCCATTGGATCAAATGTTAGATGATTGAAATAATTTAGGCCATTAGATCCACAAGTAAATAAATTTATATCGTAAAATTAAACTCCACACAAACAAATTAATTGATATTACATGGATAAAAACCAATATAAAAAACGAAAATAACTATTTATATATTTAAATATTACATATTTGTGTCACGATGCTCGAGAAAAGTATGATAGAAATGTTGTAATTTCTTCCTCTTTGAAAACAGCTCCCCTAGCTGCCACGGTGTCCATGTCTAAGCCATTGGATCAAATGTTAGATGATTGAAATTTTTTAGGCCATTATATCCACAACTAAATAAATTTATATCATAAAATTAAACTCCACACAAGCAAATTAACTTATGATGATAATGATGATGATGGTTAATGTCCACTGAGACCAAACTTTGGTCTATCGAAACTATAATTTTCTTAGTTCTTAATTGTCTGGCTTCTAATCTTTCTTGGCGAGATTGGTGTTGTAACTTTCTTTTTCTTCTCTATGGCTTTCCAAATTTATTTATCTTGTACCTCCTTCATCTCTTCTGATTCTTGGGACACTAGTGTCTTATCTTCAGGATCTGGGAGATATGCTTTGCTGCTAAATGAAGATTTCCTTTGTGTGGTAATCTAATCCTCATAATTGTTGATGCTTGAGGGGCTGTCGAGTGCATTTTTTTGTTGTTGGATGGGGCTTTCCCCCTGCTTGTCTGGAGGGTAGTTTCTATCTTGTCTGATTTCTTGTGATTCAGAGTTTTCTAGATAGTATTCTTCCTTGATGACAGTGTAATTTTCCTTTTGTGCTCCTTCCCACCATGTAGATCTATGGTGATTCTTTCTAGCAGAATTTTTCTGGAAGACTTTTGGGAAATTTTTGGCTAGATGGCCTATCTCAAAGCACGATTGACATCTGAAGAGGACACTTTCATAGTCAGGTTTCTGGTTCCATACATAGTCATTGCTTGTTAAGATTATTTCTGCTGGGAATTCAGTGCTGAAGTTGATTTCTACATAGATGTGTGCATAGGTGGTTCTGACATATACCTCTATTTCTAGGCACCTGCAGTAAAAGTTTCCAATTGCATTTCTAATGGCTTTTAGCAAGGAAATATTCCAGATATGCAAAGATAGGTTTGGAAATCTGACCCAAACTGGTGTTGAGGTTATGACTGTTGTTGAGGGATCGAATGATGGGTTCTATGGCTTCATGAATAGGCCCTATTTTTCCCAAAACCAAGGGTCGGAATCTAAAATGCATTGTCTGCTTTCAGATTTTTCAAAATCTACTATATAGAAAAATAAAAACTAATATAAAAAAGAAAATAACTGTTTATATATTTAAATATTACATTTTTGTGTCAATGCTCTCCAACAAAGTATTATAGAAATTTTGTTATGTCATTTTTAACATTTTGACTATGTCAAATTGCACAAAAATAAAAATAAAAGTAAATTAAATAAAAATATTGACATAATGTAATGAACATTTTAACTAGGTCAAAATACAATAAAAATAATAATAATAAACTATAAAAACAACCTGACCCATGGTATTCATGTGGAATATACTTTATTTAAAGGGGGAAATTAAGATGGTCTAGATCAATCTTAACTCTTAATCTACCAAGAGCCAAGGGGGATCAAATGTCTTGATATGAAATCCTCTTTTAGAGTGAAAATAGAATTGATCCCTCTCATAAATAATATAGACCTAAACTAACTATTTAATAAAATTATTTTTAATTGCTTATAACCATTATTATGATAGATTGGAGGTTTTTGTGGTGTAGATTTTGAGTTGCAGAACTCAGATTATCCACAATATTCATTTTTATTCTACATTCGAGTCTAAATCAAGACTCATCTTCAGGACAAATCTGCTAAGAAAAGAAGAGATTAGATAAAGTAAATATAGGAAGGAAAGATGAGAGGTGAAAGAGCCGACTAGTTCCTTATATATATATATATATATATATATATATATATATATATATTAGATTTTGATTAACTAGTTAGTTATTTATTATTTAACCAAATTTAATTCTTACTAGAATCATGCCAAAATTAAATTTTTATGATATTATTTATTAACTTATTTTAAAAAAAGTTGGTTATGGTGCCATGTGATTCCGTAATTAAAATAATTTATATTTAATATAAATTTATATTAAATATAAATTATTTTAATTACAGAATCACATGGCACCATAACCAATTTTTTTTTAAATAAGTTAATAAATAATATCATAAAAATTTAATTTTGGCATAATTCTAGTAAGAATTAAATTTGGTTAAATAATAAATAACTAATTAATTAATTAAAATCTTAATATATATATATATATATATATATATATATATATATATATATATATAGATGAGGAACTAGTTGGCTCTTTCATCTCTTATCTTTCCTTCCTATATTTATTTTACATATTCCCTTCTCTTCTTAGCAGGTTTATTTTTTTTAGATTTTACTTAATAAAATGTATCTAAATTTTCATACATCCAAATATACATAGTTTTTTTATCTTTTTTTAAATTTCCAAATATTTCACAGGACATGATTTATCTTGAGCAATAATGATTAATGTTCATAATTCTCATTTCTTAAATACTATATACCTTTAATTACTTAATTGTAATAGTTTGTAACTACATAACAATTTGTAACTTCATAGACACTCTTTTGGATTTTTTTTTGTTAATGAATAAATTTTATACATATCTTTAATTACCTAATTGCAGCTAAAAAATATTGCATGTTTAAGCCTTAAGGTGTTTTATTTGAAAATAGCTTCCCTCCCTACCCTTCTATCATCATTCTCATCCTTTGGATTATATGTTAGACGATAGAAAATTGTTCATCCATTGGATGATCATAACAAGCAAAGGTGTTCAGTTTTATAACCATGTTTCTTGAGAGAGAGATGATCGGTTTTATAATGGTAAGAGTATTTTCTTTCTACGCTTCTCCATTGTAATTGGAATGCATTTAAACAAGTTGTTGCATCCTTATCGTAACTGTCGATTGAGTTGGTGACCTTTGGTTTCTTTGTGCAAATACAACAAACCAGAGTATTCGGAGGCAAAGGAATTGTTCATTTAAGCCATGTTAGAAAAATTCATGTTTTCATTTAACTAATATTTTATTCACATTTGTTCTTTGAACTAGACACTATTATGTTTTATATGTTGCTTCTTTTCTACACCTGGGTTCTTGGTTCTTTTGATTTTTTTCTATACCTGGGTTCTTGGTTCTTTAGACTGCTTAGCATTAAAAAGTGTTAAGAAATTTTTTATTTGATTGTTTTTTTGTCTTAAATTTGAAAAATTGCACTGAGAAATGATTTCTTACGAATAAGGATGGATGCTTACTCCTACGTACCATCTGTATATATCAATGGAGTTTTGTGCCATTTTCTGTGCCAGAATGATGTGTCCATAGCACTATCCACTTCAATCATCATACCATACCGAGAGAAGAACCATATCGAAGGATGAACAAGTTCTTCCTCGGCTCA
This sequence comes from Pinus albicaulis, assembly GCA_034641835.2. Classification (NCBI taxonomy): domain Eukaryota; kingdom Viridiplantae; phylum Streptophyta; class Pinopsida; order Pinales; family Pinaceae; genus Pinus; species Pinus albicaulis. Next base: position 113,943,538 of record CM076572.1, read on the forward strand.
TCAACGACTCGTCCAAGCTTTGTTGGGGTTATATGTGTTGAGATTGGATATCTAAGGTGAAGAAGAGCTGAGCCAATGAAGCCCTTACAATTTCATATATTCTGGTCTTATTGATTTTTGGTTGATAAATTTTATTAAATAATATTATTGTAATTAAATACCTTTTAAAATTTTAAATTTGAAAAAAATATCCTTCCACTCATAATGAAAATTAGTATAAAATAAATATATGCTAATTATATTTGATATATATTACATAAAAATAAAAGAAAAATAAATTTTAAATATATCCAATTGAAAAATAAGAATATAGATAAATAGATAGATTGAATATCAAATAAAAAAGTAAAATGAATTATAATTTTAAAATATTTTCGAATAAATTAAATAAAATTTTCAAAAACAATAAAAAAAATAAAATATAAAAAATAAAAGACAAAGATGCCTCGGAGAGGGTTTCTGTGCCATTACGATTGTTGTTTTTAGTTGTATATACTATTGTTTTACTTATTATTATTATTATTATTATTATTATTATTATTTAATTAATTATGTTATTATTATTTGTATAATAATATTTTTTCTAAAATATTTTTTTGAGTAATTTAAAAATTTGGTTTTTAATAAAAAAAGATTATTGTTTTTCTTTGAATTTTTTTTATGATAAATGGTTTTTATTATTTAATTTATTTTTTTAAATATAAAAAATTTCATATTTTAATTAAAAATGTAATACTTAAAATAATATATTTCTGACTTATTAATTTCTTGTATAAATAAATAATTTAATTTTAAATCCTATCACTATAAATCACCTATTCTTTTTTTCAAAAATTCAAATACATTCAAAATAATTTAAATTTTAAATCAAATCACTATAAATCACCTATTCTTTTTCTAAAAAATTCAAATACATTCAAAAATAAAATTCAGTATATTTAAATGAAATAAATTTATCACAGGAATTAAGATTTATCATATTTACACAACAAATATAATTATACACCTAAATTCTTTCTCAAAAAATCAAATACATTCAAAAATAAAATTCAATATATTTAAATCAAATAAATTTATCATAAATTAAATTGAGAATTAAAATTTATCATATTTACACAATAATTATAATTATACTCCCAAATTGAGAAATAATAAATTTATGTTAACTCTGCATTTATGATTGAAAAAAATAATGAGATTTACCACATATTTCACAATTCACTTTGCAAATTCAAAATAGTGTATAATCCCTAATAACCCATTTTCACTGGTCCATGGATTTAAAAGCCACTACTTGTAGAAACTTAATGCGAGTTTGAGACTTTCTTGTTTTTTATTTTGATATTTTTTAACACTAGTGTCCTCATCTGAAAAGAATCGATTCCAGTAACGATACCATTAGTGTCATGTGAAATGAATCCATTATTTCAACGCTGGTTGAAATACAAAAATCTCAGTCAATCAAAGTCTACCACAAACTTTAGGATATATGTTTCACTGGATTTCGATAGAGGATCAGATTGAACAGGAAAAAAGGAATATCCTCCTTATTGAAGAGCAGACATGGAAGCTTAAAACAAGGGTCGTTTGGTTAAATGATGATGATAAAAACACTAAATTTTTCCATGCTTTTGCATAAGGGAGAAGAGACTATAATTCTATCTAGCAGATTGATGAGGATGGATCTACATTCTACTCCCCATAAGACATTAGAGAAGGGGCAGTCAGACACTTCCAAGGACTATATAAAGCTAGTGAGTCGGGACATCAAGGGGAGAAGTTATGGGCTGTGGAGGAGTTCCTCTTGATGTTTGATGACAGGGAATGCTCTGATTTCTATAAACTGATCAGCAGAGAGGATATTTCGACTGTGTTGAACTCCTTCTCAGTGGACAAGAGTCTAAGGTCAGATGGTTGGACCCCGGACTTCTTCATACATTTTTCTGATATATTTATCGATTACATTATGGAGATGGATGAGGAGGCTAGGAAAACTCAAAAGGTGAGAAGGGCTCTAAATTCTACTTGCCTGGTTCTGATTCCTAATAAGGATCGTGCTATTACTTTTAATGACTACAAACTGATTTCACTCTACAATACACTGTATAAGATAGTATCAAAGACTATCCTGGACCGGCTGAAAAGAGTCCTATCCAGACACATCTCCCCAGAACAACTAGGATTTTTAAAGAACAAGAGCATCCATGATGTGGTTGAATCTACTCAGGAAATCATTCACTCTATTCACACTCAGAAGTTGTAGGCCATGGTTATGAAGATAGATCTTAGTAAGGCATATGACATGGTCGACTGGGGGTTACTGAGGATGATTCTATATTATATTGGTCTTCAAAGGGCATCAATCAACTGGATTATGGGTTGTGTGTCTAACACATCCATGGCGATAATCATAAATGGTATGGCATCGAGATTCTTCAAGCCTGGGCAAGGTTTGAGACAATGTTGTGCACTTTCCCCTCTCTTATTCATTTTAGTCATGGACTCATTGAGTTTAAAAATTAACAATGTAGTGAGATTGGGTAGTATCAGGGGGGTTAAGTTGTCACATTGTAGAGATATAAGCCATAACTTTTTTGTGGATGATGTAATGCTATTCGGGATGCTCATTAGAACGGTCTGGAAGAATTTTCATGAGATTTTTATAAGATTTGGGAAAGCCACGGATATGATGGCTAACATTGGGAAGTCATGTATTTTCCATGAGGAGGAAGGGAGAGTATTCTCTATTGACATAGCTAACATGTTCAACTTCCATACTGCTCCTTTGAGTTCGGGGTTTAAATACCTGGGCTTTAACATGAAGCCAAATAATTATAAGATCAACGATTTGGATTGGATGGTAGTGAAGGTTGAAAAGAAAATCAAAGGATGGACTTCAAAGTGGCTGAGCAGTGGTGGTAGATTCATCTTGGTACAGGTGGTTATACAAAATATAATGGTTTACTAGGCTCATATTTATGCCATTCCGAAAAAAAATTAAACAATATTAGAAGGGTTATTGTGAATTTTATTTGGAATGGAAGGGAGGATAGAGGAAAATATCATTTAGTGAGATGGGATCTTATTATGAGGCCTAATATTTGTGGAGGGTGGGGCCTAAAAGACTTGGGAACCTTTGGGAGGGCACTCCTAATGAAATCATTGTGCAGGGGACTAAATTCAAACAGGATATGTAGTGAGATTATTTAATATAAGTATTTGAAGACGTCGGATTTGGAGCATTTATTCATAGTGGGGTGGATTAACAAAAAGGGAGGATCGGCTATATGGAATGGGTTTAAGAACTGCTGGCCCGAATTCAACACCTTTCTGAGATGGAGATTTGGCGATGGGGGTAAGATTCTGATTGGTATCGCAAGACTTTGTGGCGATCTTACGAAATTGAGGTGGAACAATCAGCTTCTACGATACCTTAATGGTAAGGGTTATTTTTACATGTGTTGAATCATCAAGAAGGTTGAAAAGGGTACTTCGCTTTGGTTGTCGAGGGAAGACTTACAACTGCCATTTCAATTAGAGGGAGAGTGGGAAAATTACACGGAGTATTTAAGGAGTAAAGGATTAATTTGGAACATTGGTGGGGATAGGGTGGATTGGAATCGCCTGAAGAAGGAGGGAATGTTGATGGTGGATGCAGTATATAACAATCTGTACATTCATAATTCTCAGAACCCTGCAAATGGAACCTACAAGGGCTTATGGGATAACATAGCTCCACTAAAAATAAAATTCTTCCTATGGCTAGTTAAACAAAAATCTAATTGGGTAAAATTTGAAACGAAGAGGAAAGATTGGACTGGGACTATGTAGGCTATGTATGGTGGAGGACGAAGATAATACACACCTAATTTATAACTGCAATTATGCTAGGAACATTTTGAAGGTGATTTTTGAGTATTTTAAGATGCAGGGCCCTAATACAGAGAATACAGAAGACTTCATTACATGGTGGAATATGAAAAATATAAATTACAGGAACATCCCGACACTATTCCACTAGGCCATATGGTGTGACAGAAATAAGTGGATATACAAAGAGGTGCAGTGTTGCCCCATGGGGACTGCTACTATCATTTTACAAACCTAGGACAGACTTAGAACTCTGCCAAAACCCCTGGGGGATCTCTCCAAGAGAATGAGACCAGTAGAAATTAACTACCCTGCAAGATTTTTTGACGATGCTTCACAACAGTCCAGATGCGGGTGCGGGGCCTGGCTAATTCTCTCACCACATTTTCGTTATAAGATTTACTGGTACAACAGAATTGGGCCAAACATGACAGCAGAAGTGCTATCACTATGGGGTCTATTATGGATTTCTTCTCAACTCTGTATTGATGAATTCTGGGTGTTTGGTGACTCGAAGGTACTAATTGATCACCTTAATAAAGGAAACAAGTTGTCATCGGGACATCTCGCGGCTTGGATAGAGCTCATCTATATTTTAAGGAACTCCTTCACCACTATAAATTTTAAGCACATCTTCCACGAAAAGAATTCTCAGGCAGATAGACTTTCCAAAAAAGGTTTGTTTGGTGTTTTTGGTCAAATGTATTATGAGTTATCGGATTCAGATGGGGAAGACATGTATGGTCCATTTCTCTTAACACCTATTTATCTACTATTGTTCCCCTTATGTTTGTATCACTGGTCTGGAATTTTTGGAGACATCAGCCATAGCCAACAAAGATTTCTACAGGTATACTCTTGCGGTGATTTGGGTAGTTTTTCTGTTTGATTAAATTTTAGATGGTGGAATGTTTATGTGGAAATTTTTGGGAGGCAGTGACCGACCAGATAATATTTTGGTACTCTATCAACTCAGTAAATTAGCTTCTGCTATCACAGGTGGATGATAGAAGAGAATTAAAGAAAGCATAGACCTGTTTTGGTCATGTTACAACATGTCATTATTTGAAAGACAACAAGAATGTATTAAAAATGATATATCTGTAGGCTTAGATTGATTACTATTAGGGAGATAAGGATTTCCTTAAGAAGGTTTACTTAAGTAATTTTGTAAGAATTATAAGTATACTTATTGAAACTAGAACATTATATATACCAGTGTTTTTCTTCTTGAAAAAAAAGAGGATCAGATTGTTTAAATTTTTTTTTTTTTAAATTAGATATATTTTAAAATATAATTAAAATTTTATTTATTATTATTTGCTATTATAAGTATTTAAATTTTTTGAATTTATCTAATGTTTGAGTTTCATAGTTTAAAAATTTTCTTTTTAAATCATAGGTTTATATCTAAAAAGAAGTTAGAGTAAATATACCCAAAAATGTTTTGATAATCAAATATTTTTATCTCACGCAAAAAGAGATTTTATTCACCAATTTAAGAAACTTCGGTAATTAAATTTCTTATCTCACATAAAAAGAGATTTTATATACTAATTTAACAAATTTCAATAATTAAATCTCTTACCTCAGACCAAACGACATCTTATACACCAACTTTAATAAACTTCATCCCTTTTAAAACAACTCTCCCAACTTTCTTTGTGTCCTTGTTTGCACCATTGGATTAAATTTTAGACAATTGAAACATTTTAAGCCATTAGATCTAATGCCTCCTTCATTTGCACTCAGCTAACTATATAGCTACCTTCTTCTTGGTTATGTTCCTTCTATTCACATCGATCCAAAACTGTTGTCACTGAGCTCTAATGTTCTCAATATTTTCTTTGTGGTCTTTTGACTCGAATTATTTTTGCTGCAAAATTATTTTATTTGATATGTAGAAACTTAATTCTAGTACTTTGTGAAGCATTTTTTCAAATCCATGTTGCAATTTCTTAAAAAATACGTGCATTAGGGTTCGTTGACGAATATTTTTATCGGATTTTAGTAATAGTGCATGAAGTAAGTTACCTTTGATATTTGGAAATGCGAAAAGGTTTAATGGAGTCAATAATTCATTTAGCTAGATTAAAATTTGTAGTAACAAAGGCATTAAAATGGGGCTCGAGAGTTTTAAATGTACTTTCAAACAGTCTATAACAGTTCATAGATGGAAAAATCTTAGTCTCAAAGATCACATTGAGTTTCAGAGTATCAAACAGTCTTATTCAAAGATCACATTGAGCTACAAAGTATCACTAGTCGTAAACAGATTAGTAATTCCACAGCAGCAGTAACTACAATTTCCTCTTCTATCATGGCCATTACGGAACTAGTTGTTTAATAAGGAAATAGAAATGGATCTTGAACCTTGTAGGAATCCTATCCTCGCACAAATAGCTAGCTTGATAGGATTCCAAGGAGCGATATCAATCAGGAACCCTCTCTCTTGATCCACCATAGTATATCAGATCATTGCATAGTCATATAAAATAGCAATGTATTCTTTATGCTAATCACTTCATACTTCTAGACTCGAGATGTGTCATTGATATTAGCTCACAATTAGGAGATCAGCGACCATACTTCCACACATATAAAAATGCACTACTCCTTAAAGATCAGGGAAAGTGCAAGAGTATCTATTGAAGAGAGTTTAGTCACATGATGCAACTACCCTACAAGTCTACAATGGAGAGACCAACATGGAACAAAAAACTTAAAATCGATTGAGGCACTCGTTGTCATGAGCAATTCATGAACATTTTTATTTTCTTATATCATGCAATTTTACCCACATCTGGAAATCACACAAAGATGGTATTGATAATAAAATTTTGTGGGTGAAGAAATTCATTTTTCCTACAATATCAGGTTATGTAGCTATAATGTCTCATGTTTTTTCATACATCCAACCGAAAACCTTCCTTTAAATACTTGATAGAGTTGGTTTCACAGTATTCACTAATCGTAAGAAATAACCTACAATCTTGACTTTGAAATACTGCACCGCTTCTCCATGCCTTCCACTATGACCACTTCCCCATATCATCTACTATGACCAAATTAGAGTCAAGGTAGATGTTATTCCTTACACGCACATTGTTGAGTGGGAAATTTCGAGATGATTTCGTCATGGGGGATGATAATATTTACCCCTTTTTTGAGTTTTTGATCGATAAACATGTGATTACATGAAGTGTAAGGTGGTCAATCACTGTCTAGGTCGGTAGATAGGTCAAATTGATGACAAAAACATCCAAAATAGAATAACTTATAAATTTATATTATAGTATTTACTGCCTACAACTCCTCCTCTTGTCATGTTATTGTGCATGCCATGAATATCTTGGATACCAAGTGGTGTAGTTAAGTTTTAAACCCACAATGTCAAAGTTTATCTGCGATTTGTAAATCGTTGTGAATTGGTTGGGGGATTTATTTCATGAGAAAATTAATGCTCTTTACCATATCTAAGATCTCATTTATGACATATAAAGAGGTATCATGCGTTAAATTTGAAGGGTCCCCTTACCCATCAGCAATTTTTTTTGTGATGGTTTTATTTTTAAACTATTTTCATATCACTTTTAAATTATACTTTTACCTGTTTCATCCAACTTCTCAAACTAATTTTCTCTCACATGACAATAATTAAATTATTTTATTAGGTGCAAAGATCCAGCCAAATTTTCTTTTCTCAAACTTTCTCGCAAAACAACATCTTATAAAAATTGATAAAATTATGGTTTGCTACATATCTTCTTTTGGATGTTCACCCTTTTCCACTATGGAGAGATACAATAGACTCTAGGGAATATATACCTATTGAAATAGGGTTCAAATAAATCTTTTTGCATATCACATAAGAATTTAAGTTGGAGTGACATCCTATTTACCATTTCCCCAGAACAATGTAGATTAGTGTAGATTTGTATTAATAAATTATCAAAAAAAAAATTCTAAGCAGGACCATATAGTAATTTTAAACGTTATTAGAAAAAATAATTTTAATTAATCCACACCTATTAAGAAAATATAGATAATGAAAAATTGCAAAATACTGCATAAATCTCTATTAGAGAAATAATTAGAGTTATCGATCCATCATTTCCATTGAAATCCAAGGTAACTCAAATGTCGAATTTTATTTCTTCATTTCATTCCACATTTCATGATGAAAATCGTTGTTGCAACTGTCATCATAACTATTTTCGCTAGGTTTATGCAATTTTATTCCTTTCACACACCTTTATTTTTTATGTGTATTGATTACTTAACATTCCATCTTGGAAGTGTCTTTTCATTATTCGAATCCAATTGTAGTTGGAGTCCAACTAGGAACTGCAATAACTCCTCAACTCTCTCTCAATATATACCAAAGGTTCAATTCCACTGTAGAATTCATCACAGAAGGCTCAGTTCCACCGTGGCACCTGCCTCTACTTCATTTGAAAGGTGTAAAAGTTATACTTACTTACTTTGGTTTATAACTCATAAATTACAACTAAGCCGTTGTAAAATTACTAGTTTTTCCTAAGGACTCAATCATATGATATGAAAAAAAATGGTAAGACACACTTATTTTATGACTTATTTATAGTAAAATTCCTCTATCATAATTATATGTTCCAAAATATCCATTCAATCATGTGATATGAGACAAAAATGCAAAGTAAAGAATGACCGTGGCTTACAAAGAGAATCCAAAGTTGAAAATTGATATTATATGTGTGTAACCATTAGTTCAAAGTTTCTAATAATGATAGAACCTCGAAGAAGGCAAGCTTAGGAAAAGGGAATAGGCCTTGTTCTTCCCGTCTTCAGCATTGCAGGAAACAAAAGCCTTCCTAATGCTTGTTTTACATGTAAAGGAACATGGATAGTACAAATTTATTAATATTTTATCAACGTTTAAATCATTCTTTGACAAAGGTTGTTATTAAGATTTCTTGTTTTTCTTATTTTCTTCATCTAAATCTTCCCTGTGTTAATGTGTTCCTTTTCAACCCTCCTTAATGAATTTTTATCTTTTCCTCCCTTCTTTTGTTCAAGAGGATTTTTCAAAATAAAAGTAGTCATCTTGTCCCTCATATCTACATTAATAATGTACTAGCATGAAACACATCACAGAGATATCATCAGTGTCTTTGATATCAGAATCTTTGTCTATGGATTTTCACATCCATAGCACTCGACATATCTATTTATAAAAGCTTCTAGCAAAGGCTATGTTCCTACTATCTATGTAATTTCACTAGTTTCTACCACCGATTTTTATGTTAGCATTTGTACCTAAGTATATTTTGCAAGGTACAAATTAAAACCAACATCATCCTTCGAATTATGCAAATGCATAAAGGATTTATATCTGAATACTACCCTACTCATTGTCTCTATTTTATATGGGTACAATTTTTGCATCTTTACATATTTTCCAAAAAGAAGCATGAACCACAAGGTAAGGGTATGTCTGCAAGGTAAGGTTTTTCCTAACATTTCGATCTTTTTTGATCAAGATTACATCTGGAACCTTCCAGACCACTCTTAACCCCCAGTTTCCTATTTCAATATTTGTAACAAATTTTTTTTATATATGTGGACATTATCTTTGAAACATCCACGATCTAGTTCCATGGAAGAACATTTTACCTCTCATTCCTTCATGATGGCTCATTATCTGCAATGTTTTCTTTCTTCTACACTAATTTTTCCTTTGCTACTGCTTTACTACTTTTATTTTGCAACATGTGGTGCAATTGCTAGTTTATCATTATTTTATTTTATTATTTTTATTTTTTATTGTATTAATTTAATGTTTATGTTTTCTACAATTTTTTTTTATTCATTAAACTAATTTATGTTAAATCTAGTTTCATTAAGTTATTAATTTAAATTTTATTAAAAAAATTGAGGTTAAAATCTAACAAATTTTTAATAACAACATTTTAACTTAAAAGTCACCAAAACCTAAATTCAATCTAACTTACTAAAAAGAAAAAAACTAACATTATAAAAAACATATATAAAAATATTTACTTGATCTAATGGCGGAAAATATTTCAATCGTATAATACTCATGATTTATAAAACAACTCATGAATTATAAAACAGTTATAACATAAATAATATATAACAAAAAAACCATGTATTCTTGGAATAATAAAATAGTTGTAACAAAAATAATACAAAACAAGAAAAACTATGTATATTTGGATGTATGAAAATTTAGATACATTTTATTTGGATTGATTTATGCCATCTTAGTTGCCTCCATAAAGAAACCACATTTCACATGAATACCATGGGTCAATACCATGGGCTGTATTTATAGTTTATCATTATTTTATTTTATTATTTTTATTATATTAATTTAATGTTTATGTTTTTTACAATTTTTTTTATTCATTAAACTAATTTATGTTAAATCTAGTTTTATTAAGTTATTAATTTAAATTTTATTAAAAAAATTGAGATTAAAATCTAATAAATTTTAAATAACAACATTTTAACTTAAAAGCCACCAAAACCTAAATTCAATGTAACTTATTAAAAAGAAAAAAAACTAACATTATAAAAAATATATATATAAATATTTATTTGATCTAATGGCCTAAAACATTTCAATCGTCTAACATTTGATTCAATGACTCAAACATAGACACAATGGCAACTAGAGGAGTTATTTTCAAATAGTGACTTCTTACGAGTAACTAGTATATTAGTTTAGCCATGTAAAAAATATTGTATTTTATTTTATTATCTTATTTTTTTAGTCTATGAATATAATTTATTGATAGTTTTGTCCATTACACTATAGCCCATATCCCTCTTTATTTGTGTCTTATTTGTATCTTATTATGAAACATAAAAAATTTAAAAGTAAAAACAAATGCGTGACGGTTTTCATAATAAATTACTATGTTTTCAAAATATTCCTAAGATACTTCTATTACAATTAGATACTAACAACCTGTAATAAAGACTTATAAGAAAGCTTTCACATAAGAAATGAAATATTTTATTTTTTGTTCTTTTAAAATTAATTCTAATTTGTTAAAATTATTTTATAATAAAAAATGAATATCAATAATTCAAAATTTTATATCTTTTATTTCAAAATATTAACAAAATAATATAAGTTAAACTCTATATAAATGTTTTTTAAATTAAATAAAAAACATATGGTTTTCAACTTTTCAAAATATTAACAAAAACATATAAATTAAAATCTATATAAATATTTTTACATTAAATAAAAAATATATTGTTCCCTCGTTTTCAAAATCGTAATGATTGTTGGAGAACTACAACACCTATATTTCACTGAATGTTTTTCAGGTTGTCGATTGTGACATGCCGTCATATCTCACTGAATGTTTTTCATGTTGCGTACTGTGTTTGCAGGCATGAACTTAGTATGTACTCTGGTGGATGTAAGTCTAGAAGCTATAGAGTTACAGTACAATTTCTCTAAAATGTAATAATTTAGCTTGTTGCGATATGGTTTTGGAAATTTACCATGTGACTTTCATCGCAACCATTACTCTGTTCACAACAACCATTCTATAACTCTGTTCAATCATCATTAATTTGTTTGATTTCATTTTCTCCATTATAATTGCTCAAGTCAACTGATTTTATTCTCCCCCACTCTCTAACCCCCGATCGGGGTGCTCAATGAATAAGATTAGCAGCTATGGAATAAGCAAAGTGGCAGTCGTCATTCATGCACAATTAATGTGCCATGTATACGTCGTCCAGATCTGGATCATGGAGGCATGCGGAAGATAAGGGCATGATGGCGAAGCGGGTAAGACAACTTGTGATGTCAGAGCCGGGAGGAAAAATTAATTTGGATGCAGGGTTATGAGTTGGAAGATAGTTTGCAAAACAAAAAAATCCTCTGTCACAGCAAGCGAGCAGAAGCGGGTGAGAACGAAAGCGGCCACAGTCAGCACCAGACTCTGTGATTTGTTGGGGTATGTTCTTTTCCATCTTAAGTCCATGTTCATTACCAAAAGCTTGGAAATGTATCTGGTTAGGAAGGATTCTGAAAGTTTTTTCAGTTGTCGCGTTGCTTGGTTTGAGTTTGTTCAGTTAAAGCCAGTCGAGCTGTGCTTTAGAGATCCCTACCATAGTAAGTCTAATTCTCATATGTCTGTGAAGAGTAAGTGTCCGCTCAGTCTAGTTATAAAAAACAGTGTTTGGTTTGTTGGGAATTTAAAATCGAAAAGTGATGGCATGAAAGTCTATAACCGCATACAGGGCACAATTCAGAAATCCTTCCTCTGTTGTTATGTTATGTCTACCGATTACCTTAGCAGTAGGTAGAATTCGAAGTTTAATTCTGGAATTGTCAACAAACTCTGGTTGTATCGTCCTCTCCTTTTTAAAACCTTAGCAGAGGGAAAGTAATGAAGGTTCTTCTTAGTCTCAGTTATGAACTTTGGGGGGTTCTTCCTTACACTGTAAAAGATAATAGGAGTCAAACTAGGAGGTTTCCGGTCTGCGTAGATTATACTCTGTTTTCCTGCCAACGCCTATTTTCTAATCAGAAGCATAGCTTTCAAACCTGTCTCTGTCACGTCCCAGTTGTTTGTAGGTTTTCTTTTTATACCTGGAACCTATGTCAATTCTGGGTTTAGCGTAATATCCATGCTACTATCGGGGAAGATAACATGTCTTATGCTACTATCGAGGAGAATCAAAATTGTCCAAATCATGTTCTTGGTGACAAGATTCAAAGTTTAATAGTTCTCTCTTTCTCTTATTTGCTTATTCTTATTCCAGAGCTCAATCTTACTATAAGTCAGCGCATCACCATGGTTAAGAGGCAAACAACAAAATCATTCGCTCATACTATAGAAAAAGGGAAACAAAAGATGCTACAACCTGAAGACAAGAACAGGAAAAGAGGGAGGAAGACAAAGCAAGAGATTTTAATGAACCTCTCATCAACCTACTCACTTGGAAATTCATCACAAGTCAGAGAGGAAATTCATGGATGGAAAAGAGAAACTCATAACAATGAGGAAGAAAATGAAGCAGAAGCAGAAATTATGGACTTTGTTACAGATCCTGGAAACAATCAAACAGTTCACACTTATTGGATTGTCAAATGCCTGTTAGCTAAGGCTATTCAGAGTATTCATCCTACCAGAGAGAAGCCAGAACCAAAAATGTTGGATTTATTGCAGGACATTGACATTCAGCTGCAACACATCAAGGTCACCCAGTACCAAGCCACTAATCGTATCGGTCAAATTGAATATCGTGTTGGAAAAATTGAGAAGAAGATCCAACAGCTGCAACAAGTTGATATGCCAAGATCCACAGCAAAGGACCCTGCCCCAATTGAATCTTCACATGGATAGGAGCTTATTTTCGTACATATTATGTATTTTTTTTTTTTTGCAAAGGAATATAGGGCCTAACAATTACTGAGGAAATAGATTAAATAGTCAACTCACTCATGCAGCAAATAGTAGAATGAAACTTTTTTTGGTTTTGGATGGCTTTTAACGCTTTAAGGTGGCCAACAGACCTAGTTTCCTCCGGGCAGATTGAGGCCACTAAACTTAATATTTTTTGTAACCTACTTTCAAAATATAAATAGAAAATAGCAAGGCACTGCTAAATTGACCAAAAAAAAAAAAATCTCCCCCACTCTCTATATTAAAAAGAAGTTTCATATGATTTTATTTCAGCAACTACATTGTCTGGATTACCAATCCATCTTTCAGCAACTCTATACTTTGGGAAAAGTATTCCAAAGTGTCTTTAAAAATTTCAACATGATTTCAGAGTTTTATTGAAGAGTCAAAAGGTGTTCTGCAGTTTTTTGAAAGACATGCAATTTCTCATTCACTTGTTTTGAACTCTTACGCCCATTACATCCACAATCCTTGAATTTCAAAAAAATAGACTACAAAATGAGCAACAAAACCATTAAATATGTAGGATTTTGGATAACATTTTCCTTACATGTACTAAGAAAACAACTCTCTTAATATAGATCGCAGAAGGTACTAGTGCGAGGACATTATAGGTTGGCTATAGGATCAGCATTTGCAATTAAGCGTGCGTGACCTGATGGAAAAAGGAGAAGAAGGGTCATATGTCCAACCACAAAAAGCTCCCGCGTTACACGCCGTGAACAGAAGTCAACAGACAGCCTTGCCGCAGAAGCACGAGTTTGTCACAAAACAAAGGAAATATGGCAGAAAATCATTACGAGCTACAATCTAGATGTTTTCATTGCAAACTAAACTTAAAATCAAGGGTTACGAAAAAGCCCCGTTGTATCCATTCGACCAATTAATGCGAGGAAAAACATTTAGGACAAATTTTCCATGTAAGTTGCCTTAGTCGTGAGTTTTTAAACAGTCAGTTTCAACGCAGGCGGGCATGACAGGAAGCTTCACTGTTACATTTTTCTCTGTTCTCAGATGACCATGAGAGGAAGAATATATGTAGTGCATGACAGCCAATGATATTTGGAAAATGCTTCTTAATATTAAAGTTCCTATGTGTTAATGAATAATCTAATTGGTGTTTGACTGGACCAAAGATAGGGTTCCAATGATAATATTATAATTCGTACCAGGGCCAGCTACGCTACCTAAAGGTAGAGGGAGACCTGTAAACAAAGTGCTAGTATCTCAGCTATTCCACACCAACTTCTTCTCGATCACAATACCAAACTTCAACGACTTTAGCCTTTCCGAACGACCTTTAACGACATCAAAGTTGACTAGACTGAGATGAAGGCCTAGTTTACGTATATAAATACTTGATCACGGTTGTTCTGTAACCTATATCTCATATGTCGTCTCCTTTGTCTTCTCTGGTTCGGTTGGGACTTCGTGGTACTTCGGATTGCTGGCATTGCATTGAAATGTAGCTCTTGCTAGTATCTGTATATTGAGTGCTAATTTTCATTTTCTGTTGTCTGATCTTCTGGTATTTGACATAGTTAGTATATGTGCAATGGAGGTGTTTATTCCACATGTGTCTGCACCTCGATTTGCAGCCATGTTTGTTAAGATGGGCCTATGCCTCATTTTCTTGATTGCTATGGCCTCGGCTGACATACAGACTCACACATTCGTTGTACGTCTTCTTACCTTCAATATCTTGCTTTTTATGCTTCTCTGTCTCTCTCTCATAGATATATATATATGGGAATGCCTTAAAGGACCCCATTGGTCACGAGATTCAGATGATATGATTCAACATTTGTTTCTCATTTTGAGTATTTAGATTTTTGGGGTCAAGTATGAAAAGCTTTATATATGCGGTCATTGGGCTTAGAGAAATGAGATCCTCTATGGTTAAAATGTCATGGTTTTGCTTGATTAATATGTGATTATCATATATCTTTATTACCCTTAAAATGTAAATATCCTCTACGTTCAGAAAATCCAAGGCAGATTAAATTGAAGGTTCATGATCATGAGTTTAGGCTAGTGATAAATTCAATATGAGTTGAATGGCTATTTAACAGATGTAACTAATGTCTCTAGGCAAATGTTTAGAAATATGTTATCATATTATCGAACTAATTCTTTGGTGGTGTTAATTAAAAATGCAGCTTCAATATATGTCTATCAAGAGGCTATGTGGAACACACAATATAATCACTGTGAACGGACAGTTTCCTGGTCCAACGATAAATGTTAGTAACGGAGACACTCTTATAGTCAAGGTGTACAACAACGTGCAATATAACGCTACCATTCATTGGTGCATATCTCTGTCGATTGGAACAGATTGATATCAATGCATTTTATGATAAATGCCATTCTACTATTACACATCAGTTTAGAATCTTTGGATTTACATTTGAGAAAACATGAACAGTTGTAGTTTATGTTTGTATTTGATTGTAGGCATGGAGTGCGTCAATTCCGTACAGCGTGGGCTGATGGACCTCAATTTGTCACCCAGTGTCCTATTCGCCCAGGAGGGAGTTACACATATAGATTCACCGTCACTGGCCAAGAAGGTACTCTCTGGTGGCATGGACATAGTTCATGGCTTCGAGCAAGTGTCTATGGAGCCTTGATCATCTCTCCAAGACTGGGCACAACTTATCCCTTTACCAAGCCCGACAGCCAAA
Source organism: Pinus albicaulis (assembly GCA_034641835.2). Taxonomy (NCBI): domain Eukaryota; kingdom Viridiplantae; phylum Streptophyta; class Pinopsida; order Pinales; family Pinaceae; genus Pinus; species Pinus albicaulis. Next base: position 113,959,535 of record CM076572.1, read on the forward strand.
TTCCTATTGTTCTAGGTATGTTACAAGATTCTAGTTTGTAACTTCTTTCAACAGTAAATTACGGTGCTTCATTTTAATTTTAATTCCTACTTATGTTGAAATATTTGAACCGTGTTCTCTTTCACAGGAGAATGGTGGAATAGGAATCCTATCGATGTTGTGAACCAAGCAACAAGAACAGGAGCTGCCCCAAACGTTTCAGATGCTTTTACTATAAATGGACAACCAGGAGACCTATACCAATGTTCCAGTTCAGGTACATTTATCGCTATATTAATGTATCCGCTGGACTTTAAGTTTTCAAGTGGTTCTGAATTTAATTTAGTGCTGGAGAATGATTGGCTAATTGCAAATGATGGAATATCTATGCAGATACCTTTCGTGTATCGGTGAAGGCCGGGGAAACCAATCTTCTACGCGTTATCAATGCTGCAATGAATACTGACCTGTTCTTCTCGGTATCTAACCACACAATGACCGTTGTGGCCGTGGATGCTTTGTATACGAAGCCACTTCGGACTAATTTTCTGATGCTCGGCCCTGGGCAGACTACAGATGTACTTCTCGTTGCGGATCAGGGTATAGGCAGATACTACATGGCTGCTCGAGCATATTCCAGTGGGCAAGGAGTTGCCTTTGATAACACGACTACCACTGCCATTTTAGAGTACGAGGGAAGCTCTACCACATCAGCTCCAACCATGCCCAGTCTTCCATTTTACAACGACACGAACACTGTAACCAGCTTTGCTGATGGACTCAGAAGCTTGGCCTCACACGATCATCCAGTCTTTGTTCCTCGGCGAGTGGACGAAAATCTGTTCTATACCATCGGTCTAGGATTGATCAACTGCCCAGGGCAGTCTTGTGGAGGTCCCAGTGGTTCAAGATTTGCAGCAAGTATGAATAACATATCATTTGTCCTGCCAACATCATTTTCAATCCTTCAAGCTCAACAGCTTGGCAAGAAAGGGGTATTCACCACGAACTTCCCCGATAACCCTCCCTTGCAGTTTGATTATACTGCGCAAAACATAAGCAATGCCCTGTCGTCGCCGGTGAAAGACACGAGAGTGAAAGTTCTCAAATATAACACGACCGTTCAACTAATTCTTCAAGGAACAAATATCGTTGCAGGTGAAAGCCATCCTATCCATCTTCATGGCCATGACTTTTACATCGTGGGAGCAGGCTTTGGCAATTATAATTCACAAACAGATCCTCAGAAGTTCAACCTCGTCGATCCTCCCATGCGCAACACGGTGAACGTTCCGATCAATGGATGGGCCGCCATAAGATTTGTAGCCGACAATCCCGGTGAGAATTCCACTTCCTTTCCATGTTTGTCTCTAATTCTAATTCTTAATTGCCCACTGTTTGGTACATGCTGACAGTAATTATATGTGGCAGGCGCTTGGCTGATGCACTGCCACCTGGACGTGCACATAACGTGGGGTTTGGCAATGGTGTTTGTAGTTAACAATGGACCAGACCGTCTACTCAGTCTCGAAGCGCCACCGAGCGATCTTCCGCCATGCTGAGGAACACCTGCTCGAGTACCAATCCATTATAAAAGAAAACTAGAATGTGTCATTCCCATTTTATTGTTTGTAGTCCCAATAATTCTTTCTCCCTAATTATCGTTTTCGAGTAGTCGAAGCTTGCATCGCTATTCCTATTATCTATATTTGATCTCAAATGTCTAATCCTAGTCAAGGATTTTCGAGTTGCCTTAAATTTAGGTAAGTGTGTCATTAAATCACGGAAAATTTTCGTCACACAATGCTGTGTGAAAGCTATAACAATGTCAATAATAATAAAAATAATTTTATAGTAAAAACAAGGCTACAAGTAGTAACTACTTGCTGCTTAGTTTAAATATAGTAATGTCGTAATGTGATGTTGGAAATGTCTATGGATAGTTATTACGGCTATTACTTGCTGCTTAATGTAATTATAGAGATGTTGCAATTTGAGTTTGAGCATGCTTATGAAGATTTGTTTTGTAATAAAGTATAGTTAAATTAAATTAGAAATAATTGTTGCAATTTGAGTTTGAGCATGTTTATGAGGATTTGCTAAATGTTGCCATTTGAATTTAAGGATGTCTATGAGGATTTTCTTTGTAATCCATTTGGGTTTTTACTAATATTTTGTTAATCCAATTCCACCGAACTACAATAACAATGGCATATTGTCTACCATCTGAAAAATTGTTTAATATTTTGTATAGTTATATATTTGATATATTTAATGTATATCCCAAAATTTAATAATGAAATTTAGCTAGCCAATTTGGGTTTTTAGATATTAGATAGATCCAATATTTTACTCACTAGGAATGTGGTTTTTTAATTACATTTTTCAATTTCTAATGTTGTTGTTGTTTTTTTTTTTTTAATAATATAATCATATGGCATAGTATATAGCCATTAAAATTGTTTAATATTTTGTACAGTTATATATTTGATATATTCATTATATGCTCTAAAATTTAATAATATAATTTAGTTAACTAATTTGATTTTTTAAGATATTGGATAGATTTGATTTTCTATTCATTAGGGATGTGTTTTTTTATTAATTATATTTTTCAATTTCTAATGTTTTTTTATATAATATAGTTACACGTGTTTTATAATAGAATTAGATATAGCTAAATTAAAGCAAATTTATAAAATTGAATTTAGTGCTGTGTTTTTAGGTGTTAATTTGAGTTTGAGCATGTCTATGACGATTTGCTTTGTAATAAAGTTGCTACTTAATTTAGTTTAAATATAATTAAATCAAAGTAAAAATTAAAAAATTATGTGCTATATAGTAGTAGTTTAAATCTATCTAAATTATAGTAAAACAACTTTTGTGTTGATGATGGTAATCAATTGATAATTACTAGGATGACCCATGAGCATATGCATTTGATGTGTGGATTAGATCTGCTACATATGCTTAACTTATTTTTGGAATCAATATGAGTATGACAGAGTAGCTACCACTTGCTGCTTAATGTAAATATAGAAATGTTGCAATTTGAGTTTCAACATGTTTATGAGGATTTGCTTTCTAATAAAGTTGCTGCTTAGTTTAGTATAGTTAAATTAAAGTAGAAATAATTGTTGCAATTTGAGTTTGAGCATGTCTATGAGGATTTGCTAAATGTTGCTATTTGAATTTAAAGATGTCTATGAGGATTTTCTTTGTAATAAAGTTGTTGCTTAGTTTAGTTTAAATATAGCTAAATTAAAGTAAAAAATAAGAATCTATGTTAGTATTAAGGTTTAGAATCTAATGCATTTAGGTTTTTACTAATATTTTGTTAATCCAATTCCACCCAACTACAATAACAATGCCATATTGTCTACCATCTGAAAACTTTTACATTTTCCTAAAGTATATATATGAATATGAAAATTTATAATGCTAAAAATAAAAATATTATTATAAGAATTTATAATAACAAAAAATATAAGTTATATATATATATATATATATACATATATATAAAAGGAATTTATTGTTATTATTCAAAAAGTTGCATGTTATTTTTATTTAAAATTACATGACATGATATATAGCAATTAAAATTGTTTAATATTTTGTATAGTTATATATTTGATATATTTAATGTATATTCCAAAATTTAATAATGTAATTTAGTTAACCAAATTTGAGTTTTTAGATATTGGATAGATTCAATATTTTACTCATTAGGAATGTGGTTTTTTAATTACATTTTTCAATTTCTAATGTTTTTTTTTTATATAAATATAATTATATGGCATAGTATATAGCCATTAAAATTGTTTAATATTTTGTATAGTTATATATTTGATATATTCATTATATATTCTAAAATTTAATAATATAATTTAGTTAACTAATTTGATTTTTTTAGATATTGGATAGATTTGATATTCTATTCATTAGGGATGTGTTTTTTTATTAATTATATTTTTCAATTTCTAATGTTTTTTTTATATAATATAGTTACACGTGTTTTATAATAGAATTAGATATAGCTAAATTAAAGCAAACTTATAAAATTGAATTTAGTGCTGTGATTTTAGGTGTAAAATATAGACAAAAAGGCATCTAAAACCTTACGATCTAATTTCATATATATATAATATACATAAAAATTTTAACACCACTTGAAGAACAAGTACAGATGCTAGTTGATGTATTTCAGACACAAAAATGTGAAAAATATATATAGATCAGCCACTATAACATAAACGACATGGAGCCTATGATAAAACAAATATTTTAATTGTTCACTGAATGTTCGCGATGGGATTGATATTATTGCATTATATACTCATACAAATCGGCATATTTAATATTAACCATTGAAATATATACTCATACAAATCGACATATTTAATATTAACCATTCTGTGCTCAAGGATGGATTTGGTGTCTAACTTTCAGATATAGGCTTGTTAAGACGCCTGGTTCAAATTCTGCAAGTTATATTCATTTCATTATATACATAGCGGGCTGAGTGTTAACTACTCTGAAAGGGTTGGAGTAAAATTGAGAATTCTATTGAATTCTGTTACGCGATTAAGTAATTATGGTGTAGAAGCAAGTTGATGGGTTTCATAAGAAACAGTGTTAACGAGGGAATTCATAACCTGCTATAAATCCATGGGGAAATAAGAATCCAGGGTTAAAGGCTAGTTGAGACACAGTAATTATTAAGCGGAGTTAGAACCCACCGATAGTGACTGTTTGAATGCATTACAGGGTCATTAAACCGTAGAAATCTTGCCTTGGATGATCGGAAGCAGGTCTGTGAGCTCTGTCACAGACTATGGCGTAATGAATTGCACTACATCACCTTTATAGAATCCCGAATGCGCAAAGGGAGATCGGTAATTCACATCATAGCAAAATTAAACCTTTTAAATCTGCCCTATAATGTGCATCGGGTTAGGACTTGCAACAATACAAAGCGGCCAAACAAAAAACTGTGATTCCGATTGTAACGGACACACGATGAGATTTAACTGCGTCGCATAAACATTCATTGGTTCCGCCATTTCACATTGCACTTGGGTGATACACAAAAGACTTGTGATTCAATGTAATACTGCCGCGTGGTCTGTGGGACCACAGCTTGCGCGGTCCTTGGCTTAATGCGGAGGGCGATAAAAATTATTGCAATTGCGATGAACTCATCGCATCAGAACATTTCCATAGGCGATATATCAAATGGCTGTGGTAACGTATATGGTTTCTGATTGCGATGATCACATCAGAACCTCCAACATCAACAAGACACTTTGTGGGGACCAAATGAACTTAGTAAAAATAAATAAATATTATACATATATATGTATGGATTAATTTATTAAATATATAATTTATAAACTTTGGCTCTACTTTAAATTATAAATATGTTATAATAAAATCTAAAAAAATATTTTATAACAATGGATATGTATAATAATATAATATATTTTTAAAAATAAAACTAATTTTAAGTAGCTAAATACATTCTTATATATACAAATTTTATATTTATCAAAATAAATTATAAACGAAGCAACCTTGACTGAAATGGATTACGCGCTGGTGCATATTAAATCTAAGAGTGGGTTATTCAAATATTAAAGTAGAAAAAGAATTTAACAAAGTAAAGACCAATTACTCAATAATGATTAATATATAAGCTTTCAGCCGTAGAGTATATGTGAACAAGAAACTGTGTAGCAAAAATTGAGTTGCCCTTGTGGGGAAACCAACCCATGTAAAGTTTGAATTGCTGCCTCTGTAGAGGAAACCACCTACTTGATAACATAAGCAAGTACATCCTAAAATAATGAAAACAAGAGAATTGGAAAATTGACTTGGACAAGACCTGTAAAACTAGACACCATAATCAGCAGAAGGAGATTCTTCAACAATCGGGCGCGAGTACTCATCATCATCAGCCATAAGGGGGCGACGTTGAGTCGCTACAGTATCCACACTGCTTCTTCCTTCCAGCTTTCTCGTGTCCTTGAGGTGGCTCGAGCTGCTATTGCCCGCCGTGCCAGAATTATTCCTTGTAGCTGCTTGAGAAGGCTTCAGATTCTCAGAGGGACCAGGCTCGTTGCTCAGACGCATAGGCGAGGAGGGGCCAGGAGCCAGACCAGGGATCTCACGAAAGGAGACAGAGATGGTCGCCACAATGAGAGGGTGGTCAAATTTGCATTGGAATTGGAACTGGGCAGTGGTCGTGTTATGTGAGGAGACAGAGGCAGTGAGGCGTGAAGGAGGAGGCGCTATCTGCTTAGAAGCAATGTGTCGAGGAGAGGAGGTGGAGTGGTGACCACGCCCACTGCGGGTGTCGGGGTATCAAGACGAGAAGTGCTCAAGAGATGACGAAGAGGAGCTGGACATGGATGAACGTTGAGCGCGAGAGGAGCGAGCTCTAGAACTGCCTCTTCGGCATTGCATATGACGCCTGAGCTGAGGCATGTTAACAGTCAGTGGATGAAGGGCGTTCAGAGCAGATGTGCGGACAGAGGTGGCTGAGGTGAGCAGCGAAGCAGAGGAAGAATTGAGGTCAAAAGAGGCATAGAATCTCAATGGACAGAAGAGGCTCTGAGAGTAATGGAAGCTGGGGAGAAATTCAATACAACTGCCCAGGCTGCATCGCTGCCCAAAAGATGTGCGAGAGCTGCGCTTGGTAGCCTCAGGAGAGCAACCAGTTCGTAGAGGTGAAAGCAGTGGCGGCATAGAAACAACCAAGAGGAGCCGAAGTGTCACAGGTGAACGAGGCGTAGAGACGAAGTGCCCAGGAGGAGAGCCAAAGTGCGACATTTTGTAACGATGAAGACCTCGATAGTGGGAATGAAATAAATGCCGTGCTAGGTGATGGCGTGAGAGTTTTAATGCAGAGGGGTGCCATAAGTGACACCTGTGGGTGGCCATGTGGCCTTGCCACTTTCCGTCCTGCAGGCTAATCGCCATATGATCAAGTATTAACACCGGAATCCGGGGAGTATCTGTTTATTTGTTAATGATTGATGTAGTACTTATTTATTTGGTCTGTGGAATTATTGTAAATTGCTTTGAAATGTGTGTTATGCAGTTAATTTATTTTTTATATTGAGTTGTAAGTTGATTGGTGTGCTAGTTTTGTGAGAAACATCACAACAATACAATTTTGATATTACCAATTTTAGTTATTACACATTTAATTAAAAAATGTACATTTGTCGAAGGACAAAAATAATCTTTAGAAAAGTAAACATGATCTTTGGATGGTATGTAATTCCCTATTCATTTAAAACAAAACAAATCTCGTTTGAATCAACTTTATAAGTTTTTCTATTAATACTTTTTTCTATTAATCATTTGAATAATAGTAAAAATCAAATATATATATATATATATATATAAGTCATCCGAGCACTGCATTGTGCCTTTCCCAATGGCTATAAAATTGACTTAAATAATAATATGAAATTATTATTTGTTTAAGAGTTCAATTTCACATTAATACGTTTTCTATTGCCATGTTTTGATTAAAAAATTTATAATTTTCAATAATTATGTTCTAAATATTAGTATTGGTTTTTTTTTTTTGTCAGACGAAAAAAACAGAACTGGATTTTATTAAAGGACATAAAAACCTAGTTACATATGTATCTATCATTGTGTTGTGTTTCTGTATCAAACATAACAAGTCTTCATGTTCTGAAGTAAAAATAAAATTTCTAGCTTATGTATCTAGATAAAATCCATCATTCTTTCACAAGAAGGATAAGATTGACTAAATTCCAAAGAGGAGTACAAAATAAATGCATATCACTAAAGAGTATTGAGAAAATAAAACATTTGTTTCCAAATAGACTATGGGAGAGTGATGCGCCCCTCCACACTGGGTGCACCATTAGAAACAAAAGAGACGTATATGTATCCTTCCCATAGAATGTATATCTGGTTTTCTTAGTGTTTTTGAATACTTTAGCTTAGACATACCAAAAAATAGTAGTTCAATACAAAATATAATTAACTCAAGTAAAAAAAATGATGCATATCATTATGATCATATTTTATTTTACACATAAAATGTAACAACGAAAAGATTGCTACCATATATCTGTGGATTTGAAAATGATCGAGTGACAAAAAGGATTTTGTATATGATTCTTTGTCATATCCGAATGCATCCCATTGCCAACTATTATTTGGAAGTATTTGAATCAATTCATTGGTAGCAGTTGTATAAAAATAAGCCTAAGAGGAAAAAATAGTGCACTTGCATAGAACTATAGGGGAGACAGAGTAGAGGAGAGGGGCCATTTTTTATTTTGAATATGTGGCCGAGGACCAAAAATTTGTAAGTAATTTATTTCGGATATATATAAAAGAACTGGTTATGAATTCTATGAGATATGTATTTGTTTCAGTACTTCATGAGCATAAATTGATGAAATTCCTGCATTAAATATAACATTGGTGAGTTTGGTCACAAGCATTATGAATAATTCATGCTAGTGTTAATTTGAGTGTGTAAGAGATTGAGTGTGAGTCGAATCTCTGTGAAAGAGGCTGCGGATGAGGTCCTGCTAGAATTGGTGGTAATTAGAGTGTCGGTCTCAGTTGAAATCTTATGTTTCCCGAATATAAATTGAATCTATGCCCCTCCGTCTAATTTAAATGTGCATTCAATTTGTGTGAAGGAATTCTGATCGTATCAGATATCTTCTCTGATACTAATAAGAGCCACTGCAAATGCATCATTGTAACCTGTTCCGATTAGGATAGATCGAGTCCACCCGTGATTTTTGCGATATAATAGAAACAAGGCATTTATGTCATATGCGCTTGTCTTAATTGAAGTTGGAAACACCGTGTTAAATGTTGATGAAACAGGGTTAACACACGCCAAAGCGAGACAATGAAACGAAGTCATAATCCAAGGAAATGGACTGTTGATAGTGCGTAACCGGAACCTTGAAGAGTAGCTGAACCATGCGGAACAGTGTAAGCTGTTTCGGAGACAAAAGGTGGTATTCAGGCTTTTAAAAAGCGGTAAGCTGTAATTGAGTTTCGAACGCGATATGTGTTGCTGTGTGACACATGGAGAAGAGTGGTTTATGAAAACCATTTTTTTCGCGTTATTTTTGTGCGTTAAGCTTTAGTGAGAAAAAAAAAACGCGAAAATTGATTGTAGCCATCGAATTATCCCAACCAGTGCAATAAGTCATCGATCATCGGATGAGAAGGGTTGTTTAAGTGTTGGGCTCTATTTACACCACGTGAACTAGAGGATTAAACCCCACGTTGTTATATCGTGTGACTATCATCGAATGAGTGAGGAGTAGCACGACGAATCTCCAACCGTTGGATGAGCCTGATAGTTGATGTCCAGGTAAGTATTGTGGGCCCGAAGGTAATAAGTCTTGGTTTGTGGTTGTGGTAGAAGTTTAATGGGTTAGTATGTACTAAGTTAAGAGTTGGTTGATAATCCTAAGGGAATTGAAACGTCGACTCTAACATCTTAATTCATAGTCTGAAAGAAATTCGAAGAAGCGTTAAACTCATGTTTTATATTCTCATAATTGCAATGTTTTGATTTTGCTTCCAACTTACATTACCATTGATTTTAGAGTACAAAGTTTTTTTAAAGTGTAATTTAACCTTTTGTTTATAATTTGGAAGAGACATATCTAGTTCAAAGCTAGATGAATAGCAATGATATTGTCAAATGCTTTTGCATTGGCCACTAAACAGGTAATTGCAGACATCAACAACAGTACTTTGGAGCCAAATTGGCAAACGCTTGTAGAACATGAAAAACAATCGACCCAATTCAATGAAATTATTGTGCAATTTAAAAAAAACACTAGTAACAAAAAGGACCAACTAATTTTAACAAAGTCCAAGTGGAAGAATATAGAGACATTTATTAGATATGCTTAATAATTAAATAATCACTATAATCAATAAAATGTAGCTGCCTAGTATTTGAGGTGTTAATAGGTAATTGTAAATATTGTAAGTTTATTAGGTGGAAATTTATGATAGCTGTCATAGGACTTTCAAATCAAATAATTATGAGGTATTGTAAAGCATATTAATTGCGTTGATTAATGACAAAAACTTCCAGCATACACATTTCAAATGAAACCACGTTGTTGGACTACTAATTGTTATAGCTTTATTAGTTGGGTTGATGGATTCTATTGTCTTTTCATTGGGATGGCTCTGCCACTTTTTTATTCAAACGATGATACATAGTAACTTTTTTATTCAAAATATTAATGATTCATATAATGAGAAATCTAAAGGATCACACGGTATGGACAAATAATCTTAATGCGTCTGACTCTTTTACAGATGTGAATTAAATTTTTAGATGTGAATCACGATTTTTGCAAAACCATTAAACAACAAGACAGAATACTGAAGGTAGCCCGGGCATCAACTCTGCACAAATATTTTTTTCAGGAGATTTTTAAATATATTTATAATATTCATATATATAATGTCAGATTGTAAACACAGGTTCTATTCATTAAACATATATGTATAAAATTTGAAAATATTCGTAAAGGCCTAATGGAAAAGCTATATTTCTTAAATATACATATATTAATTTTGAAAGTATCTACAAATAGGTAGAAGAAACACTATAAGTATAACTAGTGACTTTTGTTCCTAGTTGTTCTATGAAAACTTTCTTGTTCTACCAAAATGTTGCAGACATATTGCACTTTGAGACAGGAGGATATGAGCAATAAAATCTTGTACGAAAATTGATAAGAACTTTGTATTGATTTCTAGATTTCTATGTGTTCCTATTGTAGCCAATGTTTGTAGAAGCTTTGGTGCTACAAAAAAGAGGGAAAAATTAGTACAAATATTTCTATTTTGGATAGCATAATTTAAAGTGCATATATCTAATTTTTGCTTAAAAGATGAAGAATAATTACAAGAATACCTAGCTTTGGTAGGGCTTCCATTTCTATCAACAGATTGGATCTCGTTGTCTTCATTCATTGTAAATGTACCATTTATTTTGAAATCACGTAGCATATACATGGTTGCTTGTTTCTTTTGAACATAGTCTTGAAAAGACATTCGTGCTAGGTTGGGAAGTAACTATTTCAAGAGCAATTTGTTTCGGATGCAACATTACAAGTTGGCGTTGTCAGACTTGATTATGCAATTAAGACACTGTGAATAGGAAAAGGACAAATTTTTATTGCACTTAAGGAAATTAACTGTTGTCTCCTCTATCATTGTAGAGGTTGGTATTGGTGAATTGCATCCAAGACAAACTGGTTCAAATGGCGTAGAATAAATGCTTGCAGTTGTCAATGTCACTTTTATCTATTCATAGAGGAGGACAAGTATTATATGTCAAAATAGAAAGACATGAAGAAACAATTGCATATTGAGAAGTAGAGGTACTATTTCATTTTTACTTACAGAGAATGTTGGAGGGTTCAATTTTATAACTTCTTATGCATTCGATATTTTGATGAATGTAGCTTGCGTTGTTCGAAGTGTTATGTCCTTGAATTCTTTCTTGTTTGTTACGTTTTTGAATAACATAATTGGAAAATGGCCTTTTTGCAATTCTTGTTCAATTTCACTGTAGTGTGGTGCAAATGTTTCAAATAACTGCAACTGCAATAGAAGACAGAAGGTTTTTTTTTTTCCAAAGGAAATTGAAATGTAGGTAGAACTATCAATATAAAAAAATTGCAAAGTAATTTATGTTACCGTTGCTCTATTGTCATCGAAATTTCCATCTTTAATTTTCTTTTCTATTGATATTTTTTGTTCATGTTCTTCAATGAGCTCAGTTGGTATGGACAATGTGATTGTCATGATTCCTTCAGCATCTGTCAAATCTGCACGTAGTATTTGTCATGCTTTGTGGACTTTATCAAGGTATGTGCTATAAATAACCATAACATCTCCATTGAACATTTTTCCAGTTTTGCGAATGTTTAGTTCTTCAATTGTAATTGGGACTAAATATGGTGCTTTCGATCTATGTATTGATGATGTTGATGTGGCAAAAGAGACAGTTAGAAGTAAAATACATTGGTGATCAATATAAATGATATGTCAATGGTGTAATATTCCCTTTCTTGATCCTAGTCAAAGTGGATAAAATTGACCCATGGTTTTAACCCATGGTATTTCCCCATGGTATTTCTTGTTGGTATTGACCCATCAAGCCTATAAAAATGGTTGCAATGTATATTGGAAACCAATTTTCCGTGCAGCTATCACAACTGCAGCAATTGTTCCAATTGGATATGTTTCTGTATGTGTTGTAAGGTGTTTTACTGTTGTATCTGGAATGAATTTGTAATATTTGCAAATTGGTGGTATGTTATATACGGTGCTTAGTTCAGTTAGTAGCAAAATCCAATCACAATCACCACGGTCATAATTTGTTTTAGGAAGAACTTTAAAATTTGTAATAGATATTGCTTTTCCTGGTGATATTTTTTGTTCATGTTCTTCAATGAGCTCAATTGGTATGGACAATGTGATTGTTATGATTCCTTCAGCATCTGTCAAATTTGCATGTAGTATTTGTCGTGCTTTGTGGAATTTATCAAGGTATGTGCTATAAATAGCCATAACATCTCCATTGAACATTTTTCTAGTTTTGCAAATGTTTAGTTCTTCAATGGTAACTAGGACTAAATATGGTGCTTTCGATCTATGTATTGATGATGTTGATGTGGAAAAAGAGACAGTTAGAAGTAAAATACATTGGTGATAAATATAAATGCTATGCCAATGGTACCTATAAAAATTTGTTTCATATTTACTTACTTGTCTGATTCAATTATACCCAATGTTTGTTGTTGTTTGTCTATTGTAGCTTCTTCTCCAGAGCTACGAGATGAAAAAGATGCAAACACTTTTTTTTTTTTCTAAGTTAGAGTAATCTATTAACAGTGAAAAATATAGTACATCTGGCCTAGGCCATAACTGTGCCTACAGAGAGGCAATTTAAGCTGACAGTGACTTGATTTTGGCTGCCCTGCAAGGGGCGCCTGCTTGAACAACCCAGGACTGAAAAAATCCCACGCAGGGGATCGAGCTGGAAAGTCATTAACTTGAAACTAGGAGCATAGCTATAACACTGGACCATAACAAGACTAGACCGCCGTAAAGACTGAAACTGGTCTTTGACAAAAATTGGACCAGAATTGAGAGAAACATTGAAACAGCAAAACACTCCCTCAGAGAGGGCCGAGAAAAAACAAAAGAGACAAGAAAGGAGGATCAGATTACTCATCAGGAGCAACCTCCTCGATCCTGCATCCGAAGTCTTCTGGTTCGCTTTGAGCATGGGAGAATTCAACATTGTGGTGGGCAACAGTGGGAGCTTCAGTGACAGTGGCCTGAACGCGAACTGTGTCATCCTGCAAAGACGCCCTGGAAACCTCAGGCTGACCCCTCGTGTCCTGCTGCATCGTGTCCATATGAGCGCCGTCGACTGGAGCTTGCTCTTCAAACGGATTCTCCGGCATGGGCTCCTCCAAGAAGACCACGGAGATGGCCACAGTAACTCGTGGTCTATTGAGAGCACAATCGAACGAGAAGAGGGCCGTATGCGACTGAGCAGGCAGCGCATCCCCAGAAGGCGAATCTAACCTGCAGCCAGAACGGAGCAAGCGCCCACGGAGGAGGCAAGGGAGGCTGTCAGAATGCGCAGAGGTGTCAGACGGGGAAGAAGAAAGAGAAGGAGAATGCCTTCTGGCAGAACGAGAAGACCCCCTCCTGCACCTCATCCTCTGCCTCAACCTAGGCATTTTTGCAGCTTTAACTGGATTGGAGCTCTGAAGCACCTGAGGGCACGTCGCAGGAGGAATGCCCAGAACCACCGTCGCGGACAAACAAGAGCCAGCTACAGAAATGTGAATGCTTTCATCGGGCTACAGACAACAGGTCAGACGACTGTGCTTCCCTGTGGTGGTGCGCTCTCTGGCTCTGTCCAGAACTGAGTTACATCACGAATTCATCGGCTGGGGGACTAGCGGCTCCATGGCCTTTAACGTTCCCTTCCTGCAACACTCAAAACGCCGCATTGAATGACTAGGCTTGCAAATCTTATGCGAGATGTTGTTGCGGTAGTCGAGGCTGCCTCGAACCTCCCCTGCGATAATGAGAATCGCCTTCATACCAAACGCCATTAAGAGCATGCTGTGGAGAATTTACTGCGGGCAAGTGGACTCAATGCAGCCGTGAGGGATGGCATGTGGCCTCCCGTCCGACTGCTCCCGTCCTCTCACGCTCATTAACAGCATTAACACCCGCATCCAGGGAAAAGATGCAAACACTTGAAGAACAAGTACAGATGCTAATTGATGTATTTTGCAGACACAAAAATGTGAAAAATATATATAGATCAAATACTATAACATAAACGATGGAGCCTATGATAACAAATATTTTAATTGTTCACTTTAATGTCCACAAGAGATTCATCTTATTGCATTATATACTCATACAAATCAACATATTTAATATTAACCATTGAAATATATACTCATACAAATCGACATATTTAATATTAACCTCTTATTCTATATTGTAGTGGAAACCGAGTATTAGTTACTGAAAGAAAGATTAATTGCGTTTAAAAACTTCGATAATGGAATAATTATAAATTATACAATATTAAACTCAGAAAAATTTATTAGTGCAACAGAGATATATACTGATATGAGTTGAAAATATTAAAATTTTTGTGCCTGAGAGAGAAAATGATTCAAGTCCAGTACTATAGAAATGTGTAAATGCATGTGATACAGATGTATAAAAGTTCAGGTACTACTGATTGGTATGAAAACATTGATAAGTATTGACTCAGTAATACTAATCGGGAATCATTTGAACAAGTAATTAGGAATTCAATTAGCAATAGTTTCATAGAAAGAAATAAAAAATTGAACATAGAGATATGCCTATACATATGCATTGAAGAGTAAGTAAGTTTGGCGTAATAAGAAAACCTGGATGTGTTTGTTGATCAAGCTCCCTTTCCAATGGTGTTAATTTTTATGGGTGGTTGGGAGTTTACATAATAAATAAGTCGATCAACATATATGTCATTTGAGCTCATTCTACTACCCAACCAAAAATAAAATAGAAACACCATAAGACAAAAGAAACGAAAAAAAAATTCGTATAGATAAAATTACAAAGATAACAAGGAATATTAAGGGAAATAATAATAAGATTGGAAACATTTTCTTCAAATTTTACAATGTGAATTAAGATGCATATGGATTATAAAATAATTGAGTTTGATGTAACTGAAATAGAGTTATAATTTTGGAAAGAATTTAATTTCTATTTGATATTATCTCTATTACAATTTAGAGATTTACAACAAGCAACATGGGAAATTGGAGGAGATGTTAGTGAAAAAGGGCTCAAATGTGAAGTGGAGAGGAACCTTCAGAAGTTTCTAGAGAAAGGGTGAAGAAAAGGAATTAAAGATTGACAGGAAAAGAAGAAGAAGAAGGTTGGGGTTGATAGAATTATGCATGTAACAGTTCTAATGCAAATAAGCGGTTGATGATGATTGTCAACTTTAAGCATGGAACATTATTGAAATAATGAAAATGGAAACAAATTATATGCTAGTCCTAAAATATCGTAGAGAATAAGGTTCAGTACTCTATAGTGTTTATTGTTAGATAACTCCAAAATTGTTATATATAGTCTGCAATTTGTAATGGAACGTGTGTCATGTGTGCATGAAAATATTATAATGGGTTGAAAGACAAATTCAAGGATTAAAATGAATTATGTGATGCTTCAGAGTTAAATCATGGATGCATGGTATAATTCTATATGAACAACAGTCCTATGGAAGTCAGTGGTAGAAATATAAGAATGGGTCTTCCAATAGTTTTGTAGAAAGAAATAAATAGTTAAACATAGAGATATGTCTATACATATGCATTGAAGGGTAAGTAAGTTGGGTGTAGTAAGAAAACCTGGATGTGTTTATTTGCTTTTGTGAATTGTCTTTGCATGTTTGACTCATTGTATAGAGAAATAAAAATTTGCAAGACATACAATTAGAAGTCAAAGTCATATTAGTGTAATGTAAAAATAAGCAATTCCATGTGTTAGAAAAGGTAAATGTTTTTTACTAATATTTATTCAACTGTGTTGGAAGAAGTAAATGTTTTATTTTTGTTGAAGCTAAATTGTTATTTTTGACATTCTTAAAAGGCTATAATGTAACTTTGAACAAAAACTTATTCAGAAACAAATTAAAGGTATCTTTGGTAATAATACTCACTATTGACTTCATTTGTATAGTAAGGACATGAGTAGGCAAGTCTGACAATATTGAATACAAAAAAAATTAGACTACTATCATTTGCACTATGTTTCTATTTCATTTTTGTCTTCAATGATGAGAGAAATAGTATCATGGTCGGTCCAATATGTATCTAACCTGAAATTCTTATAACTACAAGTTATGTTTGACCATATATGATCAATGATTGATATTTGTTGATTGTTATTTGTCTCTAAAAGAAAATGAAGGTTGTAATTGTGCATATACAATCTTAGTTAGTTTGTTTTGTTGTTGCTTCCGAGCATATTGATGTTGAAATCACCGACAATTTATATTGTTTGATTTGAATGTATGCTGCATAATGCTTTCAAAAGAAGGTGCAATGTATCGTTCAATGTTGCATATGGTGAAACGTAGAAATTGAGAACTATAATGTCCATGTCATGAAGAAGCATATTTGCTAGTGTAGCTTCAATGTTTTTTTCTTCAAAATGAATATGTTTCAAGGTCTTTATATGTTTTTTAGTACAAGTTAGCAAACCATGTTTACTATAATTTGATATGCAATTGAATGTTTCAAGTCTTTTTAGAAGCGTTGGATCTTTCAAATGTGTTTCTTGTAAACATATGATGTCAGATTGCATTAGATCATAGTCATTTAACAAATCATCAATATGTATTTGTAAACTGTGGGTGTTTAGAGAAGAATTGAAATGTATGATTTTTTTTCTAATAACGAATAATTGCAGTCTAGTTGCCACTTTGTGTTTCTTTGTAAATGTTCCATTTCAACAGAAATTTTGTGTTGAATTTGGAAGTTCTGTTTCTTAAGTGGACTAAGAAAATACAATGATTCAATGTTTCTCACACAAGAAAGTGTTGTATATAATAGTCCATGGCGTCATATTCCTAAAGGATCAAATGCAAGAATGTCTAGTGTTAAGCCTTGTGATTTGTGTATTGTACGTGCAGATGCTAGTTGGATTGGAAATTGTTTTCTGATTTTCAAGTTGTTTGTTTTTGCTAATACAGAAATTGGCTTTGTTGTGTGCAGTATGGGAGTCCAATCGCTACAAATTTCTTCGCTATATAGAAAAGAAAATTTATGTGCTTGTCGATGGCCAACGCGTTCATCATCGAATTTGATCCATATTACATCAAATTTGTCTAATTTTACATATGCTTTAATGATACCATCTGCACCGTTGACTAGATCGTCTTGTAAGTCATAGTTTCCTGCATATATTTCAACTAGCATGTTAAGTCTTAGGACAATTTGTGAAGGCAATGTTGCTATGTGTGCACGAGATGGTATGTTTCCATGCTTTTCTTCTTCGTAATCAATTTCATCGATTACAATTTCATCACCAGGAACAATAGACAACATTTTCTTGTTATGTAATGCTACATTTCTATTCCTAAAAAATAGATAGGGAAAAGTAGGATCATTAGGAGAATTTTGAATACAATTTCTATTTAGGTAATTCAAATCATCTTCTATTTGATTATTTATACGCATCCTATTCAAAATGGAAATGAGTATTTCATTTGTTTGACGCATTGTAATGTGCAATTCATAGTACTTTACATGTTCTTGCCAAAAGTCATATGTTATTGGTTGCTTTCTTATTGTAGGTCGTTCAAATATTAGTGAATCTTGTATAGGTTGTGCTTGGTACAAGTCGCCACAAAATATGATATCAATGTTTCCAAAGTATTTTGTTTTATTATGCTTAATGTTTCTTAGTTGATCATCAATTTGATATAGAGAAAAACTTCCGATCAAATATACTTCATCAATGAGAATGACCCTTAATTCTTTGTACAGTTGTGTTAAGTTGTCTAATACATCATTGCTAAGTGGAATAAAACTAGATTTGTTGAAAGGCATTAGCAATGCTGAATGAATTGTCACTCCACCTGCATTATATGCAACTTTACCTGTATATGCTAATATCAAACCCTTTGGTTTCAAAGGGTCTGTATTGTAATATTCATTGTAAATGCGCATGAGCATTTGAAATATTGCTTTTGTTGTGAATGTTTTTCCAGTACCAGCTCCTCTAGTCAAAAATAAGTAGAATGGTTTGTCTATGTTCTTTCATTTTTTCATTTCAATGTCTTTGAGCATTGCTTGTTGTTATCTATTAAGCATTCTCCTAATGTTGTAGTATTCTTCGTTGCTAAGCATAAATGGATGTTCTGTAAATTGAAAACCAATGTTAAGATGTCTTTTTTTGTCATCGCATTGGGGAAATTGCAAATATTTAGCCAAGTCGTACTTCTCAGTGACATCATTGGATATTTGAGGTTCTTTTATTGTATG
Source organism: Pinus albicaulis (assembly GCA_034641835.2). Classification (NCBI taxonomy): domain Eukaryota; kingdom Viridiplantae; phylum Streptophyta; class Pinopsida; order Pinales; family Pinaceae; genus Pinus; species Pinus albicaulis. The sequence continues at coordinate 113,978,164 of CM076572.1, forward strand.
ATTAGAAGTTGCAGTGTTGTTATGAATTTCTTGAATTGCTTCTTCCAAATCACCCCATTTCTTGTTCATGTTGTATGTGAACTTAGTTTCATTGTTTTTTATTGTGTTCTTATGCAACATGTATGCACTCTTCCATGTCGGGAAGTCTTGCCTTAGCACATCTTCATTGTTTTCAAATGGAACATATAGCAAAAGTTTTTCTCTGTAATAGTTTTCATAGTCAATGTGTTTTTTGTATTTGATGAATCGAATTACTTTTTATTTTTTTCTTTTTGATATTGGTGTGCCATATTTCCTATAATTTGATACAAATTCAGCTAAACATACATGCTTAATAGCATTAGGCCTATTGATATAGTAATCAATTATAGAACTGCACATAACATCTTCAGAGTTGTCAGGAATTTGTTTCAGAAGAGTGGTTGGTTTAAGTATAAATGTGCGTTCATCTGTTGGTGCTGTGTTTATAAAGTTGCATTCTCTTGAACTATGATTCAATGGTAGGGAGAGAGATATGTGTACTGCTTGTTGAGCTGAAATTTGTTGAAGGTTAAGCAAGGCATTGCCTAGAGATCGTATCATTTGAATAGCATAGATTTTTCTCTTTTCATGTTCTTTTTGTATCCTTTTGAATGCATTTGGCATAGATTTGTCAACTTTGGACATATATGAACTGCAATATGAAGCTGCAGCATATGCATGTAGAACATATTGAGCATCTGTATTTACATTCCATAGGTGTGGCATATTGAATGAAAAGATATTATTCCATATTTCTGATGGTTTTCGTTGCAAGAATACCATTGGTTGTGTTAATGTATTGTGTATTAATTGATGTAATCAGTTTATGTTAAGTGCAATTCATCTAAGAAATTTTCATGACTAGTTTATTTGTCATAGTGTTTTTGTTCTAAGGTGCTTTGCAAGGACAAAAAATTTTCATTTAGTGAGTCATGTAGCGAAGTAATTGGTTCAAGAATCCTTGTTCTTTTCATTGGTGGCATTGGAAATTTGTATCTACAATGCGATGCTTTTATTTTTTTACAGCTTTTGGTATGATGATGTTTGTGTATCTTTGCGAGTTTTGGATCAAGGTGATCTGTGCTACAAGTTATATAGTTGTCCAAGAAGCTCTCAATTTCTAAGTTACTATTAATTCCATATACTGGAGCATTTTCTATCCATATAAGAGCATGTTCATGTGCACTACCTCTATTTTGGAACTCAGTTACAACGTAGTAATATAATATTTTTCCAAAAAATGTATTATCTTTACAGATCAATTGCTTCAGTGCATTTGTCTTATGTCTATAGTAACGTGTACATGTTACTGGCTCCTTTCTGACAAGATAATCAATGTTGTATTCCTCAATTGTTTCAATTTGTTTCTTTTTATTTCTATTGCAATGCAATTTAGTAAGAGTTTCTACTAGTGGACTCCAACGATGCTCTGCACTTGTAAATGTAAGAAAGAAATTTGGAGGACCTAATTGTCATATCATTGCAAATATATTTTTTTGCATTTGTTGGTGGTAATCAAGAGAAATTCTTATGTGTTTGAAATCTATGTATCCAATGTGACTTTTTAGTAACTTTTCTAAGTTGGGCTTGTACTTAAAATCTTTTGCTAACAACTTTCTTCCTTGTAGTTTTCCTTTCCTTATTCATACCGAAATGCATGACATGACCTTTTCGATGATTATTCACATTGTCTTGAAGAACAAATTTTTGATGTGATAGGAAAAGTGACCACTGCAATGCATTAGTTCCCACTTTACTATTTCTTGGTAACGAAATCTTTGTACTATATCATTGTCACGTGGATCTCCAAAGAATAGTGTTGGGAAACCCATTTCTTCTGCATGTTTGTCTTTGAATATCCCAAGTGGCCGTTGTCCCTCAGTTGGTGCTATTTCAATGATCTTGTCTTGTAAATCATGAATTCGTTGTGAAGCTATCAATCTATGTACTAAGGTTTCAGTTGGTCTTTTATTTTCTGAAATGCTATCAGTTTCACTTTTGCTATCAATGTTGTCATCCTCAGATGTATTATCTTTATTTTCCAATTCAAGTATATGATTCCAATTGCTATTAATGGAAATGTTTTCAGTTTTATATAAATTTCGAGAACATAGTTCTTTAAGTGCTCTCATGACAATATGCACAAGCACTTTTCCTGTTTGATATGCATTCTTGTATTCTAGTCGTCGTTTTAATGTAATAGAAATTGTCATTGTATTGTTTATGGATTGTGGCAATTCTTTTTGGACAATGTCCATATGGACAGGTACATTGATTATTGAACCAATTAAGCCCATTTGTGATCGCTTCTTGCCACATTGTCTTATTTGTGCAAAATGAATTCTTAATGTGACAAGTATTTCCTCAAGCTTTGAAAGTGTTGTTACAGTTTGCAATGACTTATTACGTCTTATTTTTTCAGGTGTTGCAAAGCGAGGCAACTTTGCATTGGCAAGTGCTATTTTGCAAAATCTACAAATGATATTTAAACACAATGTCTTCTGTTTTCCAGATATGTTTATGTACATTTTTTCTAATTCAAGTCCAATTCTTGAGATTTTCTTTTGAAATTGCAATGTCTTACATATTGGACATTTGGTTTATGGTGTGTCTTCAATTTGTTGTTTGTAAATTTCTATGGGAGTACTTTTTCGTGATGAACAATTTTTATCTGCTATTTTATTTCTATTTTCTCCAATTTTATTTGGGTCATTTGTACGTATCATTTGTTTCAATTTGCGCAAGTTTATTCTATTCTTGGTGTTTTCGTGCATTTGTACTATTCTATGTTGCAGATTGCACTGATTTGTATTTTGATTTGATAGTAGCGGTTCATAATGAATGTGCGATGTGCTTGTTTCAAATGATAATATGTTGTACATTTGATTGAAATTTGTTTTTGATTAGTAGTAATTGACAATGGTTTTACTGGTAAATGACCATATTTGTATGTTTACATTGAATATGAACGATGTCCATTGGAAGCAAAATGATGTTCCCTCAACTCCTCCTTTTTCATATGGCATTGCCATATTAATTAGGTATTGTTGCCAGCCTGCAACCATTGTTTGACTTTGTATAGTTTCATTTGTTAAGTGTTTTTCTATACAATTTAATGCATCTTCGTTCCTAGCCATCAGTGCATTGCAAAAATATTGGACAATGTAGAGTCTGAAAGACTGTTCATCAAATTCAGGTGCTATTAAATGACAAATTGCACTGAACATGCTATTGGCACATTTCGACATGGTTGTTTTTGCTATATGCAATCCATGAATTTTCATTTCATGAACAACGGATTCATAATGGTTTTCAATATATTTGCAAAGAGGTGACAAGGAATAATTTGGTACAAAGTTGTATCTAGGTAATCTTGTGTGTAATAGGGGTTCAAAATGTCCACTAATAGGATCTGTATCATGAAAAAAAAAAATTAGTGGAATTGTATCTAGATCATGGTTGAAGAACAAATACCTTGTTTTCATTGTTAGTGACCAGACTCCAATTGGTATGTTCAACCACTTTGATAGCCATCGTATGCAAAATATGTCTCCCCATAGGCCTCTTTCAGATTGGAAATTTCTATTAGATGCAGAAAAACGCATTCTACGAAGGTATGTGTCAACATCGTGAATTCCATGAGTTGATATAACATGATAGGATCTAGTTCATATTGGTATGATTCTTTTGCCTCTGTGTCATTGCGCTGTAGACAATTGAGAAAATGGTCTATTATTCCATTGCGTAGTTCAATAGATGAGTAACGAAAGTGTAGAAGCACTTCAAATGCATTGAAAAAACAATCTCCAGGAGTATATGCAAATTGTTGTAGTCTGAAGAGACTATGGTTCATTAAAACGATATCAATATTAGCATCTATGCAATGTTTTTTTGCTGGATGGTAGTTTTTAATGTCTATGATTTCAACCATTTTTTCTATGTATTTATTCTTTAGATTCGTATGGTGATTTGTTTACTAACTACTATGTATGTTAGATTTTTTTGTTCTCAAAGATGAGAAGAGGTTCTATAATATTTTTTGTTTTATTGAATATATGTCTATGACAATGTTTACTAGCACAAAATACTAATTTTACTGTTATATTGTATGTTTGATTTCAAAACAGTAAAATAAGAGAAGCAAAGTTGCAATTACTAGCTCCTATTTTGCATCTCTCTGTATTTTAAAAGTATCACTGCAAAACAAACAACAAGCAACGTTGATTATTGTCTTTGAAGACACGAATCTCACATAGAAGCTATGTATTCTAGAAATGATTGACTTTTGTATACAATAGAAAGCATGAAATACAGATTGTATTTGTCTTGATTAGTAAAACTAACATTTCTAGTTGTAAACAACATACTTGTAATTAAGAATATGTATGTACAGTCACATATAGACTGTAGCATACTAGCATATTCAAGGCAACAACATGCTTCATACAAAAAGCTAAACGTGATAACCGACTTGGTTATAACAAAGCATTCATCCCTTATGCAAGCCCCAACTTTATTGCACCAAAGCATGTACTTGCAAGTCAATGTAGCAAGTATTGGACAAGATAGGTCAACATAATATGTACTAATTCTAGCATTATATTTTGAAAATTTGGTGGTTACACGACCTTTCGTGATAAGACAAAATATTCATTTGAATCACGAATAAATGTATTGTATGATGATTGCTAACATCTAGTCATTGTTCTACGAACATTGACAATGATGGTGTATACAACAACAACATTTGGACGATATGAAGTCGTATCTATACGACTTGGTACGATGTCTACATTTAAAGTATTGACTATTTGTTTTCTTCTTTGCTTTCCTTCATGTTGATCTTTGACAACCACTTATTATTTTCTGCATATTAACAAATGTATTGCATAAAACAACAAAATTTGCACCATTTGAAGCTGAAACTAAACCACTTCTTACAAGGTCTACATGCAAAGTATCCAACATTTGTTTTCTCCATTGCTTTGTTTCTACAATCTATTTTGGTATTAGCGGCGTCTTCTTCTCCTATTAGTTGTTGTTGCGTCTTTGAAAGTTGCATGGCACTACATTCCATCGTTCCAAATTCATAGATTCCATTCAATGCAAAAAGTGGCGCCTAACTTTTTTAAAACATCAAGAAAAAACAACAATTTAACTATCCAAAGAAATCAACTGACTGAAGAATAAAAGCAATACCAGAAGTTGAAACATAGTAACCTGTGGAGGATAATGTGAATAATAGATGGCATAGAACAATATTGATTTAGACTGTATGAAATCTTTAAGATCCTATAATAATAACTTAGGGCATGGGACTAAGACTACCACCACCCTAGGTCCATAGAAATAAGACTAATGTGACTATTTGGGTAGCTGCTCTAATCTGCTATAAATCTCTAGGATATAGTGTAAGAAGTACTATTTTCAGTAAGCTATAACTACATAAGCTATAAACTACCCTTGCCTTTGCAACTGTTCTATTTGCTACTTCTGTTTTGACTGCTCCTAGTGATGCTTTTAGTTGATCAATTAAACTGATGACTCTTGTTAGGTGCCTTGTGTTCTGGAAGAAATTGTTTAAAGATTAATTCTAAATAACTTTCAACTGAGGTGCTTGCATTTCCTTGCCTTCATAATATGCACACGATCCAATAATTTCTTGGAGGATACCAATAACCACAAAATATCTTGAATTTTAATTTATTTCATAGAGTTTTGTTTCTGGGCCTGTCTTAACTACCCTTGGCTTTACATCTGTTCTATTAGCTACTTCTGTTTTGACTGTTCCTAGCACCGCTTTTACTTGAAAATTAAACCCATGAATTTTATTCGGTGCCTCGTCTTCTGTAAGCAATTCTTTAAAGATTAATTCTGATTAACTTTCAACTGAGGTACTTGTATTTTCTTGCCTTCATAATATGCACACGACCTAATAATTTCTTGGAGGGTACTGATAACTACAAAACAACCTGAACTTTAATTTATTTCATAGAGTTTTGTTTCTGGCCCTGTCTTGCGAGCAGCGACCGTAGTTAAATTAGTCACAAATGACTTCATCTCATGTACTATGATAGTCCAGTCAGGAGACAATTTTCTTCTGCTACTTGGTGGGTTCCGTTTCCTTTCTCTCTCCTGTTGTCATCACATTTAATATTTGTTTCGACTCTGCATGCCTTTGGATTTTATTTAACGTCTAGCAACTTCGTCATTGGCCATGGAATGCAAAAACCAGGAAACAATGCAATAAAGGCCTTCGAATTTTGTATCATAAAGTGAAGGTCAAAGTTCTTTTAGATAGAAATGATAATAATGGTGTTAATATGTTGTTTTATGAACAAGAGCATAGCTTTTGATCTAGTTAAACATCGAAGCTAGAAATGAAGTGGAATTTGATTCAGAAAATGATGATGATAATAATATACATTTTTCAATGTACGGAGGCTTTAGTAAACAGAGTCATTCTAATGGAAATGACTTTGAATCCTCTGAACCTGATACAAATGGTATTCTTATGATAGGGACCCAACAAAATTCTGCATTCTATGTTTTCTCTGAACGATATAATCTTGAGAAGTACTTCTAGAAACTTCATGAATTTGTTAAAAAGAAACAAGATTTGTAGAACGCAACAACTTTATCAAATTCGAATGGAATTTTCATGATCAATGTTTCATCGTCTATCATTTAAAAATAGAGTCCATAATAAGTAAATTGCAAGTAGAATGTCATCCATTTTGCATTCAGAATCAAAGCTAGAAAGGGAATTTAATATGTGGAATTACCTGAAAGAGTAAGAGAAATTATGCTTGGCAGACCTTCCAATCGGAGGTGCACAGTTCTAGCCTGACTTGCAAAAGCTCGCTTGCAGAGTGTCGAGTCGCACAGTAAATCCACTTCTAGATGTATTGAGCATAATACAACAATTTTGACGGTCAACAACAGAAAATCTAAAGAGCAGAAATAAAACTGACAGAAGTTCAAGAAAAATAACAACTGCAAAGTAGAAACTCGCACAAGTCCCATAATTTTATGCCATTTAATTTTGAATTAATGGTTGTTAATATCAAGAGATTTACATCGAGTGTCTGTGACATCGACTAGATCCTCCAACTCAATTTTGTACTTGCATAATGAATATCATAAATTCCATATTCAATGCCGAAAACCTTATTGTTGATAATGATTCTATGTATAATTAATAACATTAAAATACAAATTAATTTATTTGTCCAAATAGACAGAGACGATGATACAAGTAATAAAATATTCATGCATCACAATTTTATTTATGACGTTCTTATTAGCATGTGGCTGATGTGTACTTACTAATGCTATATATGACTGCGGGTCAGTCTAGAGAAGTTCACGACTAACGTCAAGTACCTCAGGGGTCAGGTTCCTTCGCCACTGTACAATATATGGTACAAACATAACTTAATTTATTCGTCTCGACTTATGATAAAAGTCTTTATATAATGACCCATGGCCTTATAACCTTACCTTTATTACCTATGGTCTCAACCATATTACATTCAGAACAGAGCGTATTTTATCATCACAATCGAAAGCCATATACATTACTACATCCATTTGATATATTGCCAATGGAAATGTTCGGATGCGATGAGTTCATCGCAATCGCAATAATTTTTATCGCCCTCCCATTAAGCCAAGGACTGCGCGAGCTGTGGTCCCACAGACCACGTGGCAGTATTACATTGAATCGCAAGTCCTTTGTGTATCGCCCAAGTGCAATGTGAAATGGTGGACCCGACGAATGTTTATGCGATGGAGTTAAATCTCATCGCGGGTCCGTTACAATCGGAATCGCAGTTTTTTGTTTGGCCGCTTTGTATTGTTGCAAGTTCGGACCCGATGCACATTATAGGGTAGATTTAAAAGGTTTTCGCGTCACAAAAGAGGCGCGATGGAGTTTTTATACTATGGTTTGTTTTAACATCGCGCATTAACGTTTTGTTATAACGTTGTAATGTTTTTTGTTATTGTGCAGCAAAAAGGTTTATAACCTTTGATTTATATGTTTTAACATTAAAAATGTGCGCCTTCATTTTGGGTGGGCCCGAAAGGGCATATTGTTTTAGTTTTATTTTTAATGTAATGTCAATATGTGCTGCAACATATAAAAGGCCTGAGAGCCTTTATAATAGGTAAGTAATGTTTTATTTTGTGTCCACATCCATTTGATATATCGCCGATGGAAATGTTTTGAAGCGATGAGTACATCGCGATCGCAATAATTTTTATCTCCCTCTGCATTAAGCCAAGGACCGCAGGAACTGTGGTCCCATAGACCATGCTATAGTATTACATTGAATCACAAGTCTTTTGTGTATGGCCCAAGTGCAATGTGAAATTGCGGACCTGATGAATGTTCATGTGACAGACTTAAATCTCATCATGGGTCCGTTACAATCGGAATCAGAGTTTTTTGTTTGGCTGCTTTGTATTGTTGCAAGTCCGGACCCGATGCACATTATAGCGCGGATTTAAAAGATTTTTGCGTCACAAAGGAGGCGCGATGGATTTTTTATACTATGGTTTGTTTTAACATCGTGAATTAACGTTTTGTTATAACATTGTAATGTTTTTTGTTATTGCGCAGCAAAAGGGTTTATAACCTTTGACTTATATGTTTTAACATTAAACATGTGTGCCTTTAAATAAATGTATTACATATATTTATATAAATTTTTTAAATGTTGTCATTTTTTAAAATAATTCAGAGACATCTTTTAAAATGAGAAATTTGAATATTTTTTTATTATATTTCAAATAAAAATACTTACAAATTAAAAAATTAAATATTATATATTTTGAATTGATAAATGTTTTTTTAAAGATATTTTTCTTGAATATTTCAAGGACCTTTGAATTAGAGTAATAAATTCCAAAAAGGTTTTAAAATACTTCAAAAACCTATGGAACTACTTAAATTAAAATATTCCAACAATTTCTTAATTATATTTTAAATATAAATATAATTATATACCGCGCATTTTCATAGTGCAATATTTTTTTATGAGCGTTGGATCACTGAAGTCCATCCGATGACGGCTCAACCGTTGGATGAGAAGGGTGACTTAACACTGGGTCCCAGTCCCATCGCACGATTCTGGACGACAAAAAGGTGTGCACTTTAGTTACGCGATGATCGTCAGATCATCGAATCGAGGGCGATAAAGATAACAACCGTTGGATGCAAAGGTATGGTAAGTTAGGGCTTTGAACAAAGTCGATGCCGAATATTGCTAGTGCAACCATTGGGTTACCATATATAGCCTAAATCAGGCAGTGGGTTCCAGCATAGGGGTTCATAAACATATATAAAAGGTAATGAATGCTTCGTATAGACATTGAATCAAAGTTGAATGCAGGCATATTTGAACGATGATTATTTACCAGTGAATTCGAAACAATTATTCGAGTGGGGGATTGTGAAGGCTCTGTTGGAAAGAATAACCAAATTCGATGAGGATCAGAACTCTGGCAACATTGCATAGATCGAAGTCAAAAGAAGGAGCGTAAGTTCACAGGTGAAATTTGGATCGGCATGGGGAGATGGCCTGGTCATGCTCGGACAATATATGCAGTGAGGAAGCATTAACCGTGGATGAAATGCGACTGGTGCAGTGAAAGAGCGCACGTAGAAAGGTAATCTTTGGTTGAGGAGAAGTGAAGAACAGAACCTTGAGCGATGAAAAAGGGCGGAACCAATCGAGTGAACAGTGAAACCACAATTGGAATACCAGCGGTCTCACGTTGGTGAAAAGCGGTAGGAGAAACCATTCAAAAAAGTGAGATCTGTGTCGCTAGCTGACACGTGGAGAAAGGTGGTAAAGGAATACCGCTTCCATCACATTTTTTTTGGGCATTAAAATTCCGTGAGAAAAAAAAAGCGATATCTACCCAGTCCGTCTGGTCTGCTAAGAAATAGATCCGAGGGTAACCGCACTTAAAGTTGCGCGGTTGATAGTGCAAAGATAATGCATGGGCCATATGTATTGCGACGACCATTGATTTCACAAGAAAAAGCCCGAAGGCGCGAGATAAACACTGGACTGTCTAATCGATGCAATAGTTAATGCCAAGATAAGTATTGTGGGCCCGAGGCGATATATATGTTATAGTTGGGTTTGAGTTCGAAGGCGTAGCATTATTATAATGTTCAATATAAGATCTTGGAAATTGGGCTGTCGAGTTGTAGCACAACATAGGTTTATATACCTTTGACTTATATGTTTTAACATTAAACATGTGCTCCTTTATTTTGGGTGGGCCCAAAAGGGCATATTGTTTTCAATAATTTACATATATTATATATCTTTAAGATATTATGAAGCTTTTTTTTTTTAATGTTTTCTTTCCTTAAAACACTTGCAATAAATATGTAGCATGAACAATTTTTGTTACAATTTAAAAAAATGTATTACATATATTTATATAATTTTTTTAAAATGTTGTCGTTTTTTAAAATAATTTAGAGACATCTTTTAAAATGAGAAATTTGAATATTTTTTTATTATATTTCAAATAAAAATACTTACAAATTAAAAAATGAAATATTATATATTTTGAATTGATAATTTTTTTTTTAAAGATATTTTTCTTGACTATTTCAAGGACCTAAGTTGCATTAGAGTAAGAAATTCCAAAAAGGTTTTAAAATACTTCAAAAACCTATGGAACTACTTAAATTAAAATATTCCAACAATTTCTTAATTATATTTTAAATATAAATATAATTATATATAAAGATAATAATTATAACAAATAAATTCTAGAAATAGGTAAGTAATGTTTTATTTTGTATTGCAAGGAATAATTATGCACAACAAAGTGATTAAGATAGGACAAAGGTTAAATGGTAATCCTGCACATGACTGGGTTAATGGTGGTTAAGCACGCCTTTGATACGCAAGGACAACTGCGGTTGAATATTGTCAAATTGGGCCTATGTGGTAAATTTCATAATAGACAAAAGATATTTACTGTGTCAGAGAAGAACTCTGTAGTAGAGTCCTAAGGAAGCGCGAGGTGAATAATGAAGGATGCACATGATAGAGAAGGTGGAACCTTCAGAAAGGAGAAGTGGAACCGTGAGCAGCAATGCGGTTTCAGAGCTTAAATCTGGTGGTATCGCGCGGCGCCTAAGGTGGTAAGTATAATTGGAAAAAAAAACGCGATCTCATAAACTGATTGACGCGTGTCCACAAGCGGTTTAGAAAAACTGCTCTCATCACGTGACTTTTAAGAATTAGCCTCCGCGCACTTTCATAGCACGATATTTGTTTATGAGCGTCGGATCACTGAAGTCCATCCGACGACGGCTCAGCCGTCGGATGAGAAGGGTGACTTAACACTGGGTCCCAGTCCAATCGCGCGATTCTGGACCATAAAAAGGTGTGCACTTTAGTTACACGATGATCATCGGATCATCAAATCGAAGACGATAAAGACAACAACCGTTGGATGCAAAGGTATGGTAAGTTAGGGCTTTGAATAAAGTGGATGCCGACTAGTGCTAGTGCAACCATTGGGTTACCATATACAGCCTAAGTCAGGCTGAGAGTTAATTAATCCAAGGATTTTATATACTGTTCAAGGGCGCTTTCAATTGGAAATGAAGTAAAGGTGTAAGTGGGTTCTAGCATAGGGGTTCGCATAGGGGTTCATAAACATATATAAAATTTAATGAGTGCTTCATATAGAGATCGAATCAAAGTCGAATGCAAGAAGATTTGAACGATGATTATTTACCAGTGAATTCGAAACAATTATTCAAGTGGGGGATTGTGAAGGCTCTATTGGAAAGAATAACCAAATTCAATGAGGATCAGAACTCTGGCAACATTGCAGAGATCGAAGTCAAAGCAAGGAGCGTAAGTTCACAGGTGCAATTCGGATCAGCATGTAGAGATGGCCTGGTCATGCTCGGACAATAGATGTAGTGAGGAAGCATTAACTGTGGATGAAATGCGAGTGGCGTAGTGAAAGAGCGCACGCAGAGATGTAATCTCTGGTTGAGGAGAAGTGGAGAATGGAACCTTGAGTGATGAAAAAGGGCGGAACCAATGGAGTGAACATTGAAACCACAACTGGAATACCAGCGGTCTCGCGTTGGTGAAAAGTGGTAGGAGAAACCGTTCAAAAAAACACAATCTGTGTCGCTAGCTGACACGTGGAGAAAGGTGGTAAAGGAATACTGATTCCATCGCGTTCTTTTTGGGCATTAAACTTCTGTGAGAAAAAAAACGCGATATCTACCTAGTCCATCTGATCTGCTGAACAATAGATCTGAGGGTAACCGCACTTAAAGTTGCACGGTTGATACTGCAAAGATAATGCGTGGGCCATATGTATTGCGACGACCGTTGATTTCACAAGAGAAAGCCCGAAGGCCCGCGATAAACACTGGACCGTCTGATCCATGCAATAGTTAATGCCAAGGTAAGTATTGTGGGCCCAAGCCGATATATATGTTATAGTTGGGTTTCAGTTCGAAGGCGTAGCATTATTATAATGTTCAATATTCTCGCATCGATAAATACTAAGATAAACCTGGGTTGAAAGCTAAAGTTAATGTGGTAAGGGTTGAACGTTGTTTCAAATACATTCCAAGGGAATTAATATAAGCGCGGATTGAGTGTTGGTTAAAGAGTATGGTCGGGATAGTCTAACCCTCCTTTATCACGCAAGGTATTATGTTGCCGAAGGGTCTAAGCTTAAGGAATAGATATTTGTTTAAAATGGCAAATCGGTACGAAACACTTAATGACATAAGATCCCGAGAAATATCAAAACCATTAAATTGATATAATTACTGACAGTACAATTAATACTAACGGTTGTAATATCTCAGAGGTGTGGAGTTCGAAAACGCTCAAACCGTGAAGTTAATATACATATATACGAAAAGGCTATAAAACATAGATAAAAACCATTGAAATTGGCACTAAGATCTATGCATTTTGCAATAACATGTTGAAACTATCCACCATTCAGATGAAAGAAAAATAAATAAAAAAATAAATTATTAAAACTTAACTATAGCCAAACTATACAAAAATTGAACAAATATGTCTAATCAAAGACAATTAATGTCACTATCAAGCAAAACTTGATGCGTAGTGAATGAAACCCATTAAACCAATCATAGTTTAAATAAATACAATTAAAATATTTGAAAAAATTAAATTAATTTCATTTATAATTTTAACTTTATTAATTGTTGTTGTATGTGGGTAGTAGCACAATTGACAAAAAAATATGTTGCCAAGCCCTTCTATATCCAAATGATTGGAAGTTCTATCTCGTCTCACCAGGCGAACCAAAAAGAATATAACTTTATAAATTATTGTTTTCATGTTCAACATGTAAATCGAATGCATAATAAAACTAAAGCCCCAGGTAAGATGGCCCAACTCGTAAATATCTCATTGGTCCCATAATAATTGTAAGTGTTGACCGATTCTCACAGGTAAATTGTTTATCACAATATTGTGACCAAATATGAGTGGTAAATTGGCATATTCAGAAGCAATTTGTTGGAACTTTAATGATAAAAGGTTCATCACTATCATTTGTATATAATGTAAGAAATAAATTGTTTGTTACAATAATTTGTAGATTAAATATAGTTATATTTTTTGTGTTTATTTATCAGTTGAATAAATTGTGTGTTGTAAATTTTTATTTTTGAGTAAAGGTATTACATGTTATTCATAGTTTTTTTTCGGTACGAGAGTTATTATTTTATTTAAATTAGAAAAAAAAAAGTTATACTTTAATCATTATATTATTTAAGTTCTATGTATAAAAAATAATTTCTAAATTAAAATAATAATGATGATTTAATTAGGTATAGCTATCTCCAAACATGGCTTGTAGAATTTTAAATTTTTGATAAATGGAAGGTTGAGATTTCATTTGGAGCTAATATTATTGGTCTTGTAACGAAAACAATGGATGATATTATTAAATAATTTTTATTTTTCCATCCACTGGTGTCATCCATGTTCCAGTTTCTTGCCTTCCCATCACCTAGGGTGGCCACATTACAAATTCAAATCACTTTGGCCACATTATGAATTCAATCCACTTGTCATTTTATGTTACAATTTCTTTGCGATTGGGACATTAACCTTTTGATTCATTAGCAGTAAGTGGGAGTGCTTGTTGGCTGACGAAGTGGAAGTCGAGACATTAACCCACTTGATTTATTTGGCAGGAAGTGGGAGCATTGGATGATGAGTGAAGTAGACAACCTCACGAATGCGAAAGACCACAAAAATATCTACATGGATGCTAAGATCATCACATGTGACAACCAAAATATTTTTATCCATTCTTTCAGACATTTTCTATAATTTCAAACAATAATCTAATGAAAAATTGTCTTCAAAGGTTGCATTATATTTTCTTGAAGGAAATATAGAATGCTATCTCATCCTTTGCTTCTTTTGATAATGATATACATGAATGGGTTTCCATCATACATAAAGATTATTGAAGCAGCTAAAATGGGGTTAAGATGGGTTTAATTTGCGATTCTTATATTGTACACTACGACTACTGCTAGGTAAGTTCTTGATTGGATAATGTATATAATAGATAAGTTGTTTTACTTACACTAGTGGTCATGTCAAAAATTGCTCATGTATTTGAAATTTTTTATCCAAGGGTACTCTTACTCTGCATCCAATAATGTGATATGCAGATATATTCATATTTTGAAGTGCAATGGGATCCACTTTAAGATATATATATTTTTTCTTTTTAAATTACATTTTTCATTGATGGTGGTACTAAAATATCATTTAAATTACATTGGTAGGATCTTACATTATAAGTTGCACGAGGTCTGATTTTCTTTGGACAAAGTTTCATCTTCGTTGTTTCTATTTACTTATGAATTTGCAACCTATAATATGAGGATCCTATTACTTGCCTTCCTATAATCCAATAAGAATAAATGTTAATTTTTCGAGGTGAAATGGGATATGCTCTCAAAGATGTACACAATTGTGTTCTTTAATCTAATTTTATATTAAAAAAATGCATTTAAAATCAATTGATTAGACCTTAAGTTATGGATTGTGTGAGAAATCGATATATATTTTAATAAAAGTCCACCTTGGTTTTCTTCATTCACTCTCTAGATTATAGACAAATTAACATATGTTTGTTTCCATGTTCACAATATCTTTGAAAACATGGACTACACAATGTTACACAATATTTTTTCACCGTCCCTTCAATCCCCATCCCGAACATTAGAGGACCATTTTAGTGACTTCTGTGTATTTTCATACATTACTATAAGTTTCATTGCATCCCTTGGCATGTTGAGAACATTTCCTCTGTTGATCATTCCTCAAGCATACTCTCAAAAACATGTGTTTCTAGGTCGGTGCTGGTAGGTAGTTATGGCCTCGCGCCTAGACAGAAAGTAACACTGGGCCCCATGCCCATTGGCACTCTGTCTCAATGTCTCACCCACGTCGAGCTATTTTTGGAATGTTTTTTAAAATATAAGCGAAGTTTCCATTCCTAACTACTTCATGAGCGGAGTCATCATGGTCTATTCGACTGAATAACGTCGAAATCCTCCCTTTAGCTTCTTGTTTCCTATAATTTTGCAACTCCCCAAAGGATAGGACGTCTCTTACACCTTATAAGGGATCCCAAAACATTCACTCCCCTCCTATATATACATCCTTCTCACATTGTTTCAGCTAGCTGAATAGTCCTTACTATAACTGATGTGAAGAACAAGGTAGAGAGGAATCCATTATCGAGAGAGAGTTTAGGCCATTGCCTCATAAAGTTCGATCCTCGACGAACGCTTGAGGCACGCCTGATTGAACCCATCTAAGAAGGCTGCAACGTCAAGGAATTAAGGTTGTAAACTTATTTTCTCTTATATTAATGCATGACTGGTTTTTTGGTTCCAGTTTTGTGTTTATGCGAAATGTTTGATTCTCCTTGACCAATGAAATAACTATAAATGAAAGTATGCATTTGTATGTTGTCAACGTTCACTTGATCTTCGTGCAGGTATGTCGACACTATTACTGAAGGACTGTGACGCAAGAAGATGAAGATCAGTAGACCGCTTCTGCAAGCTACGTTGGAAGCATCGGACCAAGGTAGGTCATCTATCCCAACTCATTCTTCGTTTATAAGATAGGAGTCTGAAAGTCCAACATGTTCCCTTGTTGTTAGAACCACCCTAGGGCTAGAGGGATCGCCTCTGTCCATAGAGGGGATTTACCTGCACGACACACAATAACTCAGCAAAGGAAAATTCAGGTCATACTATAAAACATGTTTGATGTTAAGGGATGCATATCATTAAAGAGAAATTCAGGTCAAATTGTCATAAGTGCTTGAAGTTAAAGAAATTTCAAGTTATGCTATCATATATATTTGATGTTCCTAAAAGAATATCATTAAAATATGGAATATTAGGGTGAAATCATAAAGTTGGGTTACACTTTTTGCTGAGAGAGGGCAAATTTGGGTGAAAAAATTATGGCTCAATCGAGCCATTTAAACACTCGATCGAGTTCCTTGAGCACTAAAAAATAATCTCGATCGAGCATTAAAACTAAATCTTGATCGATCTCCTTTGTAACCCCAAGTTAGGAGCCATATCGAGCTTCATGTCTTGATCGAGCCCTAAATCTCCATCAAGCATTAAATATGGAAATTTTAAAATTTATGCAAATATCAATAATGATATGAAAACTTTAAAATTATAAGTATTTCAAGGTTAAAAAAACAAATTTAATTACTAATTACATTTGAATAGGTAATTAACAATGGGGTGGATTAATTTCTCATTGCATTTCTACCATTTTGGTGTATAAATTGAAAAATGATTCTATCCCACTTGCAATTGAAATTGTAATATTCTTGTATTTATAATTTGGTAACTTAAAAATTAGTTTTTGATATGATTTAAATTTTCGATGTTAAATAAAAAAATTATTATAAATATAATTTAAATAATAAATATATTAAACATAAACTTTTTTTATTAATTTGAGTTAATACATATTATAATTTTTTATATTAATAAGTGTAACTCAAAAATGGGAATTTGACGTTGCTCAAAATGTGTATTTTATAAAATTCGCTAAAGAGTTAATAAACATGATTCCCTAGGTCATAATAATATCTATTAAAAAAGCTTATATATATAGTAACAACCCTCGGTTAAAACTTCATGTAATAAAGTAATAAAGGAAAAATAAGACCAAGGTCATGGGACGCATATTCCAAGCTGAAAGTTGGGAAAAACATTATAGTCGATGTTCATTTGGTTTATTATGGATAAGGAAATTGGGAAAGGCAATAGGTTGCATATGAGGAGGAAATTGAAGGAAATTAGTGGAAATTAAAGAAAATATAGGACTCATTAATAAAAAGGCTTATGACGATCAATTCACAACTTTTTGACAGTTTTGGGTTGGAGCTCTCTCTCTCTCTCTCTCTCTCTCTAATACTCTTTCACACTTAGAACATTCTTGGAGCACTCTAGCATTGGAGAAAGGAAGGAAAAAAAGGACAAGGAATCAAAGAGAATAAATAATCAAGCAAGGAAGAGTTGGATCAAGCAATTACAACGTGATTACTTGTAGCTATTTAGTTGCATGTATACTTTCCTTGTTATTTTTGGCATGCATGGTACATACATGTGTGTATTTTGTTCTCTTTTTGTGTTTGGCATGGGTTTTACAAGTGTGACAATGGTTTCATCATAGCCTTTCCATTTCCAAATAGTCATGGCGTGATCGGGTTCTTTAATGTGGTTTAGCTTTGGATTTCCGGATGGTTTTGGAACTAGGTGATGTGATCTCGAGAAAATTCCCAAGGGCCTATAAATCCCTTCACTGGTAATGGTTTGATACGTGGTCAAGCTTGAGGGAGGAGATGGGAAAATTCCTCAAGGTATTGGTGAATAAATTTGGAGGCATCCAAGCTTTTTTAGGGCCTAGTGATCCCTTGACTAGTTTTGGTGGGATTGTGGTAAATCCTGGTAGTGTATGTTTATTTGTTTGGACCTAGGAATTCTTTGCTTGGTAATTGCAGGATTGTGGTAAATACTGGTTGTATAAGTGCTTGTTTTGGGCCTAGGATTCCCTTGATTAGTTTTTGGGGGATTGGGGTAAAGCTTGAGGAAGCCCTAGTTGTTATATTGTGACTTCCACATTCATCCTTGAAATATGGCATAGGGGATGATTGGCTAAAAGAAATATTTGGTATAGCCCAATCTATGGTCGATTGGTATATGGAAGTCCCTGAATTGGTTGGATTTTGAGTATGTTAATAAGAGATATTCCTCTTGTATTTTATGAGTAGTTATACTTGTTATTATCTGGATTTGATGGTTGTTATATCATTGCTATTATTCTGGTTATATGCTGGTTATAAGCATGGTTTTATGACAGACTTTAGTATGGATCTCATCGTGTTTTTATTAGTAAACGAATTGTTAATGAATGTATGAAATAATAGAGGATAATGCATATATTGAGAAAAGGCATCAGTCATTCCTGATGATTCTCAGATAAGTATGAGACCCCTATGTTTAGATATGTAATTATGCCGTATATATCTCATGTTCACAATGTGTTTGATGAAATGTTTGTTATGGTTAGGCCTATTTAGGTCAAGTTGTTGATTAATTTTTGTATATATATCTTTACCTTGATGTATTTTATCATTCAAGAAGGTTCTATCAAGTTATAGGTAGAGGTCTAGATATTATCCCTTAAAAGTGGTTCAAATCTTGGGGTCGCATGCACAAAAATGGATAATTTAGAATGCAGTCTCTAGGAAGCATTATCCATGCATTTGGAGGCTTACAGTTACTAGCTTGCCTTGTTATGTAAGTGAATTGGATACCAGATGAGTGAAAAAAGAAGTCTAGATCAGTGTCTGGGCACCTGGAGGGGTTGTTTAGCTTCTGGGGGTCATGTAGTTCTTGATGAAGGTCAGTAAATTTTCAGTTCGACGATTCCACATCCTTAATTGTACCTAGGACGTTGAGTCATATCATAGTAACTCTACATCACATATTTACCCTGGTGGACGGGTGAACTTGGGTAAGTGTGGGAGGAGGGTGATACAAAGTAGTATTGAAGCATGGTTCACCACTTAGACTCGATGGGTGGAATGTGTTTGTCATGCATGCATGAAGGTTGTATATGTGCTTGTTATGTATGCATGGCGGTGGTCATTATTACAATTATATTTACATTTAGAATTTGATGATATTGTTTCTGGGATGTGTTTGTCATGTATGGATGTCGATTTTATATGTATTTGTTATGCATGTAAGTGTCTATATGTTTTTATGCACGCATTGTTATGGGCGTGGTTGACATACATAAGGTCATGGTATGCAACTGATATTGTAATTCATGATGTTTATATACTATTATGATTATGGCTATACATGTATCATGTTAATATGGTTGATCTTGCATACGAGATATTCTCCACTGAACTATATTGAGGTATGTTGGTTATGTCTATATTTTGGTTTAGATGACATTGTATACTTGCAGGAAGAAAATGATCAAAGATGACTAGAAAAATGGTGGATTACAATTCATAAGAATCTCCCTATAGATCAGAAGAGCAACATAGTGATGGGTAATCGCCTCACATAGAAGACACTTTGAGAAGTTTGAAGGGAGGAATAAGAAGCTTCAAAGAAGATAATGACAGAATCATTTTGTGACAAGAGAGACTTTCCAGGGAAGATACGAAGCAAGCAGAGGTAAATGAATTTATCCTTCTGAGTTTTTAAAACTTGCAGAGGCATGGAAAACCATGAATCATTTATGGACATGAAGATCGGACTAATGGAGCATATGGTATCAGGTCTCATGGTGGGCACATGTTAGATAGGGATGACACATTCAAAGATGGCAGGTGCTTGGACACACCTGATAAGAGAGGCAACGGAAATGGGTTATACACTAGTTCTGGTTAAGAAAGTATTTTGGTCATCATCGTTATCATCCTTATAGGAGGAGTGATAGGGGATATTTGCTGGATGAGTTCAAGAAATCAAAGCCACCTACATTTGATGCAGATTTGAAGAAATCGGAGGATGTAGAGGCATGTTTTCCTGGGATGAAGAAATTATTTTAGCTACATGACTACACAAAAAACATGAAGGCAAAGATAGTTATTTTCATCCTCAAATGGAAAGTGGACATCTGGTGGGAAGATGTGAAGCGGGTAAGAGACATTAGGATGAAGGAGTTGATTTGGCATAAATTCAAGAGACTTTTTAGGCAGTATTACTTGTTAGAGAGGTACTATGACAGTAAATCCAATTAGTTCTATGAGATGAAGATGGGATTAATGATAGATGAGGAGTACACGACTAAATTCCTAGAGTTTTTGAGGTATGTACCGTATCCTAAGGGTGATAAGGCCAAATTTTCGATATTTGTTAGTGGATTACCATTAGAATTTAAGGATTGGATTGAGTATGATGAGCCTTGGAAACTTGAATAATTCATTGGGAATTTGAAACATTTTTATGAGAAATCAAAGCGTAAGAGAGAGTCTCAACAAGGTTGGAAAGAGAAATACAACACTAATGGAAAATAGACACTGATGCAAACAAGACCTCATGATGCAGGTGAGAAAGAGAATGTTGTTCCTTACAAAAATTTTAATGTAGTTAAGAAGGGACATGGCTCGCAACTTGGAGAGCATCAGGATAGAGGCGGTTGTAGGGGATAGCTGTAGTGTTGGATATGTGGCAAGAAGCATCTCAAGAAGGAACTCCCATCATATCAGGGTGGTGGGCCTCTTATATACAATGCACAAGAGGCACAAACAGTTGGGGATGTTGGGAAGAGAATTCCTCGGATCTATACTACTTTGGGTAACACACATGCGAACCACCAAAGATTTATTATCAAGATGGATGGTAAGCTTTTTGATCAAGATTTTTCTATTTAGATTGACCCTAGATATAATTATAGTTATGTTAACCTTGAACTAGTGGATAAGTGTGGGTTCATGAGAAAATAAGTGCATGTAGAGTCCTGGGTAGTGTAGTTAGCCACATCTACTAAAAAAATGGTTCATCATTGGGTAAGAGATTATGCATTTGAGCTGAATGGCATGCCTATGTTAGTGCATCTAAATGTACTTTCATTGGGATCATAAAGTATTCTTCTGGGTATGGATATGTTGTACCTTCATAGGACCAAAGTACATTTTTATGACAAGGCTATTGAGTGACTAGATGACAATGGAGAATAGAGAATCTTGCAGGGTAAGAAGAAGGCTACATCAGTTATAATGGTTACTGTTATACAAGAGAAGCATAGTCATAGGAAATGGTCTGTGTTATTTGCAGTGGATATTTCGAGTGAAAAATGTAAGTATGTTGAGGATGCGGAAGTCTTGAAGAGGTATCCAATTTTACAACATTTTTAGGATGTATTCCGAGCAGACACTTCAGAGTTTTCGTGATGCAGGGGCATTAGACACTAGCCAGCAACATAGGAGCTTTTGTCCACATGTTGTGGCTAGGAGGGTTTGAAATCCATCGAATTGTAACAGCTAGGTGTCAATACCTCAGCTGACTGTTTTTATTTAGATTAGTTAGGATTGGTAGAAGTCGAATAGTTGGATTCGATCCATCTGTCAGTTCAGTTAATTGAATAAGTTGTAATTAGACCTTTGATTTCTAGAACGGTCCTCTCAGAGGAACCGAAGAGTCATATATTGATGTATATAAGTTGTATTCCTCGGATGCATTGAAGGGAGAAAGGAGAAAGAGAGAGATTTTCTGAAATAGAATCTGTGTGTTCACAATTGCTTCCAGTTAAATAATTTCTGTACGCATTGGCCTTAGGGTTGTTTCGAATCCTTGATTGTGAAGAGATTGTTTAATTGTGAGGTGATTGAACTCTGTGCACATATAATTACTGGGTTGAACTGTTGTATAGATTCTGCATATCTTTGTCTATCATTTCCCTCAATTTGTTCGAACAGACTCTGTTGAATAAATCCCCACTCATAAAAGAAGTCTGCGAAAACCTGTGGTTATTTAACTCTGTTTGATGATAATATAAATCCCGCTTAATAAAGAAAATTACGTTTGTTCGTTGTCAATTGGAAATTCCTAACCAGGGTCAGAACCTGAGTTAACAAACGGAGAGTATACAAAGGATCGCGCAAACCCGGATGACCCTTGGTTAGTCACTGTTCAAAAACCACAAATGGATTTACAAAGGCGGATTTACCATATCGCACCGCTTTTGGTGAATGAGTGGTATTTCCCGGTTGAGGAGCGATTCCACAGATCTATCGACACGTGGCGAGGTAGACCCACGGAAAACCACCGTTGCTGCACGCCATTGTGTGTTAAAGTTCGTACCAGGACGCCGAGCGATATGCGTACATGCCATTGATTTGGGAAGGGGCCATCGGACGATGATCACTTGCTATAGATGCGCGGAGGATAATGAGGTACGGTGCGTGTGTTTGATTGGGCTATCGATCATATAGGTGGGGCCCGGAGCCACGGTTTATTATAAGCCATTTCTTTAAAAGGCGTGGAGTATTAATATAAAGTTCGAAAGGTATGAACGTTGGTTATAAGGCATGGCGCACATAAATAAATTGAATTCCTACAATTAAACGTGTATGAGTGCGAAGGGTTGTAACCTTAGTCCTAAGGTTCAGTTGGTGGAATAAAAGTTCGGGAATTACGTTGGGAATTCAAAAGTTGGGAATGAAATTATTTGTCAATTTCTTTGAAATTGATAAATAAATAAATAAAAAGAAGATTAAAGAGCCACGTGGGGTAAACCAAAGGGAAATGCTGACAGAGTCACGACTACGGTTTATCATCTCTCCTTAGAAGGGTCTGAATTCAGTTTTGTTGTGTCATTTCACCTCATAAGGAAGTGGAATTTTCTATTGAGTTGGTACTAGGAGTAGCACCAGCATCGAAGGTACCATACAGGATGAACACTCCAGAGCTAGTGGAATTGAAGTTTCATTTGAAGGAAATTATTTAAAAAGGATACAATAGGCCAAGTGTATCGTCATGGGGTGCATCAATTTGTTTGTGAAGAATACTGATGGCATTTTTAGATTATGCATTGATTACAGGAAGCTGAACAAGATAACCATCAAGAACAAGTATCTATTGTCAAGCATTGATGACTTGTTTAACCAATTGAAGGGAGAATCGGTGTCCTTGAATATTTATTCGAGATTAGGATACCATCAGGTACGCGTTAAAGAAGAGGAAATCTACAAGACTTATTTCTGGATGAGGTATTGGTATTATGAGTTTCGTGTAGTTCCTTTTGGTTTGACTAATGCTCTAGCTATTTTAGTGTGTTTTATGAATGGTTTGTTCCATCCTTATCGAGGAACGTTTGTGATTGTATTAATTGATGATATATTATAAGAATGAGGAAGAGCATGCTAAACAATTAGTATCAGTATCAATATTTCTAAGAGAGCATCAGTTGTATGTCAATCTTAATAAATGTAGTTTCTTTCATACAAAGGTACATTACTTGGGACATGTTGTTTCCAAGGAAGGCATAATAGTGGATCCATAAAATATAATAGCTATAATGGAATTGGAGCCTCGTAGGAATATGGATGAGAGGAAAGAAAATAAATTTGAATGGACAGAGGAATGTGATGCAAGTTTTGATTAGTTGAAACAATTGTTAACAAATTCTCTAGTTCTCAATGTTGTTGATCCGAATAAAGAGTTTTTGGTGTGTAAAGAGGCCTGCGAGAGAGGACTTGGTGAACTCCTCATGTAGGAGGGACATGTGGTATGCTACGAGTCGAGGAAATTGAATGGGAAAGGGAAGAACTATGTGACGTATGATCTTGAGTTGCCATCAATCATACATGCATTGAAGATGTGGAGGCACTATCTTCCTGGTAGAATTTTTGTATTGATGAGTGATCACAATGGGTTGAGATATTTATTTGACCAAGAGAATTTCAATTATAGAAAATCCAGATGGTTGGCCATGAGAAGTGAGTTTGACTTTTAGATTAGTTACATCAAGGGTAAGGAGAACAATGTTGTAAATTCTCTTAGCAGAAGAGTGCAAGTAAATCACATAACAACTATGAGTTGATATGGGATAGATTTACATGATCAAATCTTATAGGAACTAGAACAAGATGATAGATATAGGGAGCTTAGGCACAAGTTACAACAATAGGGTACAAGTGATAAAGATGCGAATTATCATCTCACAACATATGGCTTGGTCAGATTTAGGGAGAAAATATATGTGCTAGACAACAGTGAGACCAAGAAGTTTATCTTGAGGGAATTTGATGTCAAGCCACATTAAGGTCATTTGGGATATCAGAAGACATTTATAGTGGTTAATAAGTTATACTATTGGCCGAATATGAAGAAAGTGGTAGCTAAGTATGTTGCCAGGTGTTTGGATTGTCAATAGGTAAACGAAAAGTGTAAGAATTCAGGTGGTTGACTACAACCAATTCCAATTCCAAAGTAGAAATGGAAGGTCATTTCCATGAATTTAATTATAGGCTTTCTGAGGAAATCTAGGTAGCATGATTCTATCATGGTTGTGGTTGACAAGTTAACTGAGTTAGCTCACTTTATTCTAGTGAAGTTTACTTATTCAACTAGTGATGTAGCATAGGTCTTCATTAGGAAGATAGTGAATTTGAATGGTGTTCCAAAGAAGAATGTGCTAGAAAGAGATACTAAGCTCACTTCCAGATTTTGGAAGGAGTTATTTGCAAGTTTGGCCTTAAATACAACTTAACATCCTTAAAATATGGAAAAACATAGAGGGTCAATAGGATTTTGGAGGACATATAGAGAATGTATGTTATGCATCAACAACAGAAGTGGGAAGAGTATATTATACAAATAGAGTTTTCTTACAACAATGGGTATCAGGAGTCACTAAGGATGAATCCTTTTGAGGCACTTTATGGGCACAGTTGTAATAATCCTATCAATTGGAGTGATCCAGTTAACATGGTGTTGATAGGAAGAGATATGTTGGTAGAGATGGAACATGAAATGCAGGTTATAAAGAAGAATATAAAGGCATCATAGTATAGACAAAAGAGTAATGCATATCAACATAGGGAATTTAAGGAGTTTCAGGTTGGGGAACATTTGTGCTTGCACATCAAGCACAAGAAGATCTCCTTGTGGATTAGGTCATGTGAGAAGCTGACACCTCAGTATTGTAAGCCTTTTGAGATCCTTGAGAGGACTGGATTAGTGGCCTGCAGACTTACATTGCCTTCGACAACGAAATTCCATGATGTTTTCCATGTTTCACTGCTTAAGAGATATATAAAATATGTTGATCATGTTATTGATTGGTTTGTATTGCAGGTGGAGGAAGAAAGAGAATTCCAGCCAAAACCTCAGTGCATTTTACAACGGAAAAAACTCATGATTCAGAATCAAGTAATTGAGCAAGTTAAATTATAGTGGAATCACTTTGGGCTTGATGAAGCTACATGGGAGATAGATGATCAGATGCAGGCTATGTATTCTTTATTATTTTCAAGTGAAGAAAAATGAGTTTTGGTATATGTATACATATTTATATATGGTTGTAATTATAAATACCGCAATGAGATATGTTATAAATCTCCAATAAGCGGTATGGTTGTCAGGTTATTATGTTTTTCATGTTGGTTTTATTCTCAGCAAGTTGATATTGTAAATACTGCATTGAGTTAAGTTATAAATATCCATGGGTAGTATGTTTTTGTCTTCAACAGGATTTCTAGTTGTAGGTGTCATTGAACACCTAGGAGGGTGTTCCACTAAGGGGGATGGGTCTATAACAACCTCGGGTTAAAAATTCATGTAATAAAGTAATAGAAGAAAAGTAAGACCAAGGTTATGGGACATGTATTCCAAGATGAATGTTGGGTAAAACATCCTAGTGGGTGTTCATTTGGTTTATTATGACTAAAGGAATTGGAAAATGAAATGGAAAAGGATTTGAAAAGGAAAAGAGGCATTACTTGACATCTTATTTATGAAAATAATGGAAATTAGGAGAAAAGGAAGGTGAAAGGTCACATGTTGCATGTGAGGAGGAAATTAAAGGAAATTAGTGGAATTTGAAGAAAATAGAGGCCTCATTAATAAAAAGGATTATGAGGATTATTTCAAAGCTTTTTGACAGTTTTGAGTTGGATCTGTCTCTCTACTTTCTCTCTCTCTCTCACATACTCTTGCACAATTAGAGCATTCTTGGATCACTCTAGAATTTGAGAAAGGAAGGAAAAGGAGGTAAAGGGAAGAAAAGTTCAAGCACAGAAGATTTGGATCAAGTGGCTACAACGCAATTGCTTTCATGTATCGAGTTGCATGTATGATTTCCTTTCTAGTTATGGCATGCATGTGTGTATTTGGTTCTCTTGCTTTCATTGGCATGGTTTTTTCTAGGTGTGACAATGGTTTCAATTTGTCCTTGAATTTATACATAGCCATGGTGTGATGGGGTTATTTCATGTTGTTTAGCTTCGGAACTTCGGATGGTTTTGGAATTGGGTGAGGTCGTCTAAGGAAAATTCCTAAGGGCCTAGAAATCCCTTGACTCATAATGGAGGGATATGTGATAAAGACTCGGGGTGGATATGGGAAAATTCCTCAAGGTATGGTGAATCAATTCAGAGTCATCCAAGATTTTTCAGGGCCTAGTTATCCCATGACCAGTTTTGGAGGTATTGTGGTAAATCCTGGTATTCCATGTTTTTTTGTTTGGGCCTAGGAATCCCCTGAACGGTAATGGAGGAATTATGGTAAATCATGGTTAAATAGGTGTTTTTTTTGGGAATAGGAGTCCCTTGAACGATTTTGGATGGTTTTGTACGTTGGGATACAACCTTCAACTGAGTAGAGATTAGTGGCCAAGCCATTTATTTAAAACTGTAAAAGAATTAATTTGTTTTCCCATCATTTTCTAAAACCCCAGAACCTTGATTAAAACCATTTATTCTTCAATGCGTGAACAATCTTTCATAATGGCCTTATGATGTTGAATACAAATGAAAAAGGGAATAGAAATAAGTGACAGTGGAAAGTATTAGATAATAGGTTGCTTCACACAAAATCTTTTATCTTCAACTTTAGAGGAAAATATAACAAGCATGAAATGGAATTTAGAAAAGAGGAGAACATCATTAAGGATTTTTAACCTTAGTTTATAGAAACTGAAACTCATAGAACTGTAAAATCAAATCCCATCAACTTCATTAATATTTTCTAAGAAGAAAACAGTAACAAAATATGTGACATAGAAAACGTATCATATCCAACAAGTTGTGGAATCATTGTGAAAACATTATTCAAATGCATATGAAGAGTGAAAGTACAAAATTGTGATTGCTTCTAAGGTCCAAAATTATGGAACCCTCAAAATTTCTTATTTTCTAACTTTTATCTTCGCCCCTTTGATTAATTGTCGAATCAGTTTTTGAAACTAAATTCTTAAAACAGTTAATAAAATGTTTTTTAATTGCCCTTTTTTAAAGATTCTCTTTACAATAATGAATTTACATTTTTCATTTCAAATTATATATATTACTTTGATAATATATATAATATATTTATGGCCCACTCGTTTTACAGTTTTTATACATAATGATGCTCCCAAAATGTAATTAAGCCCATAATATATTTAAACACAATTTATATACGAGAGCTGAAAACACCATCGCATGGATGTTGAGAACAATAAAGGATATGGATGGCGCATGGGTTCATTTTTCAATAGGGGAATTTTGAGGTCTAAAATGGGCCTCCTAAGGAAATTAGAAAAGAATAGTGGAAATAATAAAATAAGAGTGGATTACATCATCAAATTTTAGAGGGAAAAAAGAAAAAATTATTTTTTCAACTCGTATTTTCAATTTATCTCCCAAAGTTTTTACTCAAATTTCGAGTGTGAGTACTCGTTATATGAAAAATTTAATTCCTCATCCAAGGAGTACCCATGTTGCATACTTTCGATGGACCCTGCTACACGAAAAATGAGAATTTCATGAAAAACAATATTGACATCATGTGTTTTCATTTATTTCTCATTTTTCGTGTAGCAGGGTCCATTGAAAGTATGCAACATCGGTACTCCTTAGACGAGGAATTAAATTTTGCATCCAACGAGTACTCTCACTCGAAATTTGAGTAAAAACTTTGGGAGATAAGTTGAAAATACAAGATTAACAAGTAGTTTTATTATTTTTTAATATTTTTACCCTTTTACTTAAAAAATGGTGAATCATCCCCCATGGTTGACATCATCATCGTGAATCTTATTGGTTATTATAAATTTTATCTTGGTTGTCAATTTTTCTTAGGAGGCCCATTTTAGACCTCAAAATTCCTCTAATGCTTGTTCGCACATTACCTATCCAAAACCATCAACCTCTTACAAGGACACCTCTAGAGGTTTCTATAAATGAGGATGATGATGTTGTAATGGGTATTGACCGTTGATATGTTTGATTGGAAGTTTGGGAAAATTTCTTTATAGGATAACTTCACCATTTAACCTTCGAGCACTTTATGCCACTGGGGTGTCATTGAATCTAGGGATAATGAATATGAGCCTTCGCTACACTCAAACCTGGCATAATCATAATCCTATTTTATTTAACTTCAAGGAATCCTATCATTAAATCTCTTTCACTATGGTTTGATTACTCATTTGCGATTGACTTTTTGGCTCTCATCATAAGCATGGAAGATTTCTATATCACCGAAAATTTGATTCAGAACACTAACAATCTCCAGCTGTGGATTTGAAATAACCATCCTCTGCTGAACTAGTGCTAGATGATGGGCGCTGACTTTAATGGAAGTAAACAATACCTTGAAAGCAATGTGCAACCTAGCTTCCCAGAATTAATCTACAATTGAACAAGTTTTTGATAGTAATGGCATGTATTCACATATAGAAGCTGAAATGTCCATTAAACGATGGTTCTCAATACAATACATGACCTTATTTTTAATTAGATTATTTAACTCTGCAACTGGAGTTGCATTACCTTCAGAGAAGGTGCAGAGAACAAATATTTCCTACAACGGAGCTAATTTTGGATCTTGATGTATATTATTCTCAAAAAACTCATACAAGATACTAGCATCCACAAGCTATTGTTTGAAATTGGGATGTTTGGGTAAGAATATTAATAACTCCAGGAATTGTGTCACAAAAGTAGTAGCACACACGTAGTAGTGATTTCGTGATATAACTGCTACAAATATTGATGATACCATATAATTATCATAATATCTCTTTTCTAGATAGTTCATTAAGAAACGGTGGAGTCCTTGCATTGTTTGAACACTTATAATAACAAAATCAAATGCCGCTTTTCCTTTCTCACCATGCATCATACCCAATAGTGCAATTTTCATGTTTCTTTTGAGAGACGGAGAACTAGGTAGTGGAACCATCATTTGCTTAACATAATATTTTTGTTAAGAGTCCATATTAGTTTCACATATACTTGAGACAAGCTTTAAGAAAATGTATTTTGAAACTCAGAAGTTGCTAATATTGTCTTTGGGAATTCTCATATTCTACCTCAATTACTGCAAATCCATTCTTCACATCCTCATCAGTTTTCAAGATCGTTCGAGATGCTCTCACAAGCCCTTTGTCCAAAGTTGTTCCCTATGGATGTACTCAGTATTGATTTCATGAACAAGATATTACTTTAGAAAGGGAAGTGTCTTTTTACTATATCCACTCTTTACCATAACATATAATGTGATAAACCTACAAATTTCTGATACAGTCGTTGCAATTCCTCTGCAAATCCACCATATGGTAACCAATCTGCAGGAGAAAAGTTTATAGCTTCTACACAATTCAATCCACAATTAAAAACCCCATAAAATGACTTGGTAAAAGTTATAACAAAGTTACAAGGCTCCTATAATGTTTTATAAATAGGAACACCACTTCCTTTGAAAATAATTATATTTAACACGGTGGCTGACTAAAATAGCAAGTCAGGTTGTGCTTCAAACTAGTCTGGAAATGTCTTCTACATGACCTGTTCAAATGCTTCAGCCATGCTTCCTGGAACACTATACCAACATTTTGGCTCTTCCCAATGAAAATAATTGAAGGAATAAAAGCAGTAATCTTCAAAATGCCAACAAAATGATGAAAACAAAATTCCTATAAAAATCCAAGGAACCATAATGTCTGCAATATTATCATCCCAATACTTTGTATGGGTGCTCGCTTTGATGAAGTATAGAAGTTCTAACAAGCATATTCTCTTTTCTTGCAAGGAAGTGGGAAATTTAGAAACTGAGTATCTACTTTTCAAACATTTCACAGTTCTTTTTAAAAGGGTTTTTTTTTGTGTTGGAAAAAATAAGCTACAACATATGGCTCCTTCTCAAGACAACGCCTTGTTAGAAAAATGTTGAGAACCATAGAGTAGTAGACTTATTTGGGCATGGATTCAAACAAAAAACTGAAGTTGATCCCAATCCAGAATCCCTGAAAATTTCAATCTCCCTAAAACTTATGTCTTCCAAGCTCTTTATTTTTCTTCCTGTCAACTAAAATAAAACCTCTTAATACGAAAAACTAAATGCTCCTTTTTTGAGATTATTTATATACAAGTCCTATCCATAAAGAAAACCTAACTCCTTCAAGTGAAATCTACCTGCCAGTGGTACCAAGTCAACATTTGAGTGCTAGATCTTACACTAACTCCCTGAATTTCAAAACTAAAAAATAACACAACCAAAAGATGAAAAAATTGGTCCACAAGAGCAAGTACATACCTAGCGAAAAAATTTAGCTGCCAAGTAAGAAAAGTTTCCATATAGCAGGTTATATGATCATAAAATGTATGAGAGAAGAAGTCACCTTGATCAAAAATTTTATTTTATCTCAACTTTGTAGGAAATGGAGGATGTATTTCATAAAAAAAACTCCATCAAATTTTCTTTGGAACTGCTAGGGATATCTTCTTTTACAATAAAATCATCATAATTAATAAACTCTTCAACTTTGGGTTTTTGGTAAAAATACTGACTCCTTTCTAAATGTGTATGAATAAATTTTTTAAAACCACCTTCCTTCATTTTAGAAATCCTACCATATTTTCTCCAGCAAAAGATGTCTTTATTGTCTTCCTCATGAATTGCACCCAATTCCTCCTTAGAACCATACAAATCATAAACCAGAGTATCATCACCAACTTTTTGATCAAATTCCTCTTCTTGTGCAACTACCCTTGACTCTCCTTCTATATCATATGAATCATAGGTAGGAGGACCATAAATTTTAACAAAATAAGATCTCTGAGGATTTGTTTGCAACTTAATCATTTCTCCTTCTTCTTGAATTCTAAGTAGAAATTCTTGATGCAGGTTTGATTTTTTCTCCACTTTAATGATTTCTTGATTTTCTTGGAATAGGGTCAACAAATTTTATTCTTGTGGAATTATTGCAGAAGAGTATTTTTTTTTAACTTTTCAGTATCATCTTCAAAAATATATAGATCTTTTCATTTAGGGACATCTTCATAATTAATATGGATATAGCCTCTTTGAATTCTTGATACATTATCTAAAATATCATGTGTTTCTTCAGTAGGATTGTCATTTGATATAAAAGTTTCTTTAGTGTCATAATATTCACAAAAACCATTAAAAATAAACTTATGTACATAAGAAGTTATACAAAAAAAAATTGAACACTGAATGAAAATATTTCAAAGAGGAAATGTTTGAAAAAGGCAAAGACTTGTACCAAACCCTAACTCTCTCATCCAAATAAAGCATAAACAAATTCATAGTCACATCTTCATGAATGATACTTTGCTACTCCATACATTCATGAAAGCTTCTAAGATGTTGAATCAGACTTTCATTTGTATCTCCATTGAATCTTGGAAGATATTCATTCCACTCATGAAAGGTAGGCATATGATGAGGATAACTAGGGATCCCAGTGAAATCTACTGGGGAAAATTTATTTCCTAGGAGTCCCTTGACTAGTTTTGGTTGGTGTTGTACCTTGGGATAAAAACTTCCACTGAGTAGAGATTAGTGCCAAAGATATAATTTATTTAAAACTGTAAAAGAATTATTTTTTTTGTCCGATCATTTTATAAAACCCGAGAACCTTGATTAAAACACTTTAGTCTTTAATGTGTGAACAATGCTTTCAGAGTGGCTTTCTAATGTTGAATACAAATGAAAAAGGGAATAACAATAAGTGATGGTGGAAAGTTTTAGATAATAGGTTGCTTCACACATAATCTTTTTTCTTCAACTTTAGAGGAAAATATGACTAGCATGAAATGACATTTAGAAAAGAGGACGCATCATTAAGGATTTTTACCTTTAATTTATAGAAACTCAAACTCACAGAAATTTAAAATCAAAGGCCATCAAATTCATTACTATTTTCTAAGAAGAAAACATGAACAAAAGATGTGACGTAGAAAACTTATCATATCTAACAAATTCCGGAATCATTGTGAAAACTTTATTCATATGCACATGAATAGTGAAAGTAAAAAATTGTGATTGCTTCTGAGGTCCAAAATTCTGGAACCCTAAAAATGTTTTCTTTTCTCACTTTAATCTTTGCGCGTTTGATTAACTGTCAAATCAAATTTTGAAATTGAATTGTTAAAAAAAATAATAAAATGTTTTTTGATTGTCCCTTTTTCAATATTCTCTTTATAATAATGAAATTAAATTTTTCATTTGATATTATATATATTAATTTAATAATATATATAATATATTTATGGCCCACTCATTTTAGAATTTTTATACATTATGATACTCCATGAATTTAATTAGACCCATAATATATTTAAACAAAACTTATACAGGAGAGCCGAAAACCCCATCACACAGCTGTTGAGAATAATAAAGGATATGGATGCACATGAATCCCATTGTCATCTCTGCACATAACCTATCCAAAACCATGAACCACTTACGATGAAACCTCTGGCAGTTTTTGGAAATGACGATGGTGATGCCATAATGGGTATTAATAGTTGATCTATTTGATTGGTAATTTGTGAAAATTGCTTTACGTGAGCACTTCACCATTTAACCTTCGAGCACTTTATGCCACTAGGGTTCCGTTGAATCTGGGCATAATGAATATGAGCCTTGGATGCACTCAAACCTAGCAGAATGATAATCCTATTTTATTTAACTTCAAGGCTTCCTATCATTAAATCACTTTCACTATGGTTTGATTACTCATTTGTGTTTTACTTTTTGGCTCTCATCGTAAGCATTTCAAATCGCTATATCATCGAAAATTTGATTCAGAACACTAAAAATCTCCAACCATGGATTTAAAATAAGCATCCTCTGCTCAACTATTCCTATATGATGAGCACCAAATTTAATGGAAGAAAACAATAATTGGAAAGCAATGCGCAACCTAGCTTCCAAAAATTAATCTGCAATTGAACAAGTTTTTGATAGTAATGGAATTTCTTCACATATAGAAGCTGCAATGTCCATTGAATGATGGTGACCCAGGCAATAAATGACTTTCCTTTTATTTAGATTATTTTAACTCTGCAACTACAATTACATTTATACCTTTATAGAATGTGTAGAGAACAAATCTTGCCTGCAGCTGAGTTGATTTTGGATCTTGATGTATATTATTCTCAAACAACTCAAACAAGATACTGACGTCCACAATTTGTTCTTTGAATTTTGGGTGTTTGGGTAAGACTTTTAATAACTCCAGGCACCATGTCACAAAAGTGGTAGCACACGTGTAGAAGTGATTTGGCAATCTAACTACTACAAATCTTGATGATACCACAAAATTATCATAATATCTCTTTTCTAGATAGTTCATTAAGACACGATGGATTCCTTGCAATGTTTGAGCACTTATACTAACCGAATCAGATTCCACAATTCCTTTCTCACAATACAACACGCCTACCAGTGCAATTTTCCTATTTCTTTTGAGAGACGAAGAACCAGGTAATGAAAACATCATTTGTTGAACATAATACTTTTGTTAAGAGTCCATCTTATTTTTTCCTATACTTGAGACAAGATTTAAGCAAAGGTTTTTTGAAACTCGAAAGCTGTTGATATTGTCTGTGGGCATTCTCATATTTTGCCTCAATTACTGCCAATCCCTTCTTCATGTCCTCATCATTTTCAGGATCACCCGAGATGCTCTCACAAGACCCTTTCTCCAAAGTTGTTCCCTATGGATGTGCTCAGTACTGATTTCATGAAAAAAAATATTTCTTCAGAAAGGGAAGTGTCTCTTTACTATAACCACTCTTTACCATAACATATAAAAACTCATCATGTGATAAAACAACTTATGATACAATTGGTACAATTCCAATGCAAATCCACCATATGGTAACCAATTTGCAGGAGCAAAGTTTACATCTTCTACACAATTCAATCCACAATTAAAAAGCCCATGAAACGTCCTGGGAAAAGTTATAACAACTTTACCAGACTCCTACAATGTTGTAAAAATAGGAAAACCACTTCCTTTGAAAACAGTTAGATTTAACATCGTCACCGACTGAAATAGCAAGCTAGGTTCATTAGGGGAATTTCGAGGTCTAAAATGGGCCTCCTAAGAAAAATGTACATCCAAAATAAAATTTATAAGAACCAATAGGATTCAAGATGATGATGTCAACCATGGGGGATGATTCACCATTTTTTAAGTAAAAAGGTAAAAATATTAAAAAATAATAAAATAATAAAATAATAAAACTAATTTTTCAACTCATATTTTCAACTTATTCCCAAAGTTTTTACTCAAATTTCGAGTGGGAGTACTCATTGGATGCAAAATTTAATTTCTCATCCAAGCAGTACCCATGTTGCATACTTTTTATGGACCCCGCTACACAAAAAAATGAGAAATAGATGAAAAAACATGATTGCAATCACGTTTTTCATGTATTTCTCATTTTTCATGTAGTGGGATCCATCGAAAGTATCCAACATGGGTACTCCTGGGATGAGCAATTAATTTTTTTATCCAATGAGTACTCTAGCTCGAAATTTGAGCAAAAACTTTGGGAGATAAGTTGAAAATACGATTTGAAAAAGAGTTTTTCCTTTTTCCCTCTAAAATTTGATAATGTAATCAAATGTTATTTTATGATTTCCACTATTATTTTATAATTTCCTTGGGAGGCCCATTTTAGACCTCAAAATTCCCCTAATGGTGCTTCAAACTAGTCTGGAAATTTCTTCTGCATGATATGTTCAAACGATTTAACTGCACATCTTGGAACATTGTACCAACATTTTGGCTCTTCCCAATGAAAATAATTGAAGGAATAAAAAAAATAATCTTCAAAGTTCCAACAAAATGGTGAAAACAACATTCCTATAAAAAGCCAAGGAGCTATAATGCCTGCAATATTATTATCCTGGTACTTTTTGTGGGCAATACCTTTGATGAAGTATAACGGTTTTGATAAGCATATTCTCTTTTGTTACAAGGTAGTGGACAATTTAGAAACTGAGTATCTACTTTTCAAACATTTCACAGTTCTTTTTAAAAGGAATTTTTTGTTCTTTTCAGCTGGAAAAAATAAGCTACAATAGTTGGATTGAGGTAAAGCCTGAGGTATCCTTGGTTGTTTTGTTGTGAGTCCCACATTCATGTTTGGAATATGGCACAGGGTTGATTTTATGAAAAAAATATTTGGTTCAGCCTAATCTACGATCGGGTGATACATGGGAGTACCTGACTTGGTTGGATTTTGCATATGTTAATAAGAGCTCTTTTCCTCTTGTATTTCATGCCAGTTTATACTTTTTATTATGTGGCTTTGATGGCTTTTCTATCATTATTATTATTCTTGTCATATGTTGGCTATAATCATAGTTTTATGAAAGACTTTAGTATGGGTCTCATTATGTTTTGATTAGTAGATGAATGGTTAATGAATGTATGACCTAATAGATGATAATACAAGTATTGAGAGAAGGAATCATACATTCCTAATGATTCTCAGATAAATATGAGACCCCTTTGTTCAGATATGTAATTATGACCTGTAGAGCTCATGTTCACAATGTGTTTGATGAAATGTACGTCATGGTTCAGCCAAGTTAGGTCAAGTTCTTGACTAAGTTATATATATATATATATATATATATATATATATATATATATATATATATATATATATATATTTCTTGATGTATTTTATCATTATAGAAAGTTCTATCAAGTTATGGGTAGAGTTATGGATCCTAGCCCTGAAATGTGGCTCAATTTTCGGGGCCGCATGCAGAGAACTGGGTAATTTAGACTGCAATCTCTAGGAGGCAGGGTTATCCATGCGACTAGAGGATTAAAATCCCTTGATTTCCTTGTTATGTAAGTGAATCAGAGTCCAATCTAGTTAAAAATAGTATAGCTCAAGGTCTGGGCACTTGGAGTGGTTGTTTAGATTTTGGGGGTCTTGTAGTTCCTCAGGGAGGTCAGTAAAGTTTTGGTTGGACAATTCCACTTCCTTAATTGTACCTAAGAGGTTGAGCCATATCATAGTAACTCTACGTCACATATTTACCCCGGTGGACAGGTGAACATGGGTAAGTGTGGGATGAGGGTGTGACACACACACACACACACATATATAATAGTAATATTTACTTGTTCAAGAAAAGAAATGAGTGCAGTAATAATTAATGTAGTTGTAAAATATAATTAATATAGTTGTAATGGATGCAATTGCATCTAGAGTTATAATTCTTTCTCAACCTATAAAATGTGATTTCACTCAATTATTTCGTCAGTCTGCACAAGTGTGAAGTATACATAGAAATTTTTACTCCTCATTTAGGTTTGCAATATGTATTTTTAAAATAATAAAAAAATAAGGAAATCATAAATTTTAAAACATTATTTGACTAATTTGGATTTGAGTAATCTAGATTTAAATGTGCATATGAAATTATTTTAAAATATTAATATTATAATATTTAATTTAGTTTGTCGTTTTATTTATTTATTTATTACAATTTGATTCATTTTTATTGAAAAAATCTACATAATTTTTTTTTAAAATGATTAAGTATAACAATATGTTATATTTAAAATAAAAGCATTAAAAAAATCATCATTTTTAATAATTTCAAAACTGAAAAAGAAAAGTTAAAATATTTTATAGAAATTTATCTATATATTATTATAATTATTTTCTTGGTAAAATAAAATAAAATTTGGATTTATAAGGATGGAAAATTAGAGTTTGGAATATATTTGAATACTTATAAAAATGATTTTTGTGGAATAATTACATTTTATAATTCGCTTATAGACAATTATTGAGAGGCCTTTTTTTTTCTTCCAAAGATTATTATGATAGCTTTA
Organism: Pinus albicaulis; assembly: GCA_034641835.2. Taxonomy (NCBI): domain Eukaryota; kingdom Viridiplantae; phylum Streptophyta; class Pinopsida; order Pinales; family Pinaceae; genus Pinus; species Pinus albicaulis. Next base: position 114,015,660 of record CM076572.1, read on the forward strand.
TCTAGTTATAGGTTCAACTGATCCTATGTATAGATCGATCCTTTATTTAACCACGTAAGAAACACTAGATCAAGCTATTTGAAATTTGAATTTCAAACACTTGATCGAGCGTTTTAAGTGCTCCAACGAGCTCTTAAGGGCCTAAAAAATAGATTTTTAGCTCCTATTATGCATATTTCTCTGCAACACCATTTTTTACCCTAGCGGTCTCCCAGCATAATTTGTCTTTAAATGGTAGAGTTGATCATGTTGGATTTGAGAAGGAACCCTCTATCCAATGGCATATGATTTTGAAATTTTCGAATTCATATGATATTTTTTTATCTAATTTCTTTTAAACATAATGCTTGAATTTGTCTTGAATAATTTTAAAGAGGTTGAATACAAAATCAATATCAAATCACAATGGAAATTTTTCAAAAAATACCACTATCTCTGTTTAGGACTCCTCTAAAAAAGGGTACTCTTAGTTTTTCAATTTATTTAAATAGTTGAAAAAACATTATATGAAAACATGTGTATGCAAAATGGAATTGAAATATTACTTTGCCAACTTCGAAAAATAATAAAAAATATAATTTTGCATAAAAAAATATTTTTTTAATATGAAAAACTTATCTCTCTCCGTCTAGATCATGCTCATATATAATTTTTTTCAAAATTACACATTTCAGACTAATTTATGCTACGTGAACACACACATACCTCTTAATTTGTGTGAAATTTTTCAAAGGACAAGAATTTCATTTAATGGAAAATTGACATATTATACGACACTAAATATTTTTGCAAAATATATGATTAGGACAATAACATAATTCTCACAATTTTTCTTTTTACTCCGAATCAAAATTCACAATGCTTATATGAATTTTAAGGGTTTCAATTCCATAAAAGAGAAAAAACATGAAATTTCATCGCCACATTTGGCCCAAAAGTGTAATCCATATTCATCCTTTCACCCCTCAATAAGTTAATAAAATTAAAATTGAGAAGGAAAAAATATGATTAAAAGATTAATATCACGAATTGATTCTTCACATACCTATACAAGGTAATAAAAGAAAGGTTTAGTAGAAGAATATCACTAATTTATAAGTAATTGTTAATGAAATCAAAGTTCAAGTTAATAAAATCAAAGTCCAATAGGAAAAAAATATTAATAAATTAATAAAAATTTGAGGAAAACAAATCATTAATAAACAAGGCAACATAGCTAGCTTTTCGTGCCACTTAGCTTAATTATTGAACTATGAAAGGTATGAACTCATTGCCACATTTGAACAAAGACTACATTGTAGATACTCTTGCTTAACATAAATACAATTTAAAAAACATAGCATTCATTAGAGGTGATTGAGAGAAATGTAATCATAATAATGGAAAAGGTATAAGTGTTAGTTTTAAATTTTATGTGCATAAAGTATTGAGTTTGATTGTATTAACCATCATTTAACCATTTTTTTTGAAGTTTGAAGTAGAACAATCATAATATAAAATTATTATGCTATTAGATTGAAACATTTCGATACTTGTATTTTCAATTTGATAAAACCAAGTGTCTTCGAAATTCTAGATGTTAGTTATAATGGCATCATGTTCCTTGCAAACACGCTCAACCATATAATTATGCACCATGACGTGTTTTTGTCGTTCCTTCTCCTGTATACTTACTACGCCAAATGTCATGGGGATCTTGGCTTATAGTGCTCAAACAAAGCGATGGAACCATGTTGTTGGGTTCCTGTGTAAATTAATAACAATATTTAAAAATAATAAGTAATAATAACTATTTATACAATCTATTAACAACTAAGTTATATTTAGAATTTACATTCTATACAATAATGATTACATAATAATTAAACTATATTAAAGTTTTTATTCGTATATAATATTAATTATTATATGAATTTAAAAATATATTTAAAATTAAGTTAGTGATATTTGAAACACAATATATTGTATTTATATAATGAATTAAAATTAATATTAAAATCAGTTTCAAAAACAACATAGAGTATCATTTAAAAAAAAACGAAAGTTGTATTATTTTGAAAATTTTCTTAGTTTTTCCTTGAAAAAAAAAGTATTGAATATATTGTTGAAAAATTTAGATTTTGTGACATTTCTCAATCGCCTATCTGAAGCATGCATTAGTTAAATTAAATTGACATGGTTGTAGTAGACCAGTCAGCCAAAAACAAATTTGGTCTTCCAAGGGATCGTTGTGTGTCAATAATGTCAATAATTAACACAATCTCATGGAGGGAGCGAAATCAATGCTAAAACGCCATAGTCAGGGTCATCTCTCCTAATACTGTCCTACGAAATCAACCCATAGATTTTGACCCTAACATTGCATTGTGTGACTGAATACTTTTTAAAAAATCATTAATTTGTAAAAATATTTTATATTTATTACTATGAAATTATAAATTAATAATGGCCATTTACAAAAAAGAAAACATTTATTTAAAAAATAGTGATAAATTTGGGAAAGAAACAAAATGAATTTTGTATATTAATTATTTATATTATTAAAATAAATTAAAAGATAACATTTTAATTAATGTATAAAATAAAATAAAACATAATGTTTTAGTTTTACTAGTTAAAGGTTTTTTTCTTGGAAAATGTTTTGGTTTCCTCTCACTAGAAAGTTGTTTGGATGCTATTTTAAGAATTGTTTTTTAGAATTTAAATCTTGTTTCATATTTAAGGATGATATTTGTTTTTGTGCTCTAATAATGGAAAAGACCACATTTGAGGGAAGGTTGGAAGGTTAGTAGTACAAATTTTAGTTAACACATGATATTGTTTCTTTAATACTCCATTAAGAATAGAATGGAATATTCAGTTGAAACCTTCAATTGATTCAACATAATTAATTTGAACATTTAGAATGCTTTTGTTTTATCTTCACTAAATTTCTTGATAAATTAATTTTCAAAAATATTCCAATTAGCAATGGAACCACAATAACATTTAATGAAGCTCCTGAATTTACAAGGCAATTGTGAATATTTCGATTGAAAAATTCAAAAGTCAATAAAAATATAGTTTTCACAACATTAAATTCTTCTCATTTCCTAACAGAAACTCATCTTCCTTAGGGGAAAAGAGAAGGTATGAAAACTATTCAATGGTTAATTGGGCGGATTCTCTTTACTTTTAGGAAACGAATAACAAATTTCCATAATATTTGAACTAAATTACCCATAGCTTCATTTCCATTCATATGTATTGTATCAAGTTCAGTATAAATTTATTCATAATTATACTTTTTCCTGGGAAATGATAGAGAGTTCCATGAATTATTTGCAACTATGAGATGATTTGGCTAGTAATGTGTTATGGTTTGAGTGTGTGGGTAATCAACTGACATATTCCATTTTCCTAAATAATTTTTAAATTATAATATGTAACATTTGAATTGATTAAGATGCCTAAAAGAAAACATTGGCTTGTCTTTATTTGGTGGGTCAAAATGAGCTTCGCCAATATTATGTGGCATGCCTACTGAAAACATACAATTAAATCGAAATGTAGCTTTGTAGCCATTACTAGGTTGGGGTTTTACTAACTATGGCCAGGTCAACCATTGATAGTTTTCTAAACTAAATAATTAAATGTAGATAATCTAATATGCAAATGCATTTGTGCGGATTTGACTAAAGCAAAAGGAAAACATAGAGCCATACATGTTCCAATCAATGACCCATTGATTTAGATTCCTAAGAGTAAATACAAGAATATTAGTAGCTAAAAACAAACCTAGAATAATCTAACATTGAAAAAACATGCATAGACCTATGTTCACTAATTTTGATAAACATTTTTAGATGATGTGTCAACACATGCAACACATACAACAAAGAATTGGTCTTGATGTTAAACTGATCCTATTTTTAGGGATAACATAATTTTTTTAATGCTCTCCTCAACAATCATGAGTCCTTCTGGATTAAACTGAAAATAGGGAAAATATATGTTCGATGGATTAGTCGTTCTTGCGGACAAGACAGACCTCCCAAGTGTCCTACGGATAGCTAGCAACAAACGAACAAATAAAACTATCTTTCTCTAGATATATTGTGATTTATAATTAAATGCTATAAAGGTTTAACGATCCTACCTTTGATCCAACGCTTGTTCGTAGTAGTAGTCCTTCAATCGCTCGAAAGAGTTCCCTTAGAAGATCTGCAATCATAAACAAGCAAACATCAAATAGCACCTACATAGAATATATTCATAACTCATATCCATTATGGTGATCAAGGAATCCATAAAATAAACAATCAATTGACAGCTTATTGAGAAAATGGATTTATATGTATTAACTTAAATAAGGAAGAGCCTTACAACCGTGTCCGCCTTGATGTTGTACAGGTCCTCCTGGGGTCCGGAGTAGGTGTTTCCTTTACTCAGATCAGCCTTGCACTCTTCCAACCGAGATACATACAGGTATGTAATACTTCCCACATGAAATCTCAGCTAAAAGGGTCTAAGTTTCAACAGCACTTCGCCTCCAACAATACTAAAACTTCAATTCATTAATGGTAACCCCTTGAGGCTGCCCTATGCCTCTTTTTATAGTGGAGAAGAGGACGTTACAGCTCCATACAAGAAAGGATAGAGTCCTTCTTCAAAGGGGTTACTTCCTTACATCAAGGGGTTAGCTCCTTATTGGATGGGATGCATGAACATGAAAGGAGAGATCTTTCCACCGCAGGAATGTTTCTAGAAGCTTCCAAAAATGACTTAAACTAAGCTTCTAGATTTTACTTGCGCATTTTTTAATCTTTTACAGGGGTCTGCACTTTTAATAAATAGACAATGCGTTTGGCTCCACAGGATTTATAGCCAAAAAGTGTGGCACCGCAGACAAAACTAGGAGAAAGCGTGGAACCAGAGTTTTAAGGCTTTTATGAGCTTTTCTCTTAATTTCAAGGCTTGACTTTGGGAACTTTGATATTGTAGAATTTCAAGGGAGCACTAAAATGTCATGGTGACAAATTTCAGTGTAACAAATTGCCCCCTAAAGTGCGAATTCTGAGAATATTCGAAGAGTGATGTGCTTTATCATTTCAAGGATTAGCTAGTGGACACCCCAATCGGAACCCTGCAAAAAAATTCAATGCAACACACACACATGTATATATATATATCATCGCTAAGGTAGGCATTCCCATACTCAGATCAAAACTAACTAAACTTGTTTTGATACAGAAATGATTTTAATATTACATCAATAATGTAGACACAGCATGGACGTAGCCATCTGTAATGAATCATATAATGCATAATGAATAATAAAACTCCTTGCAACCTGGATGGTGGAAACTAGATCTAGGGTCTTGATTTCCGCTTCCCGAACTAGTACGATTCTATCCATGCGATTAAATGTGTTGAAGTCGAACATGGTAGAAACCACTTGATTACCAGTTAATGATGTGAACTGTTAACAAGTGTGAGAGAAACCATCAATAATGACAATGGCTCTCAAAGTACTCAGTACAATCCACGAAATGCGAATATGTGATCTGAAGTCGAACATTTCACGGAATCGTTCGATCGAAGGTTAATGATGTAACTTGTCGTCGAAGGCGATAAACCTGCCATTAAGGCATGCAGATTCCAAGGTACTGAAGGATTCTAGATCAACTTCCTAGATGATGAGATGTCGTTGATAGAAAGCGATCCGTCATAAGCAATCTCATGACACAAAACCATAGATCAAGTTCTGAAGAAATTTTTGCAAGGACTGACTCAGGGATGGTCAACGTGAATGGAGACAAGTGTTTGCAAATGAATAGTTTATTTGACTATCCTCTTGAACACATAATGACACTACAGATGGTCTAATGACAGTTTCCCTAAGTTAATACCCAGAAACCGGCTGAAGACTTTCAATGTGGTTTGATTAACTAATAGACAAAGGATTTCCCAACCCAGGTAGAAGTGCGACAAAAAGTGTCATGTTCAAGAGTGGTGTAATGCTTTTACAAATCAAAGTGTGACAAATGAATCTGTTTTTCTCTCTTTTCCCCCACCATTTCTGGAAATTACCTCTTTATTTTTGACAAGCTTGAGGAGGATAACATCTGCTTGTTTATAAGCTCATCCTTTGGATGAGTCCAACTTATTTTAAAATCGAACCCTAAGAAGGAGTGGTCTGTTCCTGTTTGTAATCGACAGGTCCTTTACTGGTAATTTTTAACGAGTCCAGTATAGGAGAAACTCGGTGTTTTTCATTTTTAGGGAGTCAGAAGAAAAACTTAAGAAAACTCCATGGGTGTTATTTTTCGTAAATTTAGTCCCTCAGGCCCGAAAAAGGATAAAATAATGCAAGAGAGAACTTTATTGACCATGTTTAGTCAACGTATACCTTTTTCATAAATATTCCATTTTAGTCCAAAAAAGGGGTAAACTTATACTGAAAGGACGACCATTCATTTACTTTAACGAGTTTGAATAGTCAATTACTCGGCGATATGTTCATCTTTAGAGAGTCTGAAAAGGGCTTAAAAGAGGACTCCATCGTTTCGCTTTTTCGTAAAATTTAAAGAGCCCAAAAAAGTGATAAAATTTTACTCTTTTTCAAAAATGACCATTTCGCCTGAAAAATCCATTATTCTGCACAAAAACTCGAAAAATTAAACATACCTGTTTCAATAATAAAAATATTTTGAAAACCCGACTTTTTAAAGTGAAAAATAAACAAATTTAGAATTCATTTATTCAAAAAAACTTATAAAAAGGAGTTTTTCAAGTTCCTTTTTACCGTTTGAATTTGGAGTGAAGTTTTTAGAGCTCTGGGCAAAAATGCTTCAAAGAAGATTCTGGGCAAACCGACCGTCGGATTCGAAAGCCGTTTGTTTCAGGTAATCCACAACCTCCTTATCTTGCATTTCATCCATTCAGTTTTTTAATTTTGGGTCAAAATTTCATTTTTGGGAGGAAAATATGCCGAAAAATCTACCCTCAGGGGTCCGCACCTAATGCATTAGGTACCTGCGGACCCCGAAATTTTTCTACAAATAAAAATGGTGGGCCCCACACTTTTAACATAGGGCCCGTTTGTATCTACGCACTTTCCCTGAGCGTAAAGTGTGAAGGCGCCGTGGCAAATTTAAAAACATATTTTCTTCCTAAATTACCCAGAATTTTTTCTTGAAAATGATTCTAATCCTTCATTTAACTTGTTGTAGGATATCTACAATGCTCATTTGGCGAGAACGGGAGCATGAAGAAGTAGATGAAGCAGCAATACTTCATCAACCAACTATGCAAGCTTTAAGAGCATGTGGGCTTTACAAATTTTGGGCTATCAGTGGCATGAGAGCTCAAGTGGATCTTCTTACTTGGATGGTAAGTAAATTGGATGTGCAGGACCAGTGTTTCGTGATCGGAGGTCACCGACTTGAGATTGAGCTGGAAGAAATCTATTTTTTGACTAGTTTGTCTAGGAGAGGCGCACCATTATCTCTATTTGGGGCTAGGCCAGGTGGCCAGTCTGTTGCCAACCTCCAATTTGAGTTCTACAATGATGAGGCCAATCCCCAGGACAAACGGATTGACATAAAAACTATCATCCGTCCAGAGTTGAAAGTGATCGCTTTTACCATTGTCAAGTTGTGTGGAAGTGCAGCGTTGCATGTAGCCACCAGATCTCAGATGCACATAGCAGTAGATTGCTTTTGAGGCACCATATACAATTGGTGCGAGGTAGTGTTGGCAGATGTGAAAGGCCAACTTACCAAAGCAAAGAATGGGAAGCTAAACAACTTTGGATATGGGTCCATTGTAGTCACCTTTGCTTTAGAGAGGATCCCCATGTTAGCCCCGCAGCACATTCCTGTCAATGTTGGTCGGCCTCGAGAGCCTAGGATGGTTCGTTGGGTTGCTTTGATGGCTCGCCACAGTGAGGGTGGGGAGATTGTGATATTTCCCTCTACATATTTTTGTTAGCTGGAATGCCAAATTTTTGTTATAGAGGATTTTCCTCATGCTGACATGGAATTTCGTGGTGACCGGGAGATATCCCTTCCTCCAGGAGCTCAGTGGGACGAATCAGGTAAAAAATATTTTTTTGACATGTTCTAATTTCTAATTTTTATTTTGTTTTTTGATCGTCCAAAACTGATAACAAAAATTTTCAAATGCAGATGTGGGTCCAACTCGACCAGCCATTCTCCGCCCCTTTGACCGGAGGCAAAGGGATGCAGCAGCAACACCACCACCCCCACAGGATCAGACTGCGGAGATCCTAACTGAATTAGAGCACCATCTGGAGCGGCTCACTATAGATATTCCTGATACTACTATAGATGATATCCCGCTCCGACTACAGAGATATGTAATAGGTGTTCCTGGTCCATTCAAGAGGTTTTTGACTAGGGTGGCACGAGTAGTGGTTTATTATCATGATCGTCACCACGGATAGTAGTTGATTGACTTTGTAGACTCATTTTTGTATCACTTTTTTCCGATCATAAGACGTTTTGAGCCTATGATTGAAGACGATGCATATTTTTTGAACACTACATTTATACTATGATATACTATTATTTCAGTTTACATGTTCAATCATGTTATGGAATGTTTGATTTGTTACTTTGTTATCACAAATGTCTATTTATAACATTAGAAGCAATTGCATCTGCTAATTTTATTTAAATTTCTTGAAATGTGTTGATATTCAATATAATCAAACTCTCGTTCCAAGAGACGAACCCTTAAAAATAATCTTAATAATACTGGATTTCTAATGGCATATACTCGGTTTAATTATAATACAACGAGTTCAGAATCTAACTTAACGATCAAACTTCGAATTCCAAATGAAATGGATTTTGATAATAATTCAATAACTGCACTATATTCGGAAATATTATTCGTCTTTTGACCAAGACTTACCCCATGCATTGATACTAACTCGTTAGTGGGTGAGTAAATAACCCAAGTTGCGGAAGAGATGTTCCATGTACTACGACAAGCGCCATCAGCAAAACCAATATACATTTGAAAGGACGTTGACATCTGCGATATCAAAAATATCTAGATAAGCGGGAATAATAGTAAGAGCACACTTACGCTAGGCACACATTTCTAATCTATAGCACACCAGCTAAAAAGTAACTAATATACAAAGAAGATCTCCACATGAAGTGAAGTGTAATATCTCTTCAGATAAAGTCCATTTCTGGGTTTACCCAAAGAGACCCCGTCAAAATCAATCAATTCATAGGCCCCTTTTGCAAGCTGTCACTTGACAATGTAAGGACCATGCCACATGGATTCAAATTTCCCAGCCCCTAGTTTATCGTTGGCTTGATCATAAATCAAAACTAGGTCTCCTTATGAAAAATTACGAGGAGTAACACTTCTATCATACTGAGCTCTCATTCTTTTCACATGAGCCTCGGTAGCTAATGCAACGGTGCGTTGATTCTCATCTAATTGAGCCAAGTATAAAAAAAAATTCTCCTCTTTAGAAGTATCTGGTAATAACTCTATGGCTAGTTGGAGTGATGGTATCTCGCATTCAATGGGTAATACCGCTTCTAAACCATAAACCGGTTGAAAAGGGGTAAAACCTATTGATGTTTTTGTTGAGGTTCGATATGCCCAAAGTGCTGAAAAGAGCATGGTGTGCCAATTCGACTTATGAATTCCAATGATTCGTTTGATCATGGTAACTAAAAATTTGTTAATCGTTTCAATTAAACCATTGGCCTGCAGATAATATGGTGTAGAACTATCATGATGTGGGCCAAGATGGTTCGTTAACTCGATCATCATGATATTTCGAAAATGGCTCCCATGATCAGTAATTATCGCTTGGGGTACACTGAAATGAGAAATCACATGATTGAATATGAAAGTAGCTGCAGTTTGCCATCTGCAGCAAATGTATGCATCGCCTCGGCCCATTTTGTAAAATAATATACTACTAGAATAATATACCCATGACCCTCGGCCAAGTGAGGGTTACATGTAACAAAATCAATGCCCTATTTTGCAAAAGGACTGACAACAATTATAGGGTGAAGAGGAGCAGGTGGTGCACACATTTTTCGATCAAAGATTTGACAATTATGACATTTCCTGACCGTGTAAATACAATCTTTAAACATAGACGGCCATAAATAACCTGCGCGCAATATCTTTTGGGCTGTGGCGTACCCAGACATATGACTGCCACATGCTACGAAGTGACAATCATTTAAAACATTTTCGGCTTCGTCATGAGTTAGACAACGTCGAAAAACCGAATCCGCACCACGACGGTAAAGTGTGTCGCCAACAATGTGATATTATTGAGACTAAAAACAAACTTTTTTTCGTTGTGACCATGAAAGCTCAGGCCGAAAAGATTGGGTTTGAAGATATATGATAATATCTCCATACCATGGATCAATGGTACTAATAATAAACAAGGATTCATCCTCGATTGGTTGTTCCGCCACAGTTTCTGTATCAGTACGTGGGAAATCACACATAAGTTCAACAAATATCAATGATTTCTTGGATTTGGATTTTCAAATTCCAAATCAAACTCCTGCAGGATAACAATCCATTTGGAGTATTTTCCCCCTAGAAATTGTTTGGTCAAGATGTACATCATAGGGTTGCAATTATAGATCACTATCGTTTTGCGTAAAAGTATGTAGTGACGAAAACGTTGGACAACTTGAACAGCTGCCAAGGCCAATTTATCCACATGTGAGTATTTGATCTCAGTCGGATGCAAATTTCGACTAAGATAGTAAATCACATGTTCACTATGGAATTCATCTTCCTAAACTAAAACCATCCCTATCGTGGAATCGAAAGCGGCGAGGTACAAAAAGTAATCTTGGTTGTAGTTGGGAGGATGCAATAACGGTGCATGGGTCAATGCGTTTTTCAAAGCATCAAAAGATCTATCAGCGACCTTGTCCCAAAAGAAAGGAATGTTCTATTTCAACAACCTAGTAAAACCTTTCGTTAACTCGGCATAGTTAGGAATGAATTGACGTAAAAAGTTTGCTTTCCCTTGCAAACTTTGGAGTTGGAAAAGAGTAGAAGGAGGAGGTAAATTGATTATTGCCTCAACCTTCGATGGGTCGACACGAATGCCTGCCTTTGAGACAACAAATCCCAATAATCGTCTGGATTCTACGCAAAAAACACACTTGTGAGGATTCAAATGAATCTTATAGTTCCTACATCGCATAAAGATGGCTCGTAAATGAGTAATATGATCTGCTCTGCGTGAAGAGTGAGCCGGAAAATCATCAAGGTAGGGTTGCACAGTGTGCTTAATGTCGTGAAATGCATAAGACACGGCCCTCTGAAAAGTGGCGCCAGCGTTCTTAAGGCCAAAAGGTAATTTTCGATAAGAAAAAGTGCCCCATGGACAAATGAAAGTTGTTTTATGTTGATCTGCAGGGAGTATGTTTATTTTATTGTAACCAGAAAATCCATCCATGAATGAGAACATTTCACTTCCAGCACAATCATCAATAATTTGATCGATGTAAGGGGCCGGATAATTTTCTTTAGGACAAGCTCGTTTTATATCCCTATAGTCGATACATACTCTTATCGTTCCTTGTTTTTTATTAACCGGAACAATATTAGATACCCAATCCGTTAACGGGATCGGATAAATAAAACCTGCACGAAGTAATTTTTCAACTTCTTCTTTGATAGCGGTAGCTTTTCTCGGATGAATCTGACGTAATTTCTGTCTGACTGATTTGGCATCCGGGTATGTCTTAATTTCATGTACAATGATTAACGGATCGATTCCTGGAATTTCTTCATATGACCAGGCAAAGATGTCGCGGAATTCCTGAAACAAGGCCTTATATGCTTGAATTTCTTTAGGCGTACAAGAAGCACCTATGTGAATGTTTTCAATAATTCCAGGCTTTACTGAAATGTCAAGAGGAACCATCGTAGAAATATTTTTTAAATTCAATTCAGAATCGACATTGGAAAGAGGATTCTGAGGTTCTTTGACGTAATCAGTGGTAAAAATAGAGGAAAAATCATTTTCAAAATGATCGAGGTCAGGTAAAAATGAAGACCTATGGTGTAGATCTTCCCATGGTAATTCATCTACTGACAAGAACTCACAAATATGCTCATCAGTATGGAAAATTTGTTGAGAAGGATCCAGAATTGGTGTCGAAGCTAAACTCGATATTGAAAACGACTCCTGATTGATCACATTCACTGGATCAGAGTCGGTTGAATGCGTATCGGAAAATGACTGTACTTGCTGATATGCTAACTCAAAAGGACTCAAAGGCATCAGGCCCTCAAAAGAATCCAATTCTGATTCTGAAGGTACTATCCAAGGATCATCAAAGGAAATAGTACTTGATGTAATCATATTGATATTAGCAATAGGAGTTTGTACGTTAGGAGGAGGTAGGGAAAAAGTTCCCAGTAAACCTGAATCTTTAATCAAACCTACTCCGACATCCTTATAAGGGATAATCGATTTTTCGATATGTTGGATACTATCAGTAGAGGCTGGGTCGGATGAATAATATGAGAGCTGATCTATCTTAACGATCTTTCCTTTATGAGGAAACATGATGAGACGAAAGATCGATGATACAATAGCAGTCATAGCATAAGACCAACTACGACCCAGGAGAAGATTATAATCCAGAGGGGCATCAACCACTTCCACATCTAGATTAATCGTTTTGCCTTCGACCTCTATTGGTAGATCTTGTAAAATGCCATATGGCTGAAAACCTCTTCCATCAAACACTTTGAGAATAGTTGGTGATTGGTTGATTGTTGGAGAACCAAGTGATTTCCAACATTTTATTGACATTATACACGTAGAAGCCCCTTCATCAACAATAGTACAAAAGATACGCTTGTTCTTGACTATTACCGGAATTTGAAAAGCCATTTGATGAGGTAGGCACAGTGTAAACTTTTCTAAATCGAAGATCATGAGGTGCGAATCCTGGAGATCTACAGCTCCTAAGGCTGACAAAAGTAATTTTCTTTGGGATGGGCATGATTGCAATACTTCCAAAGCTGACATTACTGAAGGGGAAATTGCCAAATCTTCAACAATATTGTAATTCTAAGCAGCTCTCGCATGTGGATTTAAAGCTGATTTACGAAGTACACCTTTTGCAGGCAGTTTAATCACTAAGTCAGGATTTTGTTTCTCAATCTGTAATGGATCAGAAACCGAAGGAGATGTAGTTGATGCATAATTGGATGTTTATGCTTCCTTACCAGTATTTTTACTACCATAATCTTGCGATTGCATCGCAACCATTAAAATATCCTCAATCCGATTGGAGGAAGATCCAACCATGTTACTATCTTGAGTGGGAAAAGGATCCTTCAAGACAGTAGGTATAGGCGAACCTTTAACGAATTTTGATACCTCGGCTCTATGTGGGCACTCATTCGTAAAATGATCCTGGTCACAGATGAGACAAGGATATCGAGGTTTACATTTTTCGTCAGTTGGTTTAGTTGTATCAGTTTTTTCTTTTGAAGATTTCTTCTTTTTATTCTTACCTTTCTTCTTACTATCGTTTTTAGATTTGGTCGTAGATGTCTCTACAACATGGATATCAGCAGAAGTTTCTAGGGAAGAATCTCCTTTGGGTGAATCAGGTAAAGTGATAATAGGAGAAGTAGTCTTGGAAGACTTCTTCTTACTTTTACCAGTACTAACAGAACCAATTACACCATCAGTGGCATGAGAGCCAGAAGGAGTTGCAGTTAACTAACCAGGTCTTGGTAAATCGGGGATTTTATCATACAGAGTACCTGACTGAGTATAGACAAGGTCAAGGTACTGAGCCTGAGCAATAACTTGTTCTTCCGTAACAATGCCTCCTTTGGCCACATCTTCAGTAATTTTGGGCAGTAACGATTTAATAAACCATTCAGCCAAAATTTGATCAGGAATAAAAACTTTCACTAAACGCCTTCTATGTCTCCATTCATGAATGTGATCAGATATGTGCGTAGACGTAGATTTCTTTAATGAATTCAGTAATTATGTGCCATTGTCGTATCTGACAGGCAACTGAAAATGGGTTAATAAAGTTGTTTCTAACGCGTTAAAATTATTAAAAGAGCCGCGTGGTAACTCAATGTACCATTTGGCAGCTAGACCAATGAGAGTTCTCTGAAAAATACGTAATCGAATTGAATCATCGACTATTGAATTAGATGTGCACCAGAGGTGACAAGTCATAACATGATTAGATGGGTCCTCTCCTGACTTTCCTTAAAATTTTGGAATATCACTGGGCAACTTGTTAGGCATCGGCGGCCAATATGGAAGATAAAAAATGGGATCATTCATAAGGCGTGACAGATCTGGTAAATCGAAAGTTGCTATGAATGGTAACTGATGGCTAGGGTCTTGATAACCTTGAGTGATAAAACTAGTGCTAGGAGGAGGATAGCCAGGATATCCTGGAATCAGATGTGCATTTGGAATCGACCAAGATTAACCGGACCATACTGGGGTTGTTGAGGTATTTGATAAGTATACCCAGGGTACAACTGATACTGATACGCTGGATATTGTGTACCTTGACTAATTTGATATTGTCCCTGGTATGGTTGATAGGTAAATTGAGGTTGGATAGAAACAATCGTACTTGTACCAGCTTGTCCTGTAGGCATCTGGGCCGTAGTCTGACTTGTAGGTCCCGACTGTGGTACAGAGGCTTGAGGAATTTGCACTGATGCAGGTATAGAAGAAACCGGAGCTACATATACTCTAGAAACAGGTGTCATATGTTGAACAGAAGTTACAGTAGTTGCAACAGTTTGGGGCAGAGTTTGAGGTGTACTCGGCCCAGGCTGCTGAACAGAACGAGGTGCAGGGATTTGAACAGTAGGCTGAACAGGTTGCTGGGTTGGACCAGAAACTAAAGGTTGTACAGGTTGATTAGGTAATTGCACATTAGGTTGCATATTCTGTTGAACTTGTGATGGATTCCACACCATGTTCATTTCGGGGTATTGATCCGTAGAAGGTTGTACATATGAAAAACAATAGCTTGATTGAACGTAGGGTTGATAGTTAAGTGGTAAATTTCCAGCTCCTTGTAAAAATGATTGACCGAAAGGTGGTTGAAAACCTTGAGTTGGGTACTGACCTTGAGGTTGATAGCCCTGAGGCACGTACTGAATCTGGGGTTGATAAGGACCCTGAGGAATATACTAAGTCTGGGGTTGACCTTGGGGTATGTATTGTCCTTGAGGTTGATAACCTTGAGGTATGTACTGTACTTGAGGTTGTTCTCCGGGTAAATAATATTGTCCTACAATTTGTCCTGGTAGAAAATTACCTTGAGTTGCCCCCCAAGCAGTAACTGACTACCTTGAGATTTCCCCCTAGGCGATAACTGACTACCTTGAGGTTGAGGATTTGGAATGTTACCAGACATCATAAAAATTTTCTCTACATTCAACGTTTCAGTTTTAGTGCCATTTGTTCCAGATGATAACACTTGTTCAGTTGGTCGAGGAGTTGCTCCTGAGAAAGTACCAGAGAGTGATTGGTACCCCAAAGTAACAGAAGGACCACCGTATAAAAATGTTTCCGGTGATTGGGAAAACATAGATGACTCACTTGACATGATTGATGAAGGATAATAACCCCTTGGTGTAGGATGAAAAGGAATTCGGGTTGGTGAAAAACTAAGACTCGGGTTCTCTAAAAAATCTGTCAATGACAAGTACCAGGCGTCACTTCTTAAAGTACTATAGAATATAGATTCACGCTCCCTAAGATTCAAAGTCTATTGGGTTTCAGGAAGAGATACTTCTTCGTCTGGACAGGCAAGTTCTTCAATGGAAATGAGGTCAGAAGGAAGACTTTCAGTAATGATATGTTTTACCCTAGGTGAACCAAGATCACTCGAAGTTGGAGTAACAAATCCTGAAGATGGTTCCAAAATAGCACGTTCAGTGTCAGGTTCAAAAATTTCAAGTTCTTCAGCGAATTCACTGGAAGGAGAAATACTACCAATAACTTCAGAAACTAAAATCGGCTCTTGAATATGCTCTGTTGTTTGTAATTGATTATCAGGATGAACAATTATAGATGACTCTCCTACTTCTGTTGATCTAATTCTATTGTCAGTAGGCAATACTAGAGCTCGCAGCCCTTCAAGTTGGCTTGGTGTATATTCAAGGGGCTTCCCCTGAAGTCTGTGCGATTGTCTCGGTAATTCAGCCATGATTAAAACTTATTAATCACACGCAATCAAATGAAAATTTCAATGAAAACTCCTAGATTCACTAAGGAAACAAACAAATGAATCACACGCTTAAAAATCTAGGAGATCAAACCACACACAAACAATAACTTCCCACACTAAAAACACTAGTTGGTGATGAAATCCAACGTCGTAGTATTTAATGCAGAAAGGGCGGTTGGAACAGTTACCCCAACAACCTGCTTAATGAAACAAACTGGTGCAAGTTTCTCCACTTAAACCATCTCAAGTGAAGATAACCCTCCGGAGAGTCCAAGTGACTCTAGTCGACGTCTGCTCCAGGTATAGTGGGATCTTTCCACCACTGTCACCTTAGGAAAAAACCATAAGATTATGGTCACTATGGTTACCAACAGGAACTAGTATACCTGGCGGAACAGTCTACAGTCCGACATACGTGCAAGGGTAGAGTAACAAAGCTCAATCCCCTTGAAGGCTCCTTGACATAATCCAAGGTATACCGACAAGTGACCCCAGGCTCCTCGACAATGGTCTATCTGAGGTTTACCGTTGTTAATACGCACAAATCTTCTATCATTCCCAATGAGATAGAATAGATTATCCCACTGGTTCAAATATGACCTCATGCTTGACTCCTTTAAGAGGAGCTTCCCAGAGCATACAAGTGACTATTGGATTTTTTCCTACCGCAAGATTAACTACTTGTTTGTTTTAACTGTCTTGGAGAGTTAATTACTCCCTACTCCAAGACGCTAGCCTAAGCTATATTGGTGAAAAGAGCCCTAGAAATATAAAAGTTATTAGGTTAATTTTAATTTAAGCGTTTATTTTATAAGGCTGTTTCTTAAGACAATAGGTATGAGAGTGAAACGAATGATGTGTATTGACCCGACTCAAATCAAACTAAAAATGCATCTAATAATGAGAAAAAATCTGTTTTCTTTCAATGAATTCTAGCTAAGGAAGAGTTAAGAAATGCAATTTTCGAAAAAAAATATTTCCTTCAAGCAAGAATAAATGAAAAGAAATATAATTTTCAATGAGAACTCAAATTGATCTATGCTCAATAAAAAATCCCTTTTGTTCAAGATCAGAACTACAAACCAATTTTTTCTTCAAAAGACACTATAATTTCTAAAAAGCACTCAAAACTAAAAACGCTATTTTGAGATCTAACAATTCTAAGA
Organism: Pinus albicaulis; assembly: GCA_034641835.2. Lineage (NCBI taxonomy): Eukaryota > Viridiplantae > Streptophyta > Pinopsida > Pinales > Pinaceae > Pinus > Pinus albicaulis. Next base: position 114,033,094 of record CM076572.1, read on the forward strand.
CTAAATCTGAATTAAAATTTCAAATATTTTAAGGATGTCTTACTTATCTTGTGATCTCACTAAGAAATTCTTTACTTGAATCAGAAAGAACTCGAAAGAAAACATCCAATTTTCATTTTTAAGTGAAATTCCAAACTTGTTAACAAAAGTTTAAATGATTTGCAAATGAGAAAAATAGGATCTAAATCTCATAAACAATTTTTGCTACGATGTCAGGATCAGCAAGAAAACAAGAGAAAACCAGTGATCTAAAGGCATACCCAGGTTTCTAATCTTTGAGCGAGATGTAAGACAAAGAAAAAATCATTAAAACATACAAATCTTTCGAAAAATCAATCAAAACTAAAAGTGCTGAAATAAACTCTTAATCAAGGCTTCCTGACAGAAGACATAGGTCTGGGTAATCACTGAGAACCTAAAAAACTAATCTAGAAAAGAAGATTTTAAGATTTTTTCAAAAATTTGACAGGGTCTGCAAGGTTTAGTGCAATCCAGTGCGGTCCCGCACTGTGGGTACAGGAAAAGTGCGGAAATACCCGCACTGTCTCAAAAGGAAAAGAACGGACACAAGAAAACAAGAGAAAAAACCAAAAAATTCTCAAAAAGTTCTCAAGGATTCTACAGGGATTAACTACCCAAGCCAATATAAATCAATAAAAATTAGGAAACATAAGTTCATAAATCAAAAGTAAGAGAAATCAAAGCTCAAATTCATCCCCAACGGAGTCGCCATTTTGTTGGAAGGATTAGTCATTCTTGCGGACAAGACAGACCTCCCAAGTGTCCTATGAAAATCTAGCAACAAACGGAGAAATAAAACTATCTTTCTCTAGATATATTGCGATTTATAATTAAATGATATAAAGGTTTAACGATCCTACCTTTGATCCAACGCTTGTTCGTAGTAGTAGTCCTTCAATCGCTCGAAAGAGTTCCCTTCGAATATCTGCAATCATAAACAAGAAAAAATCAAATAGCACCTGCATAGCATATATTCATAAATCATATCCATTATGGTGATCAAGGAATCCATAAAATAAACAATCAATTGACAGCTTATTGAGAAAAACGGATTTATTTGTATTAACTTAAATAAGGAAGAGCCTTACAACCGTGTCCTCCTTGATGTTGTACAGGTCCTCCTGGGGTCTGGATCAGGCGTTTCCTTTACTCAGATCATCCTTGCACTCTTCCAACCGAGATACATACAGGTATGTAGTCCTTCCCACATGAAATCTCAACTAAAAGGGTCTAAGCTTCAACAGCACTTCGCCTCCGACAATACTAAAACTTCAATTCATTAATGGTAACCCCTTGAGGCTGCCCTATGCCTCTTTTTATAGTGGAGAAGAGGAGGTTACAGCTCCATACAAGAAGGGATAGAGTCCTTCTTCAAAGGGATTAGTTCCTTACATCAAGGGGTTAGATCCTTATTGGATGGGATGCATGAACATGAAAGGAGCGATCTTTCCACCGCAGGAATGTTTCTAGAAGCTTCCAAAAATGACTTAAACTGAGCTTCGAGATTTTACTTGCGCCTTTTTTAATCTTTTACAAGGGTTCACACTTTTAATAAATAGACAGTGTGTTTGACTCCGCAGGATTTATAGCCAAAAAGTGCGGGACCACAGGAAAAACTAGGAGAAAGTGCGGTACCAGAGTTTTAAGGCTTTTATGAGCTTTTCTCTTAATTTCAAGGCTTGACTTTGGGAACTTTGATATTGTATACTTTCAAGGGAGCACTAAAATGTCATGGTGACAAATTTCAGTGTAACAATATATGACATATGTGTGTACATACACTTATCTACAAAAAATAATACAAACTATTGTTGATGCACAATAATTTTGATTTGATGGAACAAAGAAAAAAGAAGGTGGTGCGATGAGGGTTTCATACAAACATAATATTTAAGAGAAAATATTATGTGTGTTTGAATATCAGTGGAATCCTATTCTAGCTAGCCACACAAGATGTTTCTAAAGAAGATGTTAAACTAAAAGTACAATGAAAACTCTTTTGATTTCAAATTTCACCATCAAATAAAAACATGAACAACAAATAGTTCATAATTTTTTTGTGATAGTAAAAATACATTGCAACATATCTTATGAAATGTTAACAAAATATCACAAGACTCAATCAAAGCTCAATATGAATAATGTTAGAAAATGAATACCACATGCATCTATTAACTAATTAAAATGATCATAAGACAGCAGACACATAATTCATAAACATATTCAATGTTGAATTTCATCTTCAAAAAATCCTGACATCAAAAATTGATTATAGAATGCAGGTCTTCAGTTCCACAACTCATCAACTCTTACACTAATGTAAGAGGCCATATAAGTACTAAAATAATTACAAAACCTTCAAAATTTTCTTTAGTCAACAATGATACTAAAATTGAAATATTGTCCTTATCTAATGCTAATTTCCCAAAAAAGAGTGGAAAACTCTTTCAAACTTCCTCTTCATCTTTATACTCCTTATATTAAACGGTGATAAGATGAAAAGCGTTTGTTTGGATAAAGTTTACCCAATCTGTAAGAACCTAAGAAATTGCAGAAAAGTGAATTTGATGGAAATGAACAATGTTGACATGGAAAATTAACACTAAATTCTGGATAAACCTTTTCTTTTGTTCAAAAGGAAATTGTAGAAACTTTTGGAAATTTTTTTGTGTCCAAATTTCGGCTTCAATCATCTTTCTTAGATCTTCTATTTGGCAATATTTTTCTATTGTTGGTTCAAATAACCTATGATTGTCTCCCTTATTGGTTTGGATCTAGGAAGATCAATTTATTGAATGAAATTTATCCTAGTCTCCCATAACTTGATGCAATGGTCAATCGATTTCTTGGTCCACACTTGGATTTACTTTGCTTCTGATTCTCTGCGGCTTAATGAAGCATACATGAGTCTCTTGTCCTTCTTAGTGGTTTTAGGAATGTGTTGAGGTTGTAATCAATTTTCCCATTGGAGAATTATTGCTTTAACACTTCTATATTATTCAACAAAATATTCAATAGTTTCATTGAGATTCACAATATCCTGATAAAGTATACAAATTTAATCCATTATTTTTTAGAATCTAGCTTGATATTTTTTTAGTATTTGTTAACCTAAATTGCCTATTATTTGAATACATTCAGACTCTATTTAGCATCATTATCATGTTTCACTTGAGACTGCACAATTTCATTTTTTTCTTTTAGTTTTGCAGTTATAACTTCAATTTTACTTTGATCTTCTTATTTCAATATATGCTTTTCTTGTTCATTTTCCTTTCTAATTTTCTTGATGTGGTAGGAATGATTGATTTCTAATTCATTCAATTTAATTTCAAACTGACTTTGTAAGTTGGCTCTTTCAATTGTAAAACCTCCAACCAAGTTTGCAGAACGATCTTGCGAACTCTCTTCACTAAATGTTTTGCTCTTTTCGATTTCCAATTCTAGCTCTTTAATTATTTGCAACTTACTTTTATAAGATGCTCCAAGTTCTCTGACATGATAGTGTTGACTTTTAATAAATTCTCCAAAGGCTTGTCAAGTTTCTTCAGATTTCTGTAGCTGCCAACTATGTTCAGAAATTGTTTCAAGGGTGTCAAGTTTCCTCTTCTTTACCCTTCTTACAATGGAGTTTGTTTATGTATTGAAATAATATTTAGTTAAATATGGAATAGTTTTAGATACTAGTTCCATCTGAGTGACATGACTAAAAAGAAATGAAGTTAGAGGAATTTTTGTGGAGATGGGAGTTAAGGAAACTATGGGGGTTGTTTCCGATATTAAAAGTTCAGTGGTTTTACTATGTTTTTCAATTGAATCTATCTCTTTATCAACACTCTTTGTAACTGTTGAATGAAAAATTTATTGTTCATCCTTTTTATCAACCTCCATCTCTTCAATTTTTTCATCATTTTTTTGGACTATAAGCCTTTCTTAGGTGGTTTCCTTAAGAGGACCAAGGACAATAATGTCTTTGGGTAAGACATTGTCCTTAGTTACTTGTTGCTACGCTTCTTGTTTCTGGTCATTAACCTTTATTATTATCATGCTTTCTTTAATGACGTGACCTTGTTGTTGTTTTTCAACATCAACATCTTCGTTAGCCTCTGGACTTGCTAATTCTTGGACTGTAATAAAAACATTAGGCCTATATTCAATTTGTATTTTTTGAAACCGCTTAGAAGAAAATGTTGGTTCTAAAATAAGCAAAGTAAAATTAACTTTAAGAAATTCAAGATATTTCAAATATTCAATTGGAATATAATACAAGATAATTTTTTGTTTAAGAAAATATTCATAAGTGTTTTCTCTAAATTCCTAACGTTTTTCCCTATCCTTAACACTCATTAGTTTTCCTCTTTCAATCACTTGATAAAAGCTATCATTGTTTATGAAAAAATAATACAAAGGACTTTGATGTGTAAAAGTTTTTATACAGCTTACATAATTATAATGATAATTTATTATTCCACTAGGGTCATAATCAAAATGTGGTAAATGAGTGAAACTAGAGATTGTTAAGTTCCTAAGCTTCCTTGAATGTATGACCTTTGTCCTTCAATTTTATTCTTCCAAACATAATTGGAAAATTTGGCCAAAACTTCTTATGAAGTCTCCTCATCTTTCATGCTTGGCCATTTAATGTTGTTTGATTTGCTACTTCTCTAAGAGAAATTATTCCAGGAATGTAGCTTGGCAATACATGTAGACCATCCTCACACCCATATATTCTGGTATAGTAAAACAACTCTTCAATGAACGAATCTCCTATTTGATTAAGTGCCTCTTTCATCTCTTGGCTAATCCTTGGAGGAGCAATACCAAAGATGAATTCCTATAGAGGGATCATTACATAATTAAAAATGTCATAAAATGAAATTTATAATTAATTTCCGATAATATTGAAGCATAATTTTAAATGGGCAGCTTTGTGAGTGGGATAATTCCACTTCATGATAGGAAATAGGACATAGGCAATCACAATTTCAAATAGATAAGTAGACATTCAAGAAATGTGTTCATAGCGTGGAGGGCATGAAATTGCCAACTTCAAAGCATCTGTCAATTTTTAAGAGAGAATGACAACCCAATTGAAACAATTTGAGTCATGGTGGATCATCTAAATCAATGAAAACCATTGAGTTTTGGAATGCTGATGGTCCTTTTCGCAATATAATATGAACATCATTTTGACGATGATCCTAAAAGGACTTTTGAAAATAATAACAAGGCAATCCTTAGATGATTTCAGTTTGAACCCCTCTCTCTCTTCCTGCATCTAGTCTTCAATCAATTTATCATAACATTTTCCACTTGTTTAAAATTTTTGTTGTTGAAATTATCAAGAAACTTAGAAGAAAAGAAGAGTTCAGGAGAACTGAGCTTATAAATTGTTGAAAGGGTGTCTGACCTCTAGTATGCTAATCAATTCCTATTATAATTTGTAATTGTGTGTGTATGAAGGCCAATATGACCCCAAATCCATGGTATCATGTCATAATAAGGAAGGATTTTAACCCTAACAACAACCTTGTGTAATTATGTCCTTCTAGTGTTCTCATAATGTACATTTTTCTCCTTACTAGAACTTTTTGACTTTAGCCACTCCCTATTCTCAAATAATTTATAAATTTCCTCCAATTTCATCGTACTTTCATCTTGCATTTTGAAAGTGGTGTCAAAAATCAAAATTGAGTTCAAATTATAAATTCCTAGTTCTAGAGCTTCCTCCTATTTAAGCCATTCTTTAATCTGTTGAATTCGCCTTGAAGCACAAATTTATTATTTTTTCCCATTTTGTGGCATATATGGGAAATTAAATAAATAATTAAGGTTTTTTATGAAGACCAGTATAATTGAATAAAAAGAAACCTTTTGAAATATCAAAACTTACTAGAAGTTGCAGGCTGTAGAGAAACTTTTGCAATTCTGGTTGAAGTTCAGGTTTCGAGCTATGGTTTTAGAGAACAACTGACAAAGGAGGTTTAACTGGAAATGCAAGGTTTTGAAAGATTGGGACATCGAGTTTTGTAATTCGGATGACATGTAACAAAATTAAAAATAATGTGAAAATAACTCTCAATTATTTTTCAAAAAGAGAGGCAAGATCAACGTTGCGATTGGGAAAACCTCAATTTAAAAGCTACCAGGAAACTAGAAAAATGACTTGTTTTATTAGAATAAAACAAGAAGAATTTAAGAATAATAAAAGGAACTCAAGTCGACAAAAAATATTATTTTATTCGTCGTCATAGGACCCAAATTCAGGCAATCGAAGAATTAGAGGTACTTTGAGAAACTTAAATAGATTTACCAATTTTGACGGAGACTCAAAACCGAGTCGAGGCAAGGTCCAGGGAAGAGGGTTGGAGGAATTGTTAGGTCGAGAGGTCAGATCTCAGAAGATGAAAAGTGTTCATAAATAATCATATGTTCAACTTCTCGTACCAATACTACAAAAGGATCCTTGATATACTTAACGAGTTCAATAAAGGGGAAGCCAGTGGCCAGTTCTTGTAGACCAAAAGGACTGTTGAACGAACCTCATAGTCGGAATTAAAGTAAATTTGGTTCGTAGGAAGATGTGGGCCCAACAATTAGTATTAGTTTGAGGTGCATGGACAAAAAATGAAAATAGGGAGAAGGAGGATCGACTCCCTACGAAATTTCAGGCCCGACCTCCTCACCTATTCCAGTGGGACTAGTTGTAGGAGGTCACTGACCCTGACTAGTCAGAGGTTGGGCCCTGTTTTCATTTGAAAATGCATTAAGCAAGCTAACCCTACCTCCTGACCATGACATGCATAAGGAGGGGAATTACATAGAAATTTTTTTAAAGATTCATAAAATGTTAAATTTTTGTTATGCTCGTATGTCTCAAGAAATCTACAAAATAATAAATATGATAACACATGGTCCTTATCATGCATTGTATTAAATCAACACCGTTGCAAAGAGACGATATGATGGTTTTCCACCTTTCTCACCATACATTGTATTAACTTAACACTCCTCCAAACAGATGATCTGGCAGCACAAATATCATTGTGAAATAAGATGAAAAGTGTTATGAACCAATCAAAATGTAAATAAATATAATTAAGAAACTAAAAAAAAATATTTTTGTTTTCTAATATTTACAATTTTTTTTTAAATTTTAGCTAACAGAGACCCCTCCTCTTGACCTTATTCTATGGGCCCATCAATTAGTCGATAGCGAGAGGTGCAAGTCCGAAAAAATAAAAAGGGGGAGAAGGAAGACCGATTCCCGACCTGTTCTAGTGGGACCCACAATCATGCTTTATTATAGTCGGGCTTGATAATGATTCATGTGCGTTAAAAGAAATCACACACCAGTAAACCCCGAGTCACAACCTGTTTCCCTTGGGACTCATAAGTATTATCCACATGGAATCACCCGATTTGTAAAACATGTATGCTCGTGATATGTGCATGTCATTTTTAACTTATTTTTTCAAATCGCTCATCTCTTTAGATAAGTTTTAAGAGTGAATATCCTACCGAGTATTAATGAATCAGTATGTTGTATTTCAAAAAACTCAAACTAGGATAGTCACATACTTAATTGATAGTTCCTTTGCACGGTATAGATTCAATTGCAACAACTTTCACAAATTTGCACACAAAATTCTATCAAATTTTGAATTTGTAGATAATTTCTTTCAATGCATAAGATTCCATAAAACTCAGTGAACATCACAATACAATCCATATTAAAAAAAAATAAAAATCAATATTTGGTTATTATTATTATTATTATGATTATAATTATATTAGCATGAATATTTGTGGGTAGCTGTCAATAATAAATTAGTGGTAAAACAAAATAAGTGAACATATGGACTTGTTGCCCTGCATAATCAGAACTCTAGAATGGGTAATGAAACAATTTGGTGAAAGGAGAGCAGTCGTGACCCTTGACTTTCTTTGGAGAATTATGGTTGTTATATCCCAAAATGAGGCTATTACTAGAAAGGTGTTGTTATATTAAATTTCCTTGGGATTTTGTACAAACAATTAATAATGGCTCACTGAAGGAGCTACAATGTGTAATTAATGCAATATTTCCTCTATTTACAACATTAAGCATGCAAAGTCTAATCGTTGTAGATTTTAAAATCCTTACTCATTGGAACCTTAAATAATTTATATGTAATTTATAATAAAAATATAAAATTATTATTTTAAGAAATGTAATAACAATAAGAATTTATGGCAATAAATTCTATACCAAAACAATAGTGTTCATGTTAACTAATGGTTTTGGAAATTTTATTACCTATGATAAATTTACAAAGTAGCATATAAAAAAATTAATTTATTTTTAAAAATAAATAGAAATATAAAAAATAATTAATAATAGTATAAATTTCAAAGTGCGGAAGCATTTAGAGAGTCTAAGGAAACCTGAACTAACTAATACAATGTTTAATAAAGGAATTCTCTTATTGAAATTAATAGGTTACATTGAGGACAAACTGTCAACCCATTCTGTGAGCTAATGAGCGCAACAATCCTGTGTTACAAAATGAAAACGTCTATTAGGAATGTTGAAGATATTCTTATCTCTTAACTTTTAGACTATAACTCCACATGAGGGTTTGTGTAGCCTGTGGTGGAATGTAATCTCTTGGGTAGGGCACAACCTCATGGGAGGAATTGAATTGCATTGCATTTTTTTTGAACTTCCTGAGGCCAAAAGCCTTACATTGCGTAGTACCTCAAGACTGAGTTGACTAGTATATGAAGTCATCCCACCATGAACAATATGTAGCACATCCTTCTTATTGGTAAGAGAGTAGGAAACCATTCAACATACAATAAGTTCTTGGATGGGGGCGACCTTCTTGGAATTACTTGTCCCCAAGAAACAAATTTTTATAGACCAAGAGCTCACCAGTGAACCCATGTCCATACAGTTGATGCCAATTTTTGAATCCTCGAGAGAATTCCCCATTTGTGTATCGAATGCCAACATCCCTGTGTCATTTTGTTTACTCTAAGAACTTGATGGACTCAAAATGAGTAGCCTTATCATAGGCTTAGGAGGGATAGCACCAGTGGATGCATTAGTCATTCGTTATAATTTTATAAGGACGATGACATAGGTCGAGTCGATTGCCAACCATTATAGCCAATCCATAGATAAATCCACTATGTATGGGTAGTGCACGCAAGAAGGGAGAAAGACTTGATAAAATTCACCAGATCTAAGATCCAATGAACTACTCATAACTTGCCAATACCTCCTTAATCGAACCACAATAACATCCTACACAAAGTTGCATTGCATATAATCTAGCTCAGAATGAATTCTTATATCTCTAATGGGATGATAAGTATCCATCGAGCCTAACAATGACCTAGTTGTGGAAAATTTGTATTGAATGCCTAGGAATCACCCTATCACTATGTGTCGGAACAAGGAGTGACATGGATTGAGGAAAATTTCCTGAGATGAGAAGAACAATAGAGCATTGGGGGTCGGGGGTCGGGCCCTAAAATAACAAAACTGTGCATGTTGAGGGACAGGGTTGACCCTGACTAGCCTTTGAGATAACTACTACCATGTGGGCCACTGAGTCACTTCCATGTAGGCCACTAAATCACTGCCATGTCACACACACACACACACACACACACACACACACAAACACACACACACACACACACACACACAAACACACACATATATTACAAAATATTATGTATTAATATTTTAAACTTAGTCAGGGTCAAGACTCTACACGGGTCAAGCAGGTTCATGTACCAATGAAAAAATATTGACCCCAACTAGGTAAAAGTTCAAGAGTCGGGCTTAGAAATATCAAATTTGGGCACGTGAATGGATAGGGTAGACTGAACAATGTTGTTACAATTTTATACTACCACGTGGTATACCAATGAAGGGGATTGGACACGACTACTTTGGAGGTCGGGGGTATGGCCCGTAAATCACAAAACTAGGAAAAATGATGGATAAGATAGACCCTGACAAGCTTGTCAACTTACTACTGCCGCCTGCACAACTGACCCGTTGCCACGTGGAAAATGAACAATTTTATTACAATGCTACACTGCCACGTGGTCCATTGAGTTGGTGCCATGTGGAAGATAAACACATGTGTTACAATTATATACTAATAACTACTACTAGATGTGCCACTAAATTGATACCATGTGGAAAATGAATGACGTTGTGACAATGCCATATTTCCATGTTGGTCACTAAGTCATTGCCACGCGGTATATATGTGTGTGTGTGTGTGTGTGTGTGTGTGTGTGTGTGTGTGTTTCAAACTATTATATATTAATATTGTAAATTTAGTTGACATCCGGACAATGCTTCCTTCAAGAAGAAATATGTACCAATGAAGGGGATTGACCCTGACTTGGTTGGAGGGTGGGGGTTAGGCCTAGAAATAACAAAACTAGGTGCACCAATGGACAAGGTTAACGCTGACTGGCATTTCACATAGATGAACAACGTTGTTACAATGTTATGCTTCCACGATATATATATATATATATATATATATATATATATATATATATATATATATATATATATATATATCAAACAACTATATATTAATATTTTAAATGTATTTAGGGTCATTGTCATGCAGTCTATATATCCTAGGTCAAGCAGGTTGGTGCATCAATGAAGAAATAACAAAATTGGGGGTGTTGATGGATAGGTCCAACCCTGGCTGATCTGTTAACTCACTACTGCCTCCTATGCAACTAAGTTTATTCCACATGGAAGATGAATGATTTTTTTACAATGATATATTACCACCTGGGCCACTGATCCAATGTCATGCAGAAGATATACAATTGTGTTGCAATTTTATACTTCCAACTACTACCACCTCCACCAATGACCTGATGCTACATGGAAAATGAACGACTTTGATAGTTGGTAGTCGGTCATCCAAAGTAAAGGGCATGTAGTAGAAGAAGGCCAACCATAGTTGGGTTTGACTCTAAACTTGCATTCGAACTATTCATATTCCACAGTTTCACATAACCACTCCAAATGAAGGTTTGCATTTAACACATGGAGGTAATAAATAAATAAACAAGCCAAACCTTACCATTTAGTCACTATTGAACCAGTCAGAGGTGCGTCAGAAGTTATAATGGAGGAATAAATGTGAGCTGGAAGATGAAATAGAAACCCGACCCCGACTAGTCAGAGGTCGGACCCTGTTTTTGTTTGACAACATGTGAAGGGAGATAACCCTGACTCCCAACCATGGCCTTCACGTTGAAAGAGATTAACTCGACCCTTATCAAGAATTACTTTGTGTGAAGGAAATTCTTTATTGAGTTTTGATAAGACAAGGAGGGGCACTACATTGAAATTTCTGTAAAGATTCATAAAATATTAAAGTTGTTTTCTGCTCCTAATTCCCAAGCTATGTACAAAAATATGGAAAATACTACTCATTGTACATCATAGATAATAAAAACAAGAGCAAGCGTACAATCTGGTGGCAGAAGTCATCATTGCTAAATAAAACTCCATCCCTCTCAACCAATTACAACCTAAATAAATAAAATTTAAAAAAAAAAACAAAAAAAATTCTCCAATGTCACTTTTACACATTGTTGGTTTATTTTTGACATTAATGAATGGTCAACACATTATTGAATGCGTAATATATTTCCAACAACACAGACAATAATATAAGTGATTTAATAAAAAAAAAAATTAAAAACCAAGATAAAAAAAATAGGATATAAAAATCATAAATGATTTATATAAATAGATTTTAAAGCATAACTCTTAAAAAAAAAATCAATACAATATGATAAAGAAACCATGAATGCCATGAATGAGATTTCTATTTCATTAATTTATATTTTCAAGTTAATATTTTTTAAAACATGGTTCAAATTTATATAAATGTTATTAAAACATATAAACCTTGTTAAAACTATTTCTTTAATTGGGCCAAAATAGATAATATTGGTTTAAGAGTAATCTATTATGATTGAGGAACATTTTGGTATTTTGTTGATTATAGAGATTAAAGCGATTCTTGTTTTTGTTTTTAAATTTTAAAAAAATTGCAAAAAAAATAATTATATTTTATAAATAATAATTTAGTAAAATTATATAAATGAAAATAATTTATTACTTTAATTAAACAAATATAATATTAGTAATTTAGGGTTTAATATTAGCGCTTATAATATTGAGTTTATAATATGAGTGTTTAATATTTGGGTTTACAATATATGGTTTTTAATATCTAGAGTTTATAGTACTGGGTTTATATATATATATATAGATATATATATATGAGTCAAACATATATAAACATAGTCAAATAAAATCAATCGTTAGTCATATGGTTCATATGTTATGATTTTTTAATGCTTAAGGTGCTCCTAGTTAGTAAATGAATGAATCTAGATTTGTGTAATATAGAAAAAATTGGTAAAATTTATCATAGAGCACAATACTGATTTAGCCCCCCTCTTAGTATTGTCTAAGGTTTCCAACACTTCATCCATTGTTTCTACCTATTTTTCTTCCTTGATTGCATCTTCAAAATTAATTGGATCATCTACATGAGAAAACAAGGCAAAAAGAGATTTCATACTCGTGCTACTTTCACCTTTATTTTGTTCATAAATCTAACTCAAATTTCTGAATTTTTGTATTCTCGTGCTTGCCAAAGATGGATTGGATGTGTCACTTGATGTTTAACTTGGAGAATGTGGAGTTGTAGATATATGTTGCACATTTGGAAGGGTATTTTCTTGAATGTGCGACATTTTCATATTGATTGTTGACAATGTCACTTGAGGAATACCTTTTTGAGCTTGAATATGTGTAGGAGGAGTCACCATTGAAGAATTAATTGTTGTTGCTAATTCCTCTTTATCTTCTTGCTGTAAACTTTTTGCCACATTAAATGTCTTCTCCAAACTTCCATCCTATGCTTTCTCTTCTATAAACTATACATCTATGTTGATTAATATATTTTATTATTATTTGATTTTAGATCTTATAAGTCTTGGATTCATCACTATAGCCAAAAAATATGCGTTTCTCCTCCTTTCTTTCCATTTTATTTCTTAAGTGATCTAGGACATCTACATAAGACACACATCCAGATACTCTCATATGAATGACATTATGTTTTCTTCCACACCGTGCTTATGTCGGAACCATATTCCCTACACTTTTGGCTAGACATCTATTTATAATATAAGTTGAACAAGTTATAGCTTCAACCCAATAATCATTTGTCAAATGTTTTTCCGTTAACATGATCCTCGCCATTTTCATAAGAGCCTTATTTTTTTAAATTTCTGTGACACTATTTTGCTGAGGTGTGTACCTTGTTGTAAATTGTTTATCAATTTCATGCTCCGGCCTGCAAAAATGTAGGAATTCATTTGGGATGTATTCACCGCCTCTATCAATTATCAAAGGTTTGTTGTAGTGCCCACTTTGTGTTTCAACAAGAGCCTTGAATTTTTTAAAGCACTCAAACACTTCATTTTATGTCTCAGAAAATAGATCCACGTCTTCCTTGTATAGCCATATATGAATATCAATAAATAATAAATTCCTCCAATTGATGGTGTATATTGGTTCATATAAATTTGAATGGACAATTTTCAATGGTGCATTTAGCTTTATTGACTTTCTTACTAGAAATTATTCTCTATGTTGTTTTCCCAAGATGCATCCTTCACATAATATCTATGGTTTTTCTATAAGTGGAAAACCATTTACCATTAATTTCCCGTGTAGTATATTTAGACCTCCAAATTTGAGATTCCCAAATATTAGATGTTATAACCAACTTTCACGTTTTATCTAACCTTGAATTTTTTTTTGTGTAACTGCTATATTTTTTCTTTCATCTTCTTATGGATTCATTGACAGTTGTGCTTGCGCACCTTCTACCTTCAAATATGGTTTTATCTTTAGGGGAAACATTTTATTGTTTTTCATTTGAACTTTTGTAATTAGCTGCTTACCTGGAAATTTATACCGTACTGTACCCCTTTTGCATAAGTTCTCAAATACTTAGTAGATTGTGCTTTAAACCTGGAACAAAATACACACCTTAAATATACTTCTCCCCCTTCTTGGTTACAATATTGACTTTTCCTTTACCCATCATTGACACTTTGTTATCAGTTCCTAATGTAACTTATGATTTTATACTTTATGCAAATTAGAAAACATTTCTATAAACATACATCCTTTTGCTTTTCTGGTGCTACATAGCAAGCTAAAAATATATTACCTTGGTTTTAATTTTATTTTGAAAAATTTTCATTTGATTTACTAAGGTCATATTGTTTCTTTTTACATTCACTTTCATAATGACCATACTTTTTGAAATAATGACACTGAACTTGAGATTTATCATACATTTGACCTTGTTCTTGATTTTGGCTTGAATTTTTACTTGGATTTTGATTATTGTCTCTTACACTTGAGCTTGAAGGGCTGCTTCTTCCAACTTTGTGTGAACTTCTTCCTCTACTTATGGAATTTGATGTTCTTCCTCCTCTCCCTTACCAAATAATACTTGTGTCCTTAAAGCATGTTCCAATGAAATATTTTTCATTCTTCCCAACCTATGTTTATGAGAAATAAGTGAGGCATGCAGCTCATCCACTGAAAATTATGAGAGATCCTTTGTCTCCTCTATGGCCACAACAATTGAATAAAACTTGTCGATAAAATTCTTATAATTTTTTCAACTATTCTCTTTTCTTCAAGTGTCTCACCATGAGATCTAATTTGAGTTACCTCTCCAATAAATTGTGTAAAAGATGAGTCTATTTTCTCAAAATCCTTCATACATATTGTTTCAAAATATATTCTTAACATTTTCAATATTTTTGTCTTCACCATTTCCATGCTTTGATATGTTATCTAAAGAATTTCCCATGCTTTCTTGGACTTTGTTGTTGCTGAAATCCTTGTAAAAATACTCTCATGCACTGCCTGGAATATGTAGAGGATGGCTTTGGAGTCCTTCTTACCATTATATCTCAATAAATATCTTTCTGCTTTTGTCAATGCATTATATGTTGTTACATAAACTAATTATTGAAATCTATTCTTTACTAAATTTCATATATCTTTTAAAAAAACATCTTCATTATGATTTCCTAATAATCAAAATTCTTCCCACTTTATAGCAAGCACTTCCAAAGACCCGCTTTTGTATTGCCCAAGACTCCTTTCCTTCTGCTTATGGTGATGGACTTTCCTTACTTGAGTTCCACTGACATTTATTTTCCAAGCCATGTGCAAACAAAAACTCCACATAAACACCTCAAAAGCTCTTGGTAGAAAGATTCTTTTCTCATTTTAAAATAAAAACAAGAACGCTCGCGGCGTGCAAGTCCCTCGCCCACTTGGTATGCAGTGAGTTTGACAGAATTTGATACCACTTGGTATGAAGCGAAGAAAGGCACCTGAAGCAAATTTTTATCATGTTTGGATGAACCCATGTCTGTCATTTTACAAAGCATGGTATTGAAGCTAATTTTCAGTATGTTTGCAAGAACTCCCGCTCGCCATTTTGTAGTGTAAAGGTAATTTTGAATCGGGAAAAGAAGCAAATTTTTCATTGCGTTTGCATGAACCCGTCTCGCCATTTTGCGTGTGTAACGGTATTTCAAATGGCAAGTGTAAAGGTAATTTGAATTGGGAAGAAAAGAACCTGACTTTGTGTGAACATTTCTCGCTATTTTTATTATGTTTGCATGAACTCCCGTCCTACCATTTTATCTCGTCAATTTGCTGAACTTGAAGAGGATTTGCTACATTTGCTAATGTGAAATGTGAACATCATTCGGTATTGCTAATGTGTAAAGTAAAAATTTAGCAGCTTTCGATAAAATTGGACACGTGCATTCAAAGTATTTTTCCAGGATTTGGATCGTAATATTTCTTACTCTTGAACTCCCGTAGGATCTTGGATCCAGGGTTGTAAGGAAGAATCTATAAAAGCCAACAAGGATTAGACAACATAGAAACTCCGGCTTCATAGCCCCAAGTTTCAAATTTTGGAATTTCCAGGAGTTCCTTTATACTTCGATTGTTCTAGCTCATGACAACCACACAACAACACAACTAGACCCGATTGCTTACTAGCAGGATAGACAAGCTCACGACAACCACACAACAACACGAGCCTAGAGACCGAGATCACTTACTAGCGAGAGACAAGTGCATGACCACCACACAACAACACGACTATAGACTAGATCACTTACTAGCGAGATGAACAGGGTGCATGACCAAAGACATCAAGGATCGGGAAGATAGGTTAGGGTTTCAAGTAAAATATGCGCAGGGACTTCAACTTAGAGGCAAGGAAGGTCAGTAAAAATGAATCTTCAGGGGACTAGTGGATGGTAGCGATGCGCCTCAAAGATAAAGGCACATGTGAACATCCCAAATGCAAAATAAAAGCGTGTCCCTCTCTCACGGGTATTTAATTCTATATGTTGTTAATTGGATCGAGTTGATGTTTTTTTGCTCACAAATCCATGAATGTTAGGACTCTTTTACTTTCATGCCATTAAGTGATACAAAACGGAGAACCGGTGGATATCTTAACCCGGCCACTCGAACAAAGGCCTCGTTGGCAATAAAAAAATTATCTTATTATTAAAATCAATCTCGAGCAATAGGACCTCTTTTGCAACAATCGAAAAGATAAATCGGGCACTGAAAATAATAACAGAGATCACAATTTATGGGACCTCATTACGGAACAACTAGCTAGGAAACTAATGTCACCGATGATAGGGATGATAGGGTTTGATGTTTTCGACGTTAAAAACAAGCTACAAAATTTGAAAGACCACTTCAAGCATGTCAATTTGAAATACGGATCGAAGCTTCATGACAAAGTAAATTCTCTATGAAATTGATGCTAATGACCGGTGTCAAAAAAATTCAAGTTGATAAGTCAACGCTCATGCAAATACAATAAGTGCGTAAAAGTCAAGAATTTGGAAGATGAGAGCACATCTTTGCGGTTTTCTGAAAATTTTCATGCAAAAAGACACATGTAATGCATAAGACACATATATAATGTATTGCATCTAGAAACATCATATAAAAAAAATTAATCATTCATTGATAATTGAATTAAATATAAATTGCAACTTGTCCCGAACCTCGTGGACCCACGATTTTACCACTTGTTGGATTCTCCGGCCCGTTATCTAACCACTTGTCTCTCTTGCCATAACCAAGCACGTCTTCGTGTTCCTCATCATAATTAATTATTGAGAAGAGATTATCAATCAACAGTATTTCCCCCTAACCCCGCTTCTACTAGCATTTCGTTCGAGCATCGTTTTTTCCTCGTAGATCTCGTACAAGGTATCCTCCTTCCTCATGGGCATTTGCAATCCAAGCACCGGATAAAGCGATTTTACAAAAAATTAACAATGGATTGCACTAGATAGAGCGATTTTTGCAGAAAAATTTAGAATACCTGCAATGCAATGACAATCCGGTCTTCTAAGACTTTAATTCCATTCCCCGCGGTGGTCGCCACTTCCACATGGTGAATGCTACCCTCGGAGAGCCAAAAATGAAGTACCCTCCTTTCTCATGGGCATTTATCATGGGCATCCGCAATCCAAGCACTAGATAAAGCACGATTTTTGCGTGAAAAATTAAGAATGTCATAAGTAAAAAACGAAACCCAACATACTACCAATTTAATGCTTCGGATAGTATACTAGAAATAGGAATATAAGACTAGAGGGCACTCGCACTGAGGAAGTTTTAGTTTTTTCGTGATAGAGACTAGTTTTTTTCAAACGATGGCTACAACGGTAAGTGTTTTTGATTTTTTTTGTGCCTTGATTTTCTTTTTCGTAGCTTACTCGTTTTGTGCTTTGATTCTCTTTTCGTGGCTTTGCATCATAGTTTTAGTTTTTTTCTGAGACGAGAGACTAGTTTTTCAAATGAAGGCTACAAGGGTAAGTGCTTTGATTTTTTTTGTGCCTTGATTTTGTTTTCGAACTTACTGTTTTGTGCTTTGATTCCCTTTTCAGGAAAATACTAGGAAAATACTAGAAGGGAATGGGAAATTGGGCTTTTCCGAAAAAATACTACAAGGGAAGGGGAAATTGGGGCCATAATATTCTCAAAGAAAATTGTTTTATCGAGAGAATTAAAGCTCTCAACAAAACAATTGTTTTCCGAAAAAGGGAAATACATTAAAAATAAAATAAAAAATTACCATGCGTTTTGTAAAGCTTGTATCGAGAGACTTAAAGCTTTCTACTCGAACAACCGTTGGTGTTTTGTTATCTCATTCCGGGACAACATTCCTCTTCTCCTCGTCGTTATTGTTGCACAACTCGCTTCCTTTTGTTCAAAGTTTTTTTTCATCGATTATATTATGTTTCGTCTTTTCCTCCCATTATTCCCGCACAATTGTTCCTCTTCTTCAAAGCCCGAGTAGGAAGAGCTCGGAGAAGAATACCCATAAATCAAACTTTGTCGAATTTTTTGCACAATTGCTCCTCTTCTTCAAAGCCCGAGTAAGAGGAGCTCGGAGAAAAATACCCATAAATCAAAATGCTTGTAAATTCGTGGAATTTGAAAATGCCGTCGTTTTCCCTTTCACCTCTGCCGTTGCGTTGGAGTTCATACGATCGGATGGATTTTCGCTCGACCCTACAATGGAATACCGTAGCTCCCAACGAAAGACGGAGGATGCGCCTCTCTCATTGTCCGGTTGGATAAGAATTATATCCCGGGTATACATGCCGTGAGGGAACCGAAGAGTGTTCTTTGCGGGCTCACATGGTCTTCGATTGACCCTCGCATGCAATGGAAGAAAGAGATCTCAAGCCCGCCCGTCAATCTGCATCTATTACGCACCGGAACACAGGAACCTTTTTTTCTTTTTTGTTTCATTAAGGTTTCTCTTTGCGCTCTTTGATTCGACGCCCGTCGATAGATACTTCTTTGTGGGCGTATCATTTCCCACGAATAGGACAAAGAATCAAAATTGTTGAATCACCACAGTGGATCTACAAAGCAAAGAACTTGAACGAGCCTCCGAACAACTCGAAGAAAATCCCCGACTCAGCTAAGCCAGTGGGATCCAGGGCTACATTATCTTTGTGAGCATGCATTTTTAGCAGACCTCCAGTGTTAAGCTAAAAACCAAGCTTGCCGACGGATGTCGGTATCACTATTCGACCTTTGCCGACAGGATCGTCGGTATCACTATTCGCTCTCGGGTACCGCTATGACGTGGATCTTGGATTTCATACGATCCCTTAGAACCTACTTTATCGCTAACATCCGCAAACATTTTATGTTTGCTAATTAATGTTAGCATTATCTAACACAAACCGAAAACACCGTGAAAAAAATTTGCATCAATAGACATTTAGCCTAGGTTTCAATAGGTCTTGCCTCGATATGAGGCCAAATAAGACCCTCCAACTTGCGTATTGGTGGAGAAAAAAAATTTGGTAAAAGTTCATTGGTGAACTAATAAATTATAAATACAAACTTTAGATTATGCTAACTTCGTTTTTTGTTGGTTTTTGTGCGAGGACTAATGCACATCTCAAATCGATTACAATAGTCCCCGCCATGCCGCAGCGGCGGGGGACTAATAAATTTAAACACATTATGTAGACAATTTTCATTTTATGTGGTTCCATACAAAGAAAAATTAAAAGGTTTATAATTATGTACACAACTTGTTATATACTTATGCAACCACCATTTTTTTTTCATAATCATTTACATGGGTGAATTCATTACCATACGAGGATGGACTATTTACTGCATTTATTTCACAGGTTACGTTCAGATGGTTCACGATGGTATTACTATATTAAAATTTAGAATTGTGTTGACATTTCAACTTTACCTCTCAACACCCATATTCGATACCATCTTAATACATTTAGAATGTCTCGGGCTTATTATTGACAATTGTCTAACCGAAGGTTTTTTTTTTTTTTTTTCCTTTTTTTTTCTTTGGTATAATCATTTACATGGGTGAATTCATTACCATACGAGGATGGACTATTTACTGCATTTATTTCACAGGTTTCGTTGACATGGTTCACGATTGAATTACTATATTAAAATTTAGAATTGTGTTGACATTTCAACTTTACCTCTCAGCATCCATATTCGATACCATCTTAATACATTTAGAATGTCTCGGGCTTATTATTGACAATTGTCTAACCTAAGGTTTTATTGTTCGGCATATATATATATATATATATATATATATATATATATATATCACATTAATACTTTTATCCAAGGCACTAATAAACTGTTATTCCAATGCAATATTGTGTTCCAGCTGGCTTTCTAATTCTGTTCAACGGAATTTTGTCATTAACAAAGATCGAAACTACATAGAGAAATGACAGGTTTCACTTAGATTCGATTTCTCACTTCATTATCTTGCATCCGACACAATTTTTGAACAACTTCAGGGTTCAGTCATCAATACTCCCAAACTGAAATAATTAAGAACTACTAGGAGAGAAAATACACGGATAAAAGAAAAGGAAAAGACCTTTTTCATTCCTAAATAAAATATACATACAACGAAATTTACAGACCCCTTGTCTGAATCCTCTTTGAGAATGCACTAGGGAGCTACCTATTCTATCTTACATGTAAAATTACGCTACTTAGAAATATCTTTATAGACGAAGAAATTTTGGAGCACTTTCGAGTATTCTAGAAATTCCTAACCGGTAAGCTAACACTTGTTAACTTTACATAAACCCATCTCGGGAAAATATCCTAACAACCGAATATTTTAGAAATTAGACACATGCCCTTACATCAAATTCTCCTAATAACAAAAAAGAATATTCTTCTAAAATATATGTGGCTCCTTTGAGCCGTAAACAAACGGTTTGCCTAGGGTGATGCTCCTACGTCAGAGTCCTTGGGTGGAAAATTTTTGATCTCGTGGTCAAATTTCTATGAAAACCTCCAGGATCCGAAACAAAGTGTTGTTGCTGCTGGCCCATATGGTTATGTTGTTGGTTCAGTCCTAACTTCGATCTTCTAGGATCCCATACTTGATTCCGCAATGTGTCATTTTCTTTGTTGAGGCAGATTTGTATAGTCAACTTGTTGTTGGCTATCCTCTTCCTTCCTCAATCCCATAGTCTACTTTGTAATTTCTTCACTTCTACAAATGCTAATGCAGTTCCCTCCAGTCATCCAAGTGCCGAAATTGGTCACTTTTTCATTGTCATCGTACCATACCTCGGGTACTTTTATGAGCATCATTACTTCCTCAAATTACATGTTCATTCTGCCCTTTTGTTGGTACATGTTGTTTATTTCTTGTTGGTTTAAATTATTGCTATGAATTGTCCTCATGAACATCTCCCAAAACAATAGGATTTCATTTTCCACCTTCTTATATTGAAGGTACCTATGCCAGCGAATCTCCTCCTCATCACTATCAATAAAATATATTATTACAAAGTCTTGTCCCATACTCCTTATTTGCAATTGAAATGAATTGTCATGATACAAACTTGTCCCATGCTCCTTCTCGATTTCTTCTCCTTAAAACATTTGATGAACTCCATCTACATCTTTAACTATGCTCTCAACAATATGCTCCCCTCACAAATATTTTGAGGTTTCAAGCACCTCAACTTCACATCCTCTGCAGTCCCTCTCTTCCTTAACAATGTTCTATACAGGAATTGCAAGAGACTTCTCCCACTTTTCTTCATCTATCTCCATAATACATGAACACCATGCTAAATTCTCTCTTATCCTTATGAAAGGTTGTTTGTTGCTATTCTCAAAATTCTGAACTTTGGTCACATCTTCACATACAATAGAAATGTTATCAAAAACATTTTCTCACTTATGATTTTATGTTGCAAATGCATGGGTCATTGTCTCATTAGGAAAATGAGATTTTCCTTGAACCCTTTCAATATCTCCTCCAACTTCCTGGATGAAATTCTTGTCATTTCTCCATTGAACCATGGCTTGCTCTACATAAGCCTTCTTATCGATGTCTAGGCATGCTTCTCCTTGAGGAACTCCTATGTACTTTGCTTCATAATCCAACCTTTGTTTCTCTCTGCTTGCCTGAGAAAGTGGTGTTTCCTCCTTGTTAACAACAAACTCTTTGTTTTCTTCTTGTCCTTGGGGACTATTTTGACCTCCTTTGGACTAGCTAAATTGAATTTTACCGAGAGATTCTCACCGACTCTCCCTCCACAATCTTCATATTGAACCAATCCACAAGCCTGCGAAACATGTAGTTTTTGTTCAGCCCATGACAAATTATTTTAAAAATTATCCAAAGAACACTTAATAATAGAAGACATAACCAGTAAATTATACCTCTGAGGTTACTTTTCCTCTCTCTAGATTGAAGAGGTTTAGCCTGAGCTTCTTCATGGTCTTCATCCACATAGTATTCATGATATAAATCTGCACCTCCTTCCTCTGTGATATTTCCTTGAGGTTTCCACCTTCTCAATCAACTCCCTCTTTCTATCCCTTATCAACATAACATAATTCCTCTTGAGGATCTACATTCTCCGCAATCCTTGGCACTTATTCATCTTCATGGTGCTCAGTACCTGCAATTTCAAACTGACTCAAACAATTAGATAAAATCACATTAATTTATTCCTCCTCCTCATCTAATGTTGTTGACACCCTTTCCTTGTGTTTTACTAAGCACATTCCCATTTCATCATCTACACCATCTTCTCCTAGGACTTGTCCCTGCTCTAGTTCACAGAAGTGAACTTCCACTCCTCCATACTCAACAAAATTGACTTCTTTCACTAACGAAGCATTCATGTTGTGCTTCAGCCTCATTTGCAATGGAGGAAACTTCAACTTCTTCCTCCCCTTCAGCATCCATCCATCTCTCTAGGATTCTTGGAGAAAGTGTATCTTCTTGTTCTCCCTATGGAAAATATATCCATGCCTTCAATTTTCAAGAACCTTTAATGGTTGCTCCTTTTCTTTGCTTAAAAAGGCTGCATCCACACAAAATTTGTTAGTTTAAAAAACACAAGGGTCTTTAGCCTCTTCCTTTGTCAACAAAACCTACTATTGTTTTGGACTCTTTTCACATCCCATGAGACATCTACGAGTCTTATCCCTTTGTCTTCAAGAAGTGGTTTGCAGAAATGAACTTCTCCTTCTCAAAGCTCAGTTGTTGTGAGTTCTTCTTCTTCCATCCATGCTTTCATCAATGGTCTCATCCTCTACTTCCTTAACTCTCTAGATTTTGTGGATTTCCTCTTAAAAGCTTTATTTATGACACATAATCTGAACCTCCTCATGAGGTTTCATCTCTGGATTTCTTCCCTAGCTTATAGCATCCACATTAGCTCATCAAGTTGTGCCTTCAACTTAACCATCCCCTTCTCAAATTCTTCCTTGTTTAATTTCCTTATGCCATATTTGTTGGCATCCTTCTCCCCTCTATTGTGGCTTTTACTTGACCCTTAATCATGATCGACAATGGTCACCTGCTTCCTTCTCTACTTAGGTTCCTCCGTGCTCACCGTGAGCTGCAACCTAGCCATCAAGCAAGCCTCACCTCACTTGTTACCCATACACCTCACCTCCTCTTAGATATTGGCATTCCTCTGGTTCCCTCCTCTGAAACCTCTTGAGCACTCGCTCATCTCTGGGTGTTGCTCCTCTACTCACCTTCTAAGAACTTCCTTTATTCTCTTCTCCTTGACGACTTCCTCTGCCCCCCTCTTCTTTCCAACCTCAACTTGAATGATTCTCTCTGTGTGAAGCTTCTATGCTGCAAGGGTTTTTTCTGCTATAGTCTTTTCGAACACAACTAATTCTCTCCTCAACCTAGATCATCTCCTTTTTTGAGAAATCCTTCTCATGTTCACTTTTCTTTGTACAACATCTCTTGCTGTATATGTTGTTATCTGCACCCTAAAATTCCTTAGCCAAAGATTAAACTTAAAACCAGTGATACCTGTCTAGTTCTCCTCCTTTGAAATTTCAATATCTCAGTTCTCCCAATCCTTGCCTCTCGATATTCTTCTATCTATTTCCACCTCTGCAATTGGATATAAGTCTCCTTAGTTTGTTGCAATCCTCAAGAGATTTTCTCTTTCCTCTGATATCTGGTGCCCCTTTCAGAATATCTTCTGCTTTGGTATCCTCTATTTCTACCTCTGTGTCTTACTTCGTCAACGTGGTTTGTTACAAAATAACCAAATTGTTAGCTATCCCTCAAATAAAGAGAGCAATCACGACCTCTTTGGTCTAGCGCCTTCTCTTCTTCGTTGGCTGCAAGATCCGTTACTTGTAATTCTATCCAAAAAAACCGTCACCAAAAAATAACCAAATTGTCAACTATCTTTCAAATTAAAATAGCAATCATTACCTCTATGGTCCAGTTCCTTCTCTTCTTAACTGGCTGCAAGACACGGCTGGTTTTCTAGCCAAAAAACCTTCACCAAAATCACCTTGCTACTGTTAGGTTACTGTAGTCTTCCTCCATCTACAACTTCCTTTGTTTATTTATTTATTTATTTTTTGTCTTCCTCCATATACAACTGCCTTTGTTTTTTTTTTCACCCTTAATCTCTTGCTCTTATTTACAAAGCTCAGTGATAACAGGCCCCTTCGTGATCTGCTTTTATATTGCCTATGATTCATTCCCTTATACTTATGGCGGTGGCCTTTCCTTTCTCGAGTTCCAAGTCGTGTGCAAACCAAAACTCCATACATACCTCAAAAGCTCTTGGAAAAAGGATCATTTTCTCATTTAAAATAAAATAACTATTGAAATGTTACTTTCAACTTCTTTGTACTCTGGCCGCCTTCTATTTCTGTCTGGAGGAACCATGAAATAGAGCCGCTTTCCAAATGCAATGAACTGTCAATTTCAGTTTTGTGTTTCAGCGTCTGTCCGTTGTATTTGAAAGAAACACAGCTTTCATCCTTTTATTGAAGAACAAAGCTTTATAAAGAAAAACATAGTTTTTCGTTTAATACACGGACAAGTCAATTTTCCAAGTTTTGATCGGGACAGGTCATAGTGGTCCCCACATTTCTTTATTGAATCACAATCGCAGAGTTCTTTTTGTTGTTGCGATTAAAGTGTCTTGTTGATGAAGCAGATTGCGATGCAATCGCAATCGCAATTGCAAGTTATATGATACAACCGCATATGTTTTGTTACCACTGTTGAATGATGCGATGCGATTGGCGCAATCACAATCGCACATAGTTTAATCGCCCTCCGCTTAAGCCAAGGTCCACGGGAGGTGTGGTCCCACATACCACGTGGCACCATTGCATTGAATCGCAAGTTGTTTTATTTTGGCCAGATTGCAAAGTAATGTTTCGGACCCGATAAGTTTTATAAAGCGGATTTAATTTGTTTATCGCGCGTTCAAAAGGCTCAGACGCAGAAAAGCTCTGGCAGACACGATATGAAGTTATAGGATGGATTGGATAATCCATCGCGTGCACAATTCGTGACGTCAGCAACCCCATTTTTGTTACGCAAAAATTCTCATTGCAATATGGTTTAAAGACTTTGAAGTCCGGCGGGTTTGCAAAGGTTATGGTTTGTTTTATGTTTTGTTTATTATTTGTTTTATCGCGCGATTGAAAGGTTTCTTAACCTTTGAATGTTATGTTTTTAATATAAGTTACATGTGCATGTTATGAGCGCAAATGTAATGTGGGCCCGAGAGGTCTTTTAGTTCATATATATTTTTTATATAGTTTTTGTTACTATGTGTGCTGCGACACATATAAAGTGAAAAGGCCCGAAAGGCTAATCGTATTGTATTGTTTGTATGCACAGTGGTGCGGAAATTTTTTTTAACACACAGCAGTGCGTTATTTTTTAACAGAGACAGAGTGTTTGTTTTTCAGAGAGACAGAGAAGAGTTTTAGAGCACTGTGTTAGCAGCAGTCTTGTTTTTTTTTTGTAATCCCTCTATGAGAGGAAGAAGAAGGTTTTGTAACAGTTTTTTTTTTGAGTTAATGAAATAGAATTTTTCATGTGTGAAACTCTGTCCCTCCAGCAAGCAAAATTTTTGTTTTCTTTATGTTAAGAAGGAGAGTATTATTCTCTCCAAATTGTTCAGGAATTCTCAGAAATTTCAACATGGTATCAGAGCTAGTCCAGGCTCTTTGAAGGTGTCAAAGAAGCTGAAGGAAAGATTTCTTTGTTGCAGCAACTTCTCCAGCAAAATGAAGACTCAGTCAAAAGAATCCAAGGTATTTCTCAAGTCAATTTTATTTTGTGTTACTGTTGAAGACATTCAGTTTATTTTAAAAACACAGTCAAGTGTTTGAATGATAGTTAGAGTGCAAGAATGGCTGGAGCCAGCACTAGCATGAGTATAGGTAATACTCAGCTCCCACAATTTAATGGGAAAAACTATGACTACTGAGAAATAACTATGAGAGCCCTGTTTGCTTCCCAAGACTTATGGGAACTTGTTGAGGATGGTTTTGAAGAACCAGTGGATGAAAATGAGTTTAATTATTTAACTCAGACAGAGAAGGAACTGTTGAAGAGCAATAAGAAGAAGGACTCTAGAGCCCTCTACTTTTTTTATCAAGTAGTGCATGAGAATGTGTTTCCAAGGATAGCAGCAGCTAAAAGATCCAAAGAAGCATGGCAAACTCTCAAGAAAACCTATCAAGGCATGGAGAAAGTGAAGACAGCAAAACTACAGTTGTTGAGGAGAGATTTTGAGACTCTTTGCATGAAGGAGTCAGATACCATTGACTCATTCTTCACACATGTGATTGGAATGGTCACACAGATAAGGTCTCATGGAGAGACTCTAGAAGAAAGAAGGATTGTGGAGAAACTTTTTAGGAGCTTACCCTCAAGGTTTGATGTGACTGTCACCACCATAGAAGAGACTAAGGATCTCACAAACTTTTCATTTGATGAGCTACATGCATCACTGATGACACATGAGCAAAGATTGGGTAGAAATGAAAACTCATCTCTGGAGCATGCCTTTAAGACCCAAATGTCCTTTGGAAGAGGAAAAGGTAAAGGCAGAGGAAACAAGAGAGAAAGAGGCAGAAGCCAAAACAGAGGTGGAAGAAACAATCCAACAAAATGCTCAAGGAAGGGGCAACAATCCAAATCAGAACCAAGGTCAAGGCAGCAGCCAACAAGGTGGACAACAACATGCTCAAGGACAAAGGTATGATAAATCCAATGTCCAATGTCATTATTGTAAAAAATATGGGCATTATGCAAATGAATGTAGGAAGAAGCAGCATGATATGAGTAATAGAACTAGTGCAAATTTCACTAGAGAAAATATCAGCCAAGATAAATTGTTTTTAGCTTGTAATATGGCTGAGGAAAAGAGTGAAGACTTATGGTTTCTAGAATCCGATTGCAGTAACCATATGACAGGAAACATAGCCATGTTTTATATGTTAGATGAGAATGTGAAATCACAAGTCACATTAGGGACTGATAGTAAAGTTTCTGCTATGGGAAAAGGAGAAGTAAATGTCTTAACAAGTAAAGGAGAAAAGAAATCCATAGCAGATATTTAATATGTTCCTGGAATGAAATGTAACCTCTTAAGTATTGGACAGCTTGTTCAAAAGGGGTACAATGTTTTCTTTGAGGATGATGTATGCACCATCATGGATAAACCACCCAGCAAACAATGTATTGCTGAAGTGAAGATGACAAGGAACAGGATGTTCCCTCTCAGAATGAGAGAAAATTTGAAAAATGGAGAAGAAATAGCAATAGTGACACAAGAGGCTCTCCAAAGCGAACCAAAAGATGAAAATTGGTTGTGGCACTTGAGATTTGGACATCTCAACTTCGGAGGTCTTAACTTGTTGAACAGAAAAGGAATGGTAAGAGGATTACCATTGATTGAGAAACCAGATAGCCTTTGTGAAGGTTGTATTTTGGGTAAACAACACAGAGAAATTTTTCCATCCGGGAAAAGCATAAGAGAAAAAGCACCCTTGGAAATTGTCCACTCAGATTTATGTGGACCGATGAAAACTCCATCACTTGCTAGCAGCCAATATATGTTAACATTTATAAATGACTTTACAAGAAAAACTTGGGTTTACTTTTTGAAAAACAAAAGTGAAGTGTTTGAAAGATTCTGCAATTTCAAAGCACTTATAGAGAACCAAAGTGGGATGCATATCAAATTCCTAAGGACTGATAGAGGAGGTGAGTACATCTCCAAAGAATTTCTACGGTTTTGTAGAGAAAATGGAATTCATAAGCAGTTTACAGTAAGGTACACTCCGCAGCAAAATGGAGTAGCCGAAAGAAAGAATAGAACAATCATGGATATGGTAAGGAGTATGTTAAAGGCAAAGCATTTGCTTAATGATTATTGGGCTGAAGTTGTACATTGTGCAACATACATTCTAAATAGATGCCCAACAAAAGCAGTCATGAACAAAGTTTCAGAAGAAGCATGGAGTGGGACAAAGCAAGGAGTCACCCACATGAATTTTTTTGGTTGTGTGGCTTATGCACACATTCCAGATCAGCTAAGGAAGAAGTTGGACAGCAAGGGGGATAAATGTATTTTTATTGGATATAGTGAGGAATCCAAAGCTTACAGGTTGTACAATCCATCCACCAAGAAGTTTATTGTGAGTAGAGATGTTCAGTTTATTGAGGAGGAAGCTTGGGATGGAAGCATAGAGAAAATATTGAATGTTAAACACTATTTATCTCATGATGAAAATGATGATGATTTGGCTGAAATACATCCCCCAACAGCAGCACCAACACAAGGGCAGCAAAGCACACCCTTGAGGAGAAATGAAAGTGCTTCTCCAAGCACACCACAAGGAGGAGATTCAAGTGTTACTTCAAGCACTCATACACCAAATGAAAGAGGAAAGAAGTTCAGAAATTTAAATGACATTTATGAGCAAGAGGAAGAAAATGAAGGTATGAACTCTTTGTTTGTTTTATATTTTCATGTTGATGACCCTATTCATTTTGAGGAAGTTATTAAAGATAGGAATTGGATAGAATCTATGGATGAGGAGATTAATGTCATAGAGAGAAACAAGACATGGGATTTAACTGAAATCCCAAACAGTAAAGAAGTTATTGGAGTTAAATGGGTCTACAAGACCAAGAGTAATGCTGAAAGAAAAATAAAGAGACACAAGGCCAGACTTGTTGTTAAAGGGTATAAGCAGCAGCATGGGAGACACTATGAGGAAAATTTCACACCGATTGCTAGAATGGAAACCGTGAGAGCAGTGTTGTCCATAGCAACACAAAACAAGTGGAAAGTTTACCAAATGGACGTGAAGTCAGCATTCCTAAATGGAGTGTTAATGGAAGATGTTTACATTGAACAACCTCTAGGCTATGAAAAGAAAGGCCAAGAGCACAAAGTGTGCAGATTGAAGAAATCTCTTTATGGGCTAAAGCAAGCGCCAAAAGCATGGTACAGTAGGATAGATTCCTATCTACTGGAAAATGGATTTGAAAATTTTGAGGGAGAACCCACCTTATACATTAAAGAAAAATATGGTAAGATGATGATAGTTGTTTTATATGTTGATGATGTAATTTTCATAGGTAATGATGATTACCTTGTTGAAAATTTTAAAACAGTCATGAAAGAAGAATTTGAAATGATTGATATGGGTTTGCTGAAGTACTTCTTAAGAATAGAAGTAGAGCAAAATGAAAATGGGATTTTTATCTCACAAGCAAAATATGTTAATGAAGTGTTGGAAATATTTAATATGCAGGAGAGCAAAACAGCAATCACTCCCATAGTGATGGGATTAAAACTCAGCAGAGAGGATAGCAGCAAGGATTTTGATCTTATTTTATACAAGAGTATAGTTAGCAGCCTCATGTATTAGACTGCAACTAGGCCTGATATAATGCATGCTGTTATTTTGATTTCCAGATTCATGGAGAGGCTAAAAGAAGCACATTGGCAGACATCAAAGAGGATTCTGAGGTATGTTAAAGGTACTAAAAGGTTTGGTATTTTATATATTGCTTTAGAAATTTCAGATTTAATTGGATACAGTGACATTGATTGGGCTGGAAGTGTAGATGACCGGAAAAGCACATCCGGTTATGTTTTTCACATGGGTTCAAGAGCCATTTCATGGGCTTCTAAGAAACAACCTATTGTAGCATTATCTACAACAGAGACAGAATATGTGGCAGCTACAACAGCAGTGTGTCAAGCAATTTGGATGAGGAGAATGCTAAGGAGTTTATGCCAAGAGAAAGCAAAAGTTGCAATGATTTATTATGACAATAGCTCATCTATTGCATTATCAAAGAATTATGTGTTTCACAAGAGAACGAAACACATTGACACAAAGTTTCACTACATCAGGGAGCTAGTGAACAATGGGGAAATTGTTTTAGAACACTGCAGAACTCAGGAGCAGTTTGCAGACATTATTACCAAGTCATTGGGGCAGAAGAGTTTTGAGTTTTTGAGGAAATGTCTGGGTATGACTGATAACCCAATAGTTGAAATTAAGGGGGAGTGTTGAAATGCTACTTTCAACTGCTCTGTACTTTGGCCGCCTTCTATTTCTGTCTGGAGGAACCATGAAACAGAGCCTCTTTCCAAATGCAATGAATAGTCAATTTCAGTTTTGTGTTTCGGCGCCTGTCCGTTGTATTTGAAAGAAACAGAGCTTTCGTCCTTTTATTGAAGAATAGAGCTTTATAAAGAAAAACATAGTTTTTTGTTTAATACATGGACAAGTCAATTTTCCAAGTTTTGATCGGGAAAGGTCATAGTGGTCCCCACATTTCTTTATTGAATCGCAATCGCAAAGTTCTTTTTGTTGTTGCGATTAAAGTGTCTTGTTGATGAAGGAGATTGCGATGCGATCGCAATCGCAATCGCAAGTTATATGATACAACCGCATATGTTTTGTTACCACCGTTGAATGATGCGATGCGATTGGCGCAATCGCAATCGCAAACATTTTAATCGCCCTCCGCTTAAGCCAAGGTCCACGGAGGAGTGGTCCCACAGACCACGCGACAACATTGTAATGAATCGCAAGAGTTTTTGTTATGGGCCGATCGCATAATCGAAATTGCAGTTTTTATGTTGGCCCATATGTATTGTTAAGTTCCGGACCTAATCCATTTTATATGGCGGAGTTTATAACTCATCACGCGTCCAAAAGGGCCTAGACCCAAAAACCTCTAGTGGACGCGATATGGTTTTATGTGATGGATTTGATAATCCATCACGCACACATTTGCTGATGTCCGGAGCCCAAGTTTGTAACGCGAAAATTTTCATTGCAGTTTGGTTCATAAATTTTGAAGTCCGGCGGGTTTGCAAAGGTTTAATGTTTAATGTTTTATTATGTTCTGTTGTAATGTTTGATATCGTGCGACGAAGTATTGTTATAATATATATATGTTTTAACATATATAATATATGCGCATTTTGTATGTGGGCCCGAGAGGTCTTTTAAGAAAGGTTTTAGTTTTAGTTTTAAAATTTTTTGCTTTTATGTTTTATATGTCACGACATATATAAACAAAAGGCCCGAAAGGCTACTATAATGTAATGTTTTTTGTATGCACAACAATGCAGAAAATAAAATACACAGTAGTGTGTTATTTTTGAAATAGAGAGACAGAGTGTATTTTTCTGTGTGAGACAGAATGTTAGTTTTGCACTGTGTTTGCAGCAGTCAATCATATTTTGTAATCCCTCAGTCAGAGGAAGTGTTTGTAACAGTTTTTTTTAGTTAATGAAGTAGAAGTATTGTTGTGTGCAATCTTTGTCCCTGTGAAGAAAATTTATTTTTAATTTCTCTGTGTTAAGAAGGAGAGTATTATTCTCTCCATATTGTTCTGGAATTCTCAGAAATTCCAACATGGTTGTCTTTACTACTAGTTTGAAAACTCAGTTATGATAGATTTTCCCACCGTGTAAAAAAATATATAGATATTTTAGATTATTAGAATGGAAATTTTGAGTTGTATTTACTATTATTTAAAAATTTTAAATATTATTTTTTTTTTTTAAATTAAATTTCTAAATTAAAAATCATTTCATAAAATTCTCGATTAGAATAATTAAAATGTCTATTATTTATACAACATATTAATTTTATTGTTTTAAATCACCGAGCTAAAAAAAATTGAGATTTCTAATGCACTTTTCAAACAATTTAAATTCACCCGACTTTTCTTTTTTTTTGTAAATTTCGTAGGACCTGTCTATTTTCTATTTTGTAAAGAGCAAGTTGCTTGTTGAAAATATTAAAGTCACCTGCTTGCCCTGAGCAGGTAGAAACAAAGTACAAAGGGGCAACAAAAGGTTGAGTGTGCACAGCACTGTGCATTCAAAGAAGAATGGGAAAATCGTAAGGAAGAAATCAATGTTGATGGGCAGCAGCCGAGTTTGCAGTTGAATTTAATGTATGTGGGCGTAGCCGTGTTTTGCAGAGGAGGAACTGAAGTTTTTTCGTGGTCAAACCACGCAACAGCATGTTTACAGTGAAAATAGTCATTTCTGGCTTTTAAGCCCTCAACAACAAAAAATAAAGAAAATCTGTTTAAACGGCGAAAGTCTTAAAAGTTTTGAATAAGGCACGACAAAGTGGTCCCCACCACTTAAGCGCTAATCACAATCGCAATTTTTTTTTGTAATTGTCTTGTTGATATGGAAGAGTTGTGATGCGATGCGATGTGGTCCCACCACAATTGCAATCGCAATCGCTTGTCACAAGTGTTCTACCCATCCAAATGTATTACCACTGATTGAACATTGCGTTGCGATCGCAATTGCGATGCGATCGCAATTGCAAATTGCATGTCACATGTTCCGCCATATGTTGTGTTTCATTGAGTGTTTGTGATGCGATCACAATCACAATCGCAAATCGCTCGTCGCATGATATTTCCTCCGCTTATGTTATCCGCTTAAGTCATCCGCCGATGTCGATGGTGCGATGTGATCCAATCGCAATCGCAACATCGCAAGTTCGTTTGTCAACCGTTCCGCTTATTTTTTATCCGCCGATGAAATTGGCGCAATCACGCAATCGCAATCGCAATTTTTCATTTAGTTGTCCACGACGTTGAAGAACCGGACCCGAAGTTTTTATGAGCCAGATTCAATGAAGTTTCGGGTTACACTTTGGGCCTGTACCCAAAACCAATTTTCGGACGCGATATCAGTTTATGCGCTGGATTTAATAATCCATCGCGCGCAAAAATTCTTATGTCAGCAGGGGCATTTTGTAACACGAATTTGCCAATGTATTTTAGTTTTATGTTTTTTAAGTCTAGCGGAAAAGTTTGTGTTAAGTTTTGTTATGTTTATTAACTTTTTACGTTATAAACATTTTTTGTTTATTATTGCACGACGAAAGGTTTTTAAACCTTTGGAGATTAATATATATCCATGCTTTGTAATGGTGGGCCGGAAAGGGCATTATATAGTTTTAGTTTTAGTTTTGAAAGTTTATTTTCATATATAGTTTTGTTTATAGTGCTGCGGCATATAAAAATAAAAGGCCCGAGAGGTAGAAATGTATTGCATAGTAATGCATTATTTTATTACACAGCAGTGTTGCATTTTGAAGAGAGACAGTGAGACAGAGTGTTAGTTTTCAGCATTACGTTTGTAGCAGTCTCCATGTAATCCCTCTGTGAGAGGAAGAAGAAGTTTTTTTGTAATAGTGTTTATGTTTATGAAATAGAAGAAAGCATTTTCATGCCATCTTTGTCTGCAAGAAAATTTTTGTTTTAATTTCTCTGTGTTTTGAGGAGAGCATTATTTTCTCTGTTTTGTTCTGGAATTCTCAGAAATTCCAACATGGTATTAGAGCAGTTCTAGGCTCTTTGAAGGTTTCAAAGAAGCTGAAAGAAGAAGAAGACTTGTTGCAGCATTTCTCCAGCATCGTGAAAGCTCAACAGAAGATAAAGTTCAGGTATTTCTCAAAAGAAAACAGAGTTGTTGTTTTTTTTTTGAAAGAGTAGTCCTCAGAGACAGATTTTTTGTCTTTTAGAGAAGGAAAGATAGTTTGGTTTAGTTCAGAGTTCAGTTTATAAGCAATGGCTATACCAAGCACTGGTATGAGTATTGGAAATGCTCAGCTTCCACAATTTAATGGAAACAACTATGATTATTGGGCCATTACCATGAGAGCCCTGTTTGCCTCACAAGACTTCTGGGAATTTATAGAAGATGGTTTTGATGAACCAGCTGATGAGCAGGATTTTAATGCCTTAACTCAAGCAAAGAAGGATATATTGAAGAGCAATAGAAAGAAGGACTCTAAAGGCCTCTTCAATTTGTATCAAGCAGTAAATGAGAGTGTGTTTCCAAGGATAGCAGCAGCTAAGAGATCCAAGGATGCATGGGATACTCTCAAGGTAGCATTCCAAGGTATGGAGAAAGTGAAGACAACAAAAATACAGTTGCTATGGAGAGATTTTGAAACTCTCTGCATGAAAGAGTCAGATAATATAGACTCATTTTTTACACATGTGATTGGGATGGTAAATCAGATAAGGTCCCATGGAGAAACTCTTGAAGGAAGAAGGATTGTAGAGAAACTTTTGAGGAGCTTACCCTCAAGGTTTGATGTTATAGTTACCACCATAGAAGAGACCAAGGATCTCTCAAAGTTCATAGTGGATGAACTTCATGCTTTGTTGATGACTCATGAACAGAGATTGGAAAGAACAGTGAATCCATCTCTAGAGCATGCCTTCAAGACCCAGATGCCTTCAGGAAGAGGAAGAGGAAGAGGCAGAAGCCAAAACAGAGGTGGAAGGAATAGCTCTTCACATTCACATGGAAGGAGCAACAGTCAGAATCACAACAACGGCCAATGCAATAGCCAACAAGGTGGACACCAACACCAACATGCTCATGGAAAAAGGTATGCCAAATCCAATGTCCAATGTCATTATTGCAAGAAATATGGGAACTATGCCAATGAATGTAGGAAAAAGCAAAATGACATGAAAAATAGGTAGAATGCTAATGTAGCAAAAATAAGAAAAGAACCCAAGTAATGTGCTGTTAACATGTAATGTAGCACAAGATAGAGAAGATGATGTTTGGTTCTTAGATTCAGGCTGTAGTAATCATATGACTGGAAACATAACAATGTTTTCCAATCTAGATGAAGAAGTTAAATCAGAAGTAACCATAGGAACAGATACTAAGATCTCTGTAAAAGGAAAAGGCAGAGTTAATATTCGTGCAAGAAATGGTGAGCAAAAATTTGTTCTAGATGTGTATTATGTTCCTGGTTTGAAGTGTAATCTTTTGAGCATTGGGCAGCTCATAAACAAATGTTACAATGTAATTTTCAAGAATGATGTGTGCACAATAAAGGATATACCTCCAAGCAAGAAAATCATTGCTGAAATACAAATGACCAGCAATATAATGTTTCCACTCAAGCTCAGCACTAACTTGAAGGGAAAATGGAAGAGTGTAGTAGCTGTAACACAAGAAGTCTTTCAGAAGGAAGCGAAAGATGAGAATTGGTTATGGCACTTGAGATTTGGACATCTCAATTTTGGAGGATTAAATTTATTGCACAGAAAAGGAATGGTAAGAGGCTTACCATTGATTGAGAAGCCTGACAGCCTATGTGAAGGCTGCATCTTGGGAAAGCAACACAGAGAAAATTTTCCATTAGGGAAAAGCATAAGGGTGAAAGCACCCTTAGAAATCATTCATTTAGATTTATGTGGGCCGATGCAATTAGCATCAGTTTTAGGCAGCAATTACATGATGACCTTCATTGATGATTTTACAAGGAAAGTGTGGGTTTATTTCTTGAAATATAAGAGTGAAGTCTTTCAGAAATTTTTCCACTTTAAAGCTCTTGTAGAGAAACAGAGTGGGCAGTATATCAAAGTGCTCATAACTAATAAAGGAGGAGAATATATCTCAAAGGAATTTTTGCATTTCTACAGAGAGAATGGCATACACAAGCAGTTTACCACAAGGTACACACCGCAATAGAATGGAGTTGCTGAAAGAAACAATCGAACCATAATGGAAATGGTGAGAAGTATGCTAAAGGAAAAACACTTGCCAAATGAGTATTGGGAAGAAGTAGAAAATTGTGTTGTGTATATTTTAAATAGATTCCCAACAAAAGATATTATCAATAGAGTTCCAGAAGAAGCGTGGAGTGGCAGAAAACATGGAGTCACCCACATGAGAGTTTTTGGATGTGTGGCATATGCACACATTCCAGACAAGTTGAGGAAGAAGTTGGATAGTAAGGGGGAGAATTGCATCTTCCTTGGATATTGTGAAGATTCCAAAGGATACAGATTGTACAATCCATCCACAAAGAACTTTTTGATAAGCAGAGATCTGAATTTTATTGAAGAGGGAGAATGGGATGGAAGCATTGAGAAAACAATCAATGTTAAAAGCTGTTTGTCTCATGATGAGGATGAAGAAAATATGGCTGAAAATAACACTTCATCGATAGCACAACCTCCACCAACACAAGGACAGCAAGGGACATCTCAAGCAGCAGTGAGAACACCCTTGAGAAGAAACGAGAGTGCTTCTCCAAGCACACCACATGGAGCAGAATTGAGTGCTTCTTCAAGCACTTATACACCAAATGAAAGAGGAACAAAGTTTAGAAATATTAATGAGATTTATGAGCAGGAAGCAGCAAATGAATGTATGAACTCCTTATTTTATTTGTATTGTCATGTTGATGATCCTATTCATTTTGAAGATGCTATTAAAGATAGAAAATGGATAGAAGATATGGATGAAGAAATTAATGCCATAGAGAAGAACAAAACATGGGAGTTGGTTGATCTTCCTGAAGGTAAAGAAGTTATTGGAGTTAAATGGGTCTATAAGACCAAGAGAAATGCTGAAGGAAAAATAGAAAGACACAAGGCCAACTTGTTGTCAAGGGATATAAGCAGCAGCATGGAGGAGACTATGAGGAAACTTTTGCACCAGTTGCAAGAATGGAGACAGTAAGAGTAGTGTTGTCCATAGCAGCACAAAACAAATGGAAAGTATACCAAATGGATGTAAAATCCACATTTTTAAATGGAGTGTTAGTGGAAGAGGTTTATGTGGAACAACCTCTGGGCTATGAGAAGAAAGGCCAAGAGCATAAAGTCTGCAGATTGAATAAAGCTCTTTATGGGCTGAAACAAGCACCAAGAGCATGGTACAGTAGGATAGATTATTATCTACTGGAAAATGGGTTTGAAAAATGTGATGGAGAACCCAAATTGTACATCAAATAAAAGGATGGTAAAATTCTCATTGTTGTATTATATGTTGATGGTGTAATATTTACAGGTAATGATGATTACCTTGTTGAAAATTTTAAAATCGTCATGAAAGAATAATTTGAAATGACTGACATGAGATTGTTGAGATACTTCTTAGGAATAGAAGTAGAGAAAAATGAAAATGGGATTTTTATCTCACAAGAAAAATATGTTAATCAAGTATTGGAAAGATTTAATATGCAGGAGTGAAAAGCAACAATTACTCCCACAATAATGGGATTGAAGTTGAGTAAAGATGACAACAAGAAGGATTTTGATCCAAGTTTGTATAAAAGCATAGTTGGCAGCCTCATGTATTTGACTACAACTAGGCTAGATATAATGCATGTTGTTATTTTGATTTCCAGATTTATGGAAAAGCCAAAAGAAGCACATTGGCAAGCAGTAAAGAGAATCCTGAGGTATGTTAAAGGAACTAAAAGGTATGGAATTTTATATACTAATTCAGAAAATTTAGAGTTAATTGGATACACTGATAGTGATTGGGCTGGAAGTGTAGATGATCGGAAAAACACATCTGGTTATGTATTTCATATGGGTTCAGGAGCCATTTCATGGGCTTCTAAGAAACAGCCGATTGTAGCATTATCTACTGCAGAGGCAGGGTATGTGGTAGCTATAGCAACAATGTGTCAAGCAGTATGGATGAGAAGGATGTTGAGAAGTTTATGCCAAGAACAGGTAAAAGGGACAGGGATTTATTGTGACAATAGCTCAGCTATTGCATTATCAAAGAATTCTGTGTTTCACAAGAGAACGAAGCACATAGATGCTAAGTTTCACTATATCAGAGAATTGGTGAACAATGGAGAAATTGTTTTACAGCATTGTAGAACAGAGGAGCAATTTGCAGATATTTGGACAAAGCCACTGGGGCAGAATACTTTTGAATATTTAAGAAAATTCTTGGGTATGACTGATAACCCAACAGTTGACTTTAAGGGGGAGTTTTGAAAATATTAAAGTCACCTCATTAGGGGAATTTTGAGGTCTAAAATGAGCCTCCTAAGAAAAATGTACAACCAAAATAAACTTTATAAGGACCAATAGGATTCAAGATGATGATTTCAACCATGGGAGATGATTCACCATTTTTTAAGTAAAAGGGTACAAATATTAAAAAATAATAAAATAATAAAACTACTTTTCAACTCGTATTTTCAACTTATTTCCCAAAGTTTTTACCCAAATTTTGAGCGGGAGTACTCATTGGATGAAAAATTTAATTCCTCATACAAGGAGTACCCATGTTTCATACTTTTGATGGACCCTCCTACACGAAAAATGAGAAATACATGAAAAAACATGATTACAATCACATTGTTTATGTATTTCTCATTTTTCATGTAGCAGGATCCATCAAAAGTATGCAACATGGGTACTCTTTGGATGAGGAATTAAATTGTGCATGCAACGAGTACTCCCGCTTGAAATTTGAGTCAAAACTTTGGGAGATAAGTTGAAAATACGAGTTGAAAATGTAGTTTTTTTCTTTTTTCACTCTAAAATTTGATGATGTAATCAAATCTTTTTTTATTATTTCCACTATTATTTTATAATTTCCTTAGGAGGCCCATTTTAGACCTCAAAATTCCCCTAATGGCTTTCCCTGAGCAGGTAGAAATAGAGTACAAAGGGGCAGCAGAAGGTTGAGTGTGCACAACACTATGCATTCAAAGAAGAATGGGAAAATCGTAAGGAAGAAATCAATGTTGATGTGCAGCAACCGAGTTTGCAGTTGAATTTAATGTATGTGGGCGTAGCCATGTTTTGTAGAGGAGGAATTGAAGTTTTTTCGTTTTCAAACCACGAAATAGCATGTTTATAGTGAAAACAGTCATTTCGGGCTTTTAAGCCCTCAAATACCAAAAATGAAGAAAATTTGTTTAAAGGGCAAAAGTCTTAAAAGTTTTGAATAAGGCACGACAAAGTGGTCCCCACCACTTAAGCGCTAATCACAATCGCAAAAGTTTTTTGTAATTGTCTTGTTGATATGGAAGAGTTGCGATGCGATGCGATGTGGTCCCACCACAATCGCGATTGCAATCACTTGTCACAAGTGTTTCGCCCATCCAAATGTATTACCGTTGATTGAACATTGCGATGCGATCGCAATCGCAAATCGCATGTCACATGTTCTGCCATATGTTGTGTTTCATTAAGTGTTTGCGATGCGATCACAATCGCAATTGCAAATCGCTCGTCGCATGATATGTCCTCCGCTTATGTTATCTGCTTAAGTCATCCGCCGATGCCGATGGTACGATGCGATCCAATTGCAATCGCAACATTGCAAGTTCTTTTGTCAACCGTTTTGCTTATTATTTATCCGCCGATGCGATTGGCGCAATCGCACAATTGCAATCGCAATTTTTCATTTATTCGTCCACAGCGTTGAAGAACCAGACCTGAAGTTTATAGGAGCCAGATTGAATGAAGTTTCGGGTTACACTTTGGGCCTGTACGCAAAACCAATTTTCAGACGCGATATCAGTTTATGCATTGGATTTAATAATCCATCACGCGCACAAATGCTTATGTCAGCAGGGGTAGTTCGTAACTCGAATTCACTAATGTATTTTGGTTTTATGTTTTTGAAGTCCGGCGGAAAAGTTTGTGTTAAGTTTTGTTATGTTTATTAACGTTTTACGTTATAAACGTTTTTTGTTTATTATTGCGCAACGAAAGGTTTTGAAACATTTGGAGATTAATATATATCCACGCTTTGTAATGGTGGGCGCGAAATGACATTATATAGTTTTAGTTTTAGTTTTGAAAGTTTATTTTCATATATATTTTTGTTTTATAGTGCTACGACATATAAAAAGAAAAGGCCCGAGAGGCATAAATGTATTGCATAGTAATGCATTGTTTTATTACACAACAGTGTTGTATTTTGAACAAAGACAGTGAGACAGAGTGTTAGTTTTCAACACTGCGTTTGTAGCAGTCTGCATGTAATCCCTTTGTGAGAGGAAGAAGAAGTTTTTTGTAACAGTGTTTATGTTTATGAAATAGAAGAAAGCATTTTCATGCCATCTCTGTCTGCAAGAAAATTTTTGTTTTAATTTCTCTGTGTTTTGAGGAGAGCATTATTTTCTCTGTTTTGTTTTGAAATTCTCATAAATTACAACATTGCTATACAATAGATGCAATGTTTGGTAGCCTCAACCTGCCTGAAGGAAACCAAGTCTGTTGGCCACCTCAGAGAGTTAATAAAACCCTAAATTCATCATTTTAAATTCACCCAACTTAAAGATATTGCCCAAGATGAATAAGCGTATAATGAGATTATAATGAACTGGAAGATCGAGATTATAATGAGCTCGTCACCTCTACATGGACCGAGGTTGCACGTCCATAGGGAGCCATATCATGCTCACCATTACACAAAAACTTCATATATTAAAAAGCAGGATTAGAATTTGGGAGCGGGAAAAAAACAGAAGATGATCATGCATTAGGGGAATTTTGAGGTCTAAAATGGGCCTCCTAAGGAAAATGTAAAATAAAAATTTATTTTATGAGAACCAATCACATTTTAGGGGACGACATCATCCCTAATGTTTGAGGTGGCATTACTTGAGTTAAAGGTACTTACTTGTCATATTCTCAATGGTGGAGAAAAACTCATGGTTAACCATGGTAGTGCTCTAAGTACTTTTAAAGTCAAAGTAAAGTACTCATAATAAATGTCATTTCACACTTTTTGAATAAAAATATATTATTGTCATTTCATATTTCTTGAAAAAAACAATGCATATCCTTATACATTTATTATATTATATTATATTATATTATTTTTATATAGTATATTAATTACATGTTATTATACAATTTAAATAATATACATTTTAATTAATAACATATAATATAATTAAGAATTTATAAATTTATATTTATATTTTATTTTAAGTTATTTAATTACAAAGGACAAATGCATTAGTTGTTCAATGATAATAACTTTTTCTTCAAAAGCTCATTCTTATCTATAGTCACATCAATGCAATTTTTTTATTAATTTTGTTTTTGTACAACTTTTGAATTGAATTTAACTATGGTTACATGGATTGTGGTGCAAAAAGTGAATTGCAAATTCATAAATATTATTTTATTGGTTTAACTATTATTTTATTATTTCCTTAGGAGGCCCATTTTAGACCTCAAATTTCCTCTAATGGGAAATGCAATAGGTTACCAGTGATATATCCAAATTTGGAAGGTTCGTGGAAATTAAAAACCCCACCCAACATGAACTAGATTTCTTGAGAGCCCGCAAAGATAGAAAGAATGAGATTATTGAGATACAGGAAACAACACGACGACTCAAAATTAGGGCCATCTTGCTAAGAGAGGGATCAGAACGCCCAATCTTTTCATCATTATGTTAATCAAAGAAAAAATATGAATCCTATTTGGCACGTTGAGACAACTGATGGGGAGATTAAATATACCACTCGAGAGATCCAAAGAGAAGTTGTAACATATTTTGAGACCTTTTATTAGCGCAGATATTACGTAGATTTCATGGATCAAATATGGGCCTTGGATCTATATCCTATTATGTTCAATGAGGCATCAAACGAATCCATGTATCGTCTTGTACTTCTGGAAGAATTTCTATAGGTTCTTAATTATTTTTCCAAAGACAAATGTTCTGGTCCAAATTGATGGAAAGTGGAGCTATTTATAAATTTCTTTGATTTAATGGGACGGAGTCTTCTTGAGATTGTAGAAGAATCCAAGGTTTCTAGACAACCCACTCGTACTATTAACTCTACTTTTTTTAGATCTTATTCTGAAATCTTCTCCCACTCTGGATTTAGGCCTATCTCCCTCTCCAATATCATTTACAAATTGATTTCATGTTCTCTCTGAACATATATCCCACTATAAATTTTCCTTTTTGAACAATCGGTTGATTCATGATGCAAAATGCATACATATTATTCATACTAAGAAGTTGGAGGCACTTGTTATGAAAGTCAATTTACATAAGGCCTAAGAATGTGTGGACTAATCATGCATATGCCTCATTCTAAACAACATTGGTTTATATCCTCACAATGTTGAGTGGACAATGTCATGTATTTCTTCGGTATGTTATGTTGTTCTAATTAATGGTTTCCCTTCGAGTTTCTTCCAGGCGGGAAGAGGACTTCGTTAGGGATGTTCCCTTTTCCTCTTGCTTTTTATTCTTTTCATGGATGGACTTAGTATCAGGGATGCTCAGTTTAGGGGTCTCTTTGGGGTCTCTCTATATCTCCACAAGTGGTTATTACTCATTTATTTTTTGTTTATGCCATTCTTACTTTTAGTATTGTTTCCATAACATAATGGTCTACTTTACACTATATATTTGCGCGCTATGGTGCAACCTCCAATCAGATGGAAAATGGCCACAAATCTATACTACTATCTTCAAATGGTGACAAGAAGGATATTGTGATTATTTCAGGCATATTTGGAGTGAGAACTGCTCCCCTTGCTGATGGATTCACTTATCTAGGTTTTAGACTCAAGCCCAATAACTACAAGAATTCAGAATGGGCTTGGATTTTGGATAAGTACAGGAAGAGATTAAATTTTTGGACCCACAAATGGCTAACTGTGGGAGGAAGATATATTTTTATACAAGTTGTTTTACAACAGATTACTGTATACTAGGCACATCTATTTTTGTTGCCATCTGTTATTACATCCAAAATCAAATCCATCATTACAAATTTTCTATGGTTTGGCGTGGGAGAGGACAAAAAATTTCATCTATGTAAGTGGGAAACATTGAAAAATCCAAAGGAATATGACAGATGGGGATTTTTGGATAATAAGTTTTTTGTCCATACCTTATTGATCAAATCATTCTGGAGAGCACTGACAGGACAAGGGATTTGGCATGACATTATCAACTGCAAGTATATGAAAGGCTCTGAATTTGACACACTGTATAGAGACAATTACTTGACAAAGATAAAGGGGTCATACATTTGGAGGAGCTTCACTAAAGTAATGATCTGGTTTAAGATGAGAATGAAATGGCCGTTTGGAAATGGCCATAAGATTCTCATTGATTTGGAAAATATTCAGGGTGCCCAACAAGATGCAAGATTAAACGAATAGACTTTGCAGATGTGATTCGTTCTAGAGGCTAATTTTATTTGTATCAAATCATCAATCTCTAGAAAGCATGTTGCCCAATCTAGAAAGATGCAGATGATATGGGACTACAAGGACGAAGTGTTGAAGAGTGGAAATATTATATTAACCTCCTTCGCATGGATAGCCTTTGTCACAACATATAGGGAGATCATATCACTTGGATTGGGTGACTTCTTAGAAATTCTGTGGTGGTGTCAGATTCATACCGATTTTATATGGCACAGCCATATGATTTACAGACCCCTTCATGGTATATGCACAATTGGAAATGGAATATTCCTCTCAATATCATCATGTTCACTTGGCTAGTTTGGAAAA
The DNA here is from genome assembly GCA_034641835.2 of Pinus albicaulis. Lineage (NCBI taxonomy): Eukaryota > Viridiplantae > Streptophyta > Pinopsida > Pinales > Pinaceae > Pinus > Pinus albicaulis. The sequence continues at coordinate 114,076,989 of CM076572.1, forward strand.
TAAAATTCTTACTTGGGATAATCTACCGAAAAAGAGGATATTTGGGACCCGGATGTTTTATTTTATGCAAAAATTATTTGGAAACTTGCATTCATATCTTTCTTTTTTGTCCTACCACTAGGATCATCTAGAGGAGCACCACATAGGTTCTGTACATTATGGATATAGCAACAGAGAGCATTGAACAATGCATCTTAGAGTGGGATGTGGAAGATAAAAACTAAAAAGAAGTTCCTTTTTATCTGTTCTGGGAGATATGGAATGCCATAAATTATTGTTTGTTTGAAGGTGTGTCCATAAACACCAGCAGGATATGCCATCCTATTATCTCCTGGTTATCTACTCCTCCTAGACATGAAGGCTCTATCAAAGATATATCTTACTGCAACATTCCACTGAAAAATTGTTTTCTTATAGGTATTTTCTATGGAGTGGCGCAACATGGAAGCTGTGGATGTGGTGCATGGATCAGTATTAATGAAAGGAAACACTATAAGCTCCACTGGAATGGAGGACTAGGTACCAACAGAAAGGTAGAATTAATGGCATTATTGATATTACTCTAGTTTGTTAAAAAAAACAGGTAAATACTTTACATGTCTATGGAGATTCAAGAACACTCATTGATGGGATCAACAAACACACAACTTTAGATCCTCCCCTCTTATCAAGATGGATTTACTATATCAAACAAATCATGGGGACTCTTTAGGGCATTATTGTACAACACATCTAGTGTGAATCTAACATGGTAGAAAACTCATTCTCTAAAGAGGGTCTCAGTGGAGTTTTTGGCATCATGAGGTACAAGTATATAGATGACAACAACATGAGAGAGGAGGGATTTCTCCATCTCCTGTAACATATGATAGCTCCCCTGTATTATATTTTTGATCTTTTTACTGTAGTGTGTTTGGAACTTATATATCATGTGGCATAAACACTATATGTTTGTGGGACTATAATATTTATGTCATTTGTTTATCATAGCTTAGAGTTGATAAGAAACTAAATATAGGAGTCTATGTTTTACTATGATTGTATGTATTGGATCTTAAGCTTTTAATATAAAATCCAATGTTTTTTTCCTCTGAAAAAAAAATATACCACACCTTCGCTAAGTCAAAGTGAGGTCGTAGGTGATGCAATTTGGTATCATTTGAGGATTTATGTCGTTTATTCCATTTTATAAATTCAAGGTCCTTTTACCTTACATGGGCCATGCCCGCTAGCTATGATTAACTTGAACTAATTTAATGTCCTTACATGTCCATTGTACATTAATTTAAGTTCTCTACAACAAAATAAGGATCTTGTTAATACAATTTGATCACTAAGGTATAAAAGGATCTTGTTAATATAATTTGAGCACTAAGTATAGAGAAAAGGCCAATTGATGAATGCTTCAACAATGAAACAAAGCAAATTTGAGTCGTCTATAGGTTTTTTTGGGGGGGTTGTATTTATAGAATGTACATTCCTTCACATGATTATGTCGAAGGCATTCTTTTAAGGGGAGGGTTCCCTTTGGACCTTTGTCATATTTCTAGAACCTATTAAAAGCTTCCATCTGTCATATCTCCAATTATTAAAAATAGTTGTGTATTTCAACCTTGAATCGCCTATTGAAATTGCAAATTGATATGTGTTACCTGAAAATGCTCATCTCAACTGCCTATTGCAATTGCAAATTGAAATGTGTACTGGAAAATGCTCAATAACAGTCTATTGAAAATTCCATTGACATGTATACAGAAAATGATTTGTAGTTTGTCTACAATTGCAGATTCAACGCACCATATATTTCTTTAAAGGTGTCAGTGAAAATGGAGGAAATAGGTTCTCAAATGTAACAAATAGATATTATGGGGAACTCCATACAAGTTTGAAACTCAATTAAAAGTAAAGAATGGTATAAGTTTGAAACTGTAAGTGTGTGTTTAAACACAGGGCCAAAGCTTACACTAATGTTCTACAGACACTCACACATATGTATGTTTCCTTTCTACGCTCTGAAAAATTTGCAAGCAGTCATATGGCATGCTTGAAATTATGCTTCCCCTAAAACTGCTCTTACTTAATAAAAATATATAACTATTTAATCTAACGGATATTGGCGGATCCTTTAATAGAAAAATTTAAATGAATATGTGTTTTGGACATGCTAACCTTGAACAATATAATGTATACAAGAAGAAAGGAGTAAAATGAAGTGAAACTAAATGTATGCCATTACATGGAAAGGGTGTGCTACTGCAACAATGATGGTAAAAAATCCATGTAAAAGTTAATAAAGGTAAAATAAGACCTTGGTCATGAGACATGTATTCCAAGTTGAATGTTGGGAGTGTGGATGTTCATGGTTTATTATGGCTATGGAAATTGGAAAAGACAATGGAAAAGGCTTTCAAAAGGAAAAGTGACATTTATTAACATTTATTTATGAAAATAATGAAAAATAGGAGAAAAGGAAGTTGAAAGGTCACATTTTTCATGTGAGGAGGAAAATGAAGGAAAATAATGGAAAATTAAAGAAATTGGAGGCCTCATTAATAAAAAGGCTTATGAGTATCAGTTTATAGAATTTTTTTAGTTCAGTTTTGGAGCTATCATTCTATTCTCTCTCTCTCATGCTCTTGGACACTTAGAGTTTTCTTCAAGCAATTTTGGAGGAGTGTGGCATACTTGGGATTTGGAGACAGAAGGAAAAGGAATATCGAGATCAGCAACTACAACCAGTTTTGCTAGGAGGTACCGAGTTTCATGTATGGATTCCTTAATATTTTTGGCATGCATGGCAGATGCATGTTGTTTCTTGGTTGTGATATTTCATTGGCATGGAGGATTGGCTGGATTGACAGAGGTTTTTCTTAGCCTTGCCATTTCCTGGATAGGCATGGTGTTGTGGGGTTTTTTTTTTTTTTTTTTTTTTTCTGTCTGGTTGGTTTTCATGTGTATAAGGTTGTGGGTTTAGTTATTAGTTCCTGGAAGCCTTAGTTGGAAAAACACTCTAGAAGCCCTATAACAACTTTGGTTGAGTTACTAGTCCGAGAAGCATTGGTTGGAAAAGCGCTCTGGAATCCCTTGGTAGGTTGAGTTACTAGTCCTTGAAGCCCTGGTTGGAAAAACGCTCTAGAAGCCCGATAATAGTTATGGGTTGAGTTACTAGCCATGGAAGCCCTGGTTGGAAAAAACGCTCAGGAGCCCTGAACAACTAGGTAGAGACCAATCTGATGATGGTGAGTGATATACGACCATGAGGTGGAATCATTGGTTGAGGGTTGAGGTGATTTGGCCTCTAGAAGCCCTGGTTTGGTTTTGATTGAGTTATTTTATGAGATCCCATGTTCATGCTTGGAATACGGCACAAGGTTGATTGGTTGAAAAAGAGATTTGGTTCAACCCAAACTATGGTCAGGCGGTTCATGGAAATCCCACACCTAGTCGACCTTTGCAATCATCAATAAAAGTATATATTTCCTTGCTACTTTATGGGTAAATATACTTGTTTATATGTGGGTTGTATGGTTGTTATATCCTTGATATTTATGTTTGTTATATATTGGTTATGAGTGTGTTTTATGACATCGATGATGTATGGCTCTCATCATGTTTTGATTAATCAATGAATTTACAATGAATATATGGCTTAATAGATGGTAATGAAATTATTGTGATAAGGCATCAATGCTTCTTAGTGATTCTCAGATAAGTGCAAGACCCCTATGCTGAGATATGTTGTTATGACCTGTAGATTGCATATGTGTGACATGTTTGACAAAATTCCAGTCTTGGCTAGTAGGGGTCCAATCAATCCATTAGTCAATTGTTTGCATTAGCATTTTTGTTTATGTGTTATTTATCATTCCTTTAAGTTTCATGTGGTTTTTGGTAGGGGCCTGAGTCCCGGCCTTGAAAAAGTTGCACAAAATCCAGAGTCATTGGCACATAACTACCTAGAAAATTCCCCAGTCGCAGCCATGCCCTTTCTGTGGGAAAAACTGGAGGGTCCCAGATGCATGCATGCCCATGTCATGGGAGCGATTAAGGCTTTAATGCAGTGAAATGTCAGGTTGTCTCAGGGACTAGTCACTTGGAAGGGTTGGATGGCTCCTAGGGGTTCTGTTGCACATGTAGAAGGTCAGGTTGGTTGTGTTCCATCGGTTCCACTTCCGTAACTAATGCACTAGGAGTTGAATAATATCATAGTAACTCTTCGTAACATGTTTACCCCGGTTGGTAGGTTACATGGGTATATGTGGGAGGAGGGTGTTACAAATTGGTATCAGAGCATAGTTTAGGTCTCCTTAGGTGATGTTTGGTTTCCGTTCTCCTTGGATGAATGTGTTGTAGTATGTACATGTTGGGTTCATGTAGGTCAATGTGCTTGTGGTTTATGTACTTGTTGTGTATGCATGGCATTGGTCATGATTGCAGTGGTGTTTCCATTTGAAATTTCATGGTGTCATTGCTGAATGTATTTGTTTTGAGTGTATGTCGGTCATGTATTGGTTATGTGTGTCAGTGTTTATATGTTTTTATGCATACATTGACTTGATGATGGTCATTATGCATGAAGTCATGACATGTGGTTAGCATATTCATGCATTGATAACTGGATAATGGATGAAAATATGCTTATATGTTGATATGATTATGCTTATATATATGTATTGTGCTAATTTGGTCGGTATTGCAGATGAGATATCCTCCCATAACTATAATAAGGTACGCTGGTTTTTTTATGATTTGGTTTAGCTGACATAATAATCCTTAGAGGAAGAATAGATCAAATATGACTAGCAAGATGGTATACTACAAAGATTATCCCTATGAATTAGATGAGCAACGTGGTTTTGGGCACTATTCTGAATTAGCAGACACATTGAGGATTTTTAAGGAATAAATAAGGAGTTGCAAAGAAAATAATGACATAATCATGCATGCATAGGAGAAACAAGTAGAAGTCAATGCAGTAATTCTTTAGAGTTTTTTATAATTTCTAAGACATGGACAACTTCAGATCAACTATGGATAGGATGATAGGACTAATGGGGCCTATGGAAGTACATCCCATAGTGGGCATAGGTGAGATAGAGGTGACATGATCAGAGAAGGCAGGTTCTTGGATAATTCGGACAAGAGAGACGATGAACACGAGTTTTATTCTAGTGTTGGTTTTGACAGGTATCATGGTCATCATCGTTATCATCCTTACAAGAGGAGTGATATGGGATATATGCCAAATGAGTTTAAGAAAGAAAACCCACCTACATTCAATCGGGAAATGAAGAAATCACAAGATGCAAAAGGATGGTTGCTTGGAATGAATAATTTCTTCAAGTTACATGATTACTCAGAGAACATGAAGGCAAAAATAGCTACATTAGGTCTTAATTGTAACACAGATTATGGTGGGAAGATGTAAAGAACGTCAGAGATATTTATGAGTAGTTGACTTGGATTGAATTCGAGAGCCTATTCAGGAAGAAGTTTTTATCAGAGAGATACTATGATGACAGGGAAAAAGAGTTTTATGAGATAAAGATGGGATCTATGACCAATGAGGAGTACACTAGCAAGTTCTTGTAGTTATTGAGGTATGTGCCTTACCTCAAGGAGGAGAAAGCCAAGATTCATAGGTTCATCAATTGGTTGTCAGTAGCATTCAAATATAGGATTGAGTTTGATGAGCCTAGGTCATTGGAGGATTCCATCTGGAATATAAAGCATTGTTACAAGTAATCAAAGCACAGGTCTGAGACTAAGCAGGATTGGAAAGGTAATGATAAGAATATAGGGAAATGGGATAAGAAGCGAGTAATGCCTTAGGACACAGGTAACAAAGAGAATGCAACACCATAAAATAATTTCAATGACATCTGAAAAAGGATAGGGATTTCAGTTGAAGAGCATAACAAGAGTGCACGTTGGAAGCCTTTACAATGTTGTACTTGTGGCAAAGGTCATCGCAAGAGAGATTTTCAACAACATCAAGGTGGCATACCACATATCTACAGTGCTCATAAAGCGTAGACAGTGGGGGATGTTGGAAAATGTTCCTCATATTTATGCAGTGTTGGATAATGGGCAGGCAGATCACCATGCATCTATTATCGATATGGATGGTAAGTTTTGTGATAAATTTATTTCTATTTTGATTGACCTTGGATCTAATTATATTTATGTTAATCCTGAACAAGTGGATGTTGGAAAGTGTAACTAGGATCGGTCTTCATAATGACTATTTAATTATGAATTTATGTAATGAAGAAGACAAAGATAATAAAATTTATTTTTTAAGGCTTGACTCATGGGTTTCATGGGAAAGTAGTGTTAATTATATGCTCCAATACCTTTTCACCTTTCTCCACGAAGTTAGCTCAAAGATGATGGAAATAACCCTTGAAAAGTCGTTTTAAAGATGCTAGATTATAAGCCTTGAAAGGTTGGCTCAAATAGACACAACTATTCATCGATACGTCGGTTAATTATAAGGGATGACAATTATATATACCCTAGTAGACTTTGCAAAAAAGGAGACACAATAGTTCAGATACTTATGTGAACTTCAGACAAGTTATGTGATGGGATACGAGGATAAGGTTTATGTTATTAATGTGAAGGAGTAATATAGTACAACGAATAAAGGAAGTTATCCTCAGAAGGAAGAGAGACCTTGTCTTGGGACTAAACCTCTCGGTCAAGGTTTGCAATAGTGTTTAGAATTGCAGTGCGTAAAGAGAGGATACACAAAAAATTCAAGAGGCTACAATGGGATGCGAGAAGGAATATATGTCTTCCATAGTATGCGAGGATAAAATACTGTGATCAATTCAGAGGATAGGCACTGATAGCCTCTAAATTGAGTTCACATACTATGATATATGTACTCAGTTTGAAGAAGGATAATTGCAGTCAAGAGAAATCTGTCATCTGTGATATATGTACGAAGTCTGGAAGGTGATATAATAAGGAAAGGGAAGCAATACAAGTCTACTATTTTAAGAGAAGCACCATTTCAGACACGATCAAGGAATCATATCATCTAAAGAATAGGAACTGAGCTTTCCTAGTGGTGGTGCAAAAAGGTGCAAAAAAGGAGATTAGTATAACGTATGTGACTTATTAGTCAAGAAAAACGGTCAAATATACTATGGTGAAAGGAATTGTTTTCTATGGCTTCTGATGTTTTGGATGCTTCTTAGTACTATCCTCTGCCAAGGAAGGCATTGGGATGCTTCTTAATATAAGTCTCTGCCAAGTTAGGTATAGAGTGTGACTCATTATTCAAGAAGAATCGTAAAAAAAAACATTAAAGACTAGTTTGTTTGAAGTATAACTCACCAACTCGCATTAAAGACTAGTTTGTATAATGGATAAGTGTTCCTTGGTATGGTTTCAACTCGCATTAAATACTATTTTGTATAATGGAGAGGTGTTCCCTAGTATGGTTTCAAATTGCATTAAATACTAGTCTGTATAATAGATAGGTATTCCCTAGTATGGTTCAATTTTTGATAAAGTAGGTTTCAAAAGTATAATGGATAGGTATTCTGTGGTATGGTTTCAATTTTTTTTAACATAAACGGGTATATTTTTTATTTATGGTGGAAGGTTGGGTCGGAGCCTAAAGAATCGTCGTTACATATTTCATTTTCCAGAAAACCCGGTGGAACGATGTTCTACTTTTACTGAGCTGGGGAGCTTCAATCTTATGGAATAGGCACCCAAATAGGATCTTCGTCATTTTTAGTGAGATCTCATTGGGCTAAGAGGTGACCTATATTTGCTTTAGAGTCCGCCTCCTTGTTGAGGTTTCGCAGGATGTGAAATAAGGAGAAGGAGGTGAAGTTTTACAACACTTTTCGGAGTCTCTGTAGGGTCTTGTTGAGAGCCAAATTGTTGAAGTATCCATCGTTTTTTATGATTTTTATCGGGACTTCTGAGTCTTAAAATAATAGTATGTCTTTTTCTCGATACCCCTGGGCGAGTTGGCAAGCTTGAAGGAGGCCAAAAATTTATGCTTGATTGTTTATGCTTTGTTCAAGGCCCCAACTGAAGTTGAATTCATTGTGCCTATCTCGGGAGTAGATTACTCCCCCTGCTCTAGATATCCATGGGTTTCCTTTGGAAGCTCCGTAAAACAAGATCAAAGATTTTTCTTGTTTCATCCACCATTTTTGAAACTCAAGATCAGTGATCCGGAGCTTCCACTCAGGGTTGGAGCAAGGCCAAGGGGGGATCTTTTTTCTATTGGCACCCTTTAGAGGCTTTCCCATCCAGCTTATCTCTTTAGGAAGGAGCTCATTGTCTGCCTTATGGGGTCATTTCTCCATGGTCTCAATAAGAAAATCCTTGGCTTTAGCAGCCACAACTGTGGGGAGGCACTTACTATTGTTGAAGATGGCAACATTCCTTACTAGCCACACTTCCTAGCAAATATATATGGGGATAACGTTGAAGATTTTTTCCCACACAGATTTTTTGTTCAATACATGGGGAGAATGCTCTTTCCAGGAGTTGAACAGATTAACAACTGTGATATGTGATGGAGTTGGAGTGTTAATTAAGCCCGATCATAGCGTGCCTCCAAAAATCTTGTGCAAATGGGCAGTCAATGAAAAAATGATCAATCAACTCCTGGGCTGAACAACAAATAGGGCATCTATGGGGGCTGATTATTCCTCTTCTGGCCAAGTTTTCCCCCATAATAATCTGCTTATGCATGAGAAGCCAGGTGAAGAAATTGATTTTGGGGAGGCTGAATTGATCCACACGAGATGCCAGAGCGCAGGAGATTGCAGCAGAAGCTCCGGAACAATCCAAACCCCACTTATCCTTTACGTGCAGATGCAATAGAGCCAAGCCATCGAGCACAGCAAGAAAAGGCCATAGCTGAGGGAGAAATCGATCAGGTGGATGAGGGATTGACTAATCAATCCATAAGCCAACAACGTCCCAAGAAGAGATGTCTGCCAAATTTTTGATACCATGATTTTTTAATCAGTCCCACAGCTCAGCTAAATTATTGTCTAGATTTAGGGGCTGGAGACCCATGATTTTGTCATCCTAGAGGTGGATTCTTTTCCTATTTCCAGGGATTCTGTACAGATGCTCTTTGAAGAATTCCCATCCTATGCTACAAAGATTCCAAAGGGTGGAGCCTTTTCAAGAATCTCTTTCCTCTATATTGGACAGAGAGAGCCCATGCATATATTTTTTAATTAGCACTTGACTAACATGATGACGATTATTGGAGAATATTTTCCATAAGATATTCCCTCCCAAAGCCATATTGGCCAGCTCGGGGTCTCTAACCTAAAGTCCACCATTAGCTAAAGGTCTTTTCACAGTGTCCTAGTTTAGCAAGTGGAATTTATTTTGATTCCCCTTTCCTCCTTGCCACAAGAAATTTCTTAATAGCTTGGAGAGTTGCTCAGTGGTTGATTTTGGAGCCAATAAAAACATTTCCTGATAAATCGGAAGGGAGGAAAAAACATAATCAACTTCCCAGTAGTTGTGAGCCACTGTCCTCCCCATGCCTTCATTTTTCCCTTCATTTTGCTAAGGATCTCCGCCCAGTGTAGGGACTTATTGAAACCCAAGGTACTTGATTTTGTCCCATGAGGCAAATCTCATGAAGCCGAGGGCATGAGCAATCCAGTTAATAGTTTTTTGATCTATCCCCAAGTTGTACAATGTGCTTTTCCTTTTATTGACTAGAGCTCCTGATACTTTTTGGAAGCTATGGATTACTTCATTGAAGGCCCTTGCAATTTTGAGGGAGGCACCACCTAGGAGCAGGGAGTCATCAACGAACAAGGCATGGTTTTTAGGCTCAATACCTCTTACAACCCTAATGCTAGGAAGAGTCCCAGATCTCATTTCAGCTGTCAGCTTTTGACTTAGGGAGTCTGCCATCAAAATGTACAAGAAAGGGGATAGCGGGAAGCCTTTCCTAATGCCCTTCGAAGCTTTGAAGTAGCTGGCCGGCCTTGCTATTTACTAAAGGGGCAATCCACGAATCTCCAATACATGTTTTTATCAATCTTATAAATTCAAAACTAAAGCAAATAGAGGAAAGAACTTGGAGGAGAAAGGAGTGCCTTACCTTGTCAAAGGCATTCACCATGTCCAACTTGATAAGACTCCCATTCTCATGATGTTGGTGGCTGGAGTGAATATTTTCCTGCACAAGGGCCACGAAGTCTAGAATATGCCTGCCTTTGAAAAACCCTCCTTGGATGGGGGAGATGATTTTTTCCAGCAGAGCCTTGATTCTATTCGCCAGGAGATTGCAGAGGTTTTGTAGGACGTGTTGCAGAGAAAAATTGGCTTGAAGCGATCGAATGACATCAGGTTCACTTCTTTAGTGATAATAGTTAGGAAGGTGGATTTTGTACTTCCTCCCACTTTGGATTTTTGGAGGAATCCCTTTACCATTCGAAACAAATCTACCTTGATGATATCCCAACAGATTCTGTAGAAGTGTATGGAGAACCCATCGGGTCCTGGCGCTTTGTCTAGCTCCATTGTCCAAATGACATTGCTTATTTCATCTTTTGTGAAGGGATTTAGAAGGCTTGAGTTATCCTCCTCATTAACCAATAGACTTGGAACGTGAATGAGAAAGTCAAGGAATTCCTCCTCATTGTCCATTCCATTTCCTTTGAAAAACTGCTGAAAGTGAGAGGTTGCTACCTCTTTGATCTCAGTTGTTCCTTTGTATACAGTCCCATCAGAGGAGGTAATTTATGCTATGTGTTTTCTGAAGAGGTGAGCTCGAATTTGCTTGTGGAAGTAGGCATAATTTTTGTCACCAGACAAGAGCAAGAGGTTACGAGATTTGAGACTCAATGACTCTTCCTCAATTCTGAAAGTGCGCAGAGCATTGAGTTGGGCCTCTTGCCCAAACTGGATTTCAGAGTGGGTAATTTCTTGATGCTCCAAGTCCATTTGCAGATCAAATAGCCGCTCATTGGCTTTCTTTCTAAGGCTAGAGGGAGAGTCTGAAGGCTTTTTTATCCAATCTTTTAGGGCAGATTTGGTGGCCTTTAGTTTTTGTTCCCACACATAACTAGGCGAACCAATGATAGGGGTGGACCAAGACATTGAGATTGTCTCCATAAAATCATCCCTTTTTTACCATAAGGGGTTGAACCAGAAGGGGATGGGCCCCAGATTTTCCTCTTCTTCTAGGTGCAAAAGGATGGGCTTGTGGTCAGATGTCAGCTTTGACAGAATTTTAGTGGAGATGATCTTCTTTTCTGAGAGAAAGGTGCTTTGAAGTAGAAATATGTCAAGCAAAGCTGATATATGCTCTGTCCCTATTCTGTTGTTTTTCCAAGTGTAGAGCCCTTTTTTTGGCTTGAAGTCTAGCAAGTCCCATTGCTAGATCAAGTCTTCCACTAATGGGAGGATATCAATCTTTGCTATTGATCCCTTCTCATTTTTCCTTTGGCTCAAAAACTACATTGAAGTCTCCAACAAGAATAATGTTCATGGGGGAGTAAGCATCAAGAAAATACGTTAAGGTTTGCTAATATTCCATCTTTTCTGCAAGGAGAACTGGAACATAAAGATTAAAGAGGGTGAAGGTGATATTACTTGCTTGATGTTGAAGTTTGGTGTAGATCCAATGTTGCATTTTGAAGGAGATTTCTAGGTGGAATTTTTCATCCACCCAAAGAGTGGAAAGCCCCCCACAAGTGCCCCTTGCACTTACTTCTTTTCCGACTTTAGTTCTCCATTTCATTTTTTTGAGATCTAGAAGGGTAGCCCCTTCGATTTTAGTCTCTTGGAGCAGGAGGATCTCAGGGGATTCTGATTTGAGGAGGTTATTAACAGCTTCTACTTTTAAGGGGTTCCCCAAGCCTCTGCAGTTCCAAGAGACTATACACATTATTTACTTGCAGAAGGTTGGCCAGACCCTCCTTTGGAAGGTTCAGTTGTTGTGTTTCTGCTTATATACATCTCGATCGTGGGTTGGCTACCTTGCATTTTTTGTTTCTTGACTTCCTCTTCTCTTGCCTCTCTGTTAGACTTCCTCTCGACCCTTTTCGAGGTCCTCTTGAAGGTCTCTTCCTCCAAGGAACTAGAGGAGTAGGGAGACTTCTTCCTTGTCATCTCTGCATAATATGGGGGGATGGAGGCTCCTTATGGAGTTCCGGTTTGTAGAGGGACTATTTATTCTTTCCTTTTGTCTTCCTCTGTTGATGTGGGCTGCTGTTTGGCCTCTTCAATATCAGGTGCAATGAGCAGTTATTCAAGGTTGCTAAGGATTTCGAAGGGATTGCTGGATTCCTCTTCTCTTGGAGGGACATAACACTCCTCCCCATGAATCTCCGAGGAATGAGCTCCACTCCCTGATGGATTTATTTTCCTTTTATCTCTGTTAGTCTGTTTGGATGAAGCAACTTTTTGAACCTGAGTCCAATGTTCCTCCTGCTGGTTCTCGGACTCCTCCACATTTTTCTTTTTGCAATACTTGGTGAAGTGTTCATAGCCATGGAAATACTAACATTTAAACGGGAGTTGCTTGTAATCAAGCTATTGAATGTGCGACCAGTCAGCCACCATGAGATTAATAGCTTCCAGGAGGCCTTCCTCTAGGTCAAATTTCACACAAATTCTAGCACAAGAGTATTGGTCTCTCCTATCCACTATGTCTATGTATTTTCTAAGTTTATTGTCAATGGTTTCAAGAGATTTTGGGTTCCAACAGTGCAAAGGTAAGTGTGGCAAGCGAACCCAAACTGGAACAACCAATGGAGCATCTTGAGACGGATCAAAGTCTGGGGTCCATTGGTTCAGATAAATACCCTGGGGAACCATGAAATACGAACCATTTCAAAACGTAAGGTTTCTATCCTCCACTAATTCAAAGACAAAAACGAATAAGCCCTTACCAACCAAGAAGCTTCTAATTCGTTCTTTGACTAATGGTGGCCAGTTCCTTTGCACCTAGGCATCAACGACTTTGGGAGAGGGCCATAGTCCAGTGAACTGACCAATGAGCCCACACTCCACAAGATTCAATGTTGATATGCAAGGGTCTTCTGTCGATAGAGCAACTGTGGGGGATAAACTCCATTCTTTTAACAAATTTATGTTGTTGGACACTTGTTGTGTGTTTGTTGTAGCCAGAAACCAGCGTCCTGAAAGCTTCTAGCTCAGGCGGAACAACAACATGCAAAAGCACTGATACAAAAGCTTCTAGCCTCGGGGCCCCCTCCTAGGTCCATGTTGGTGCAATAACACGCAGAAGCACTCTTCTCACTAGAACACAACCAAGGCATCACACGTAGTCATTACGGATTGGTTTCAATTTTTTATAAAGTAGGTATGCTAGTGATAAATTTCACTTTTATTATTAATTTATAATTGAGAGTGTAATTTATAATATATGTTTTTCAATATATTAAAAATATTTTTTTAAATATTTGACTAGATTATAATTTGAAAGTTATTTCCTTACATATTTTGTCATTATTTATGAATATGGTTGTAATATTCATGCATGATTTCTAGATATTTATGTAGTGATTTTTTATTCAAAGCTTTGCTTAAAAAAAACATTCATATCAAGGTGATTAACATATTTACCATCACTTACTTCCCACCATAATTTAAGCAAGTTTTTGCATTAGAAATGGATAAAACTAAGATGTAAATAAATATGCATACAATAAGTTACTTTCCATCATTATTTAGGTTTTCACTAGTAAAATTATAAATGAGTAGAATTACTATTGGTTACTACCACCAAAATTTAACCAAATTAAACAAATAATTAATTTATGCACTTCACATCTCAATTTATTAGTTTTTAACATTAGCTAATATAAATTATAACTTTTTTATACAATCATTTTCAAAGCTTAATTTTTATTTTTAACTTGAAAAAAAGACTAAACTAGTATGTAACATTAGATATATTTTTTGGGATTCAAGTGGGTTAAGTAAGTCATTCATCTATGACCATTTGGACTCATTTCATCGGGTGATGATTGAAATTAGTGAAATTAATCACATAGTGTCAATCATCACTTTCAAGGCTTGCACTCGGTAACCAAGACTTCCCAAGAGGTCACCCATCCCAGATTGCCTCTAGCTCAAGCGCATTTAACTGTGGAGTTTTCCCTACAATCAAGCTCACTTAGCTTGCTACCCTAATTGCAAAACCTTAGCAAGTATTGTGCCTCATGAACTATTCAAGTAGAGCTACGACTACCTCTCATGAAAATGGTCATAGATGAATGAATTACTTAACGGAGTTGAATCCAAAAAAATATATCTAATATAATACACTGCGAAAACCCCTCATACTTAAAATACTAAGAGTAAAGGGATCTCTTCTTGGATGGTTCGTGAGGCATAATAGTTGCTAAGGGTTTGCAAATGGGGTAGCAAGCTAAGTGGGCTTGAATGTAGGGAAATATCCATAGTTAAGCGCACTTGAGTCAGAGGAGTTCTGGGATGGGTGACCTCCCGGGAAGTCCTAGTCACTGAGTGCAAGCCCCAGAAGTTATGATTGAAGCTATGTGATTCATTTCACTAGTTTCAATATCATTTCTTTCATCATAGGCACTCAACGATACAATGAGTCTTTGAAAGTAGAAATATTAAAAAGTAGCAGGAAAAAATATGAGTGCTAAGTGGACTATTCAAAAATCATGACCGCAATTACGGGGGTAAGCCCTAAAAGTGATGATTGATGCTATGCCATTCATTTCACTAGTTTCAATCCCATATGTGATTCATTTCACTAGTTTCAATCCCATTTCTTCACCCCTGTGGTCATCAACCGATGCTATGAGTGCTAAGTGGACTATTTAAAAAAAACATGAGAAATGAGTGCTAAGTGGAATATTCAAAAATCATGACCCCAGTTACTGGCAAGACTCGGAAGTGATGATTGACACTATGTGATTCATTTCACTAGTTTCAATCCCATTTCTTAGTCACACCCGATGCAATGAGTGCTAAGTGGACTATTCAAAAATCATGAGAAATTAGTGCTAAGTGGACTATTAAAAAATCATGAGAAATTAATGCTAAGTGGACTATTAAAAAATCATGAGAATAAGTGGACTATTCAAAAATCATGAGAAATTAGTCACACCTAATGCGATGAGTGCTAAGTGGGCTATTAAAAAATATAAACCCCTCAATACTATGTAACACTTAGTTAAACTCTTTTTTTTGGAACACTTTATTAAGCTTTGCTAAAAAAATCAGTGATACCAAGGTGAATAATATATTTACCACCGCTTACTTCTCACCATAGTTTAAGCAAGTTTTTGCATAAAAAATGGTTAAAATTAAGATGCAAATAAATATACATAGAATAAGTTACTTTCCATCATTATTTAAGTTTTCACTAGTAAAATTTTAAATGTGTAAACTTACTAGTGGTTACTACCCACCAAAATTTAAACAACTAATTAATTTATGCACTTTCCTTCTCAATTTATTAGTATTTATTAATTTTTAACATTTGCTAATATAAATTATAATTTTTTATATAATTATTTTCAAAATTTAATTTTTATTTTTAACTTGAATAAAAGACTAAAATACTAACACTTTTTTTTTTTCTAAATAAGATTAATCTATTAACAAAGGGATACAATTACATCGTGACCGCAGTAAAAAACTACTGCCTTAGAGGAAGAATTATCATGAAAACACATAAGGAGACTACCCGTTGACAAAGAAACCAGTCTGAAAAAGATTTCCAAAACCCATGCAGGGGAGCAAGTTGTGATCTTCCTGAGTTTTCATGGAAACAAAAGTGTACAAAAAGAAGCCAAAAATCAACATAACCATTTGCACAGAAACATGCCCAATAGTTTGGGCCGCAGGGAAAGAAAAAAGCCTTACAGTAAGCCGACTAATCATCTGGAAGTTCTTCAACAATGCGACACCAACCTGAAGCAAGAAAATGCGTAGAAACGTCCTGCGATTAGAGGTGTGGATGGTGGAGCCATAACCACATGAAGACACGCAAGCACGGGCCTCGACCCTCGCCGACGCGCGCCGCGCTCCCATCTGGATGTTCGAAGTGCGGCGGTCGCCCCCGAGGGTCCTGCTGGATGTGCACTTGACTCCCCCAAGTGGGCTTCCTCATGGAAGACCACCGTAAAGAGAGCAGTAATTCTTGGGCAAATCAAGGAGCTGTTGAAGGTGAAGCGCGCGGAACAAGTAGTGGGTGGAGGCGAGGTGGCCGGAGGTCGGGGAGCAGGGGAGCTCCAGCAATGGCGTGTGTCAGGAAAACGCCCTCTCCCACTGCGAGTCCGAGGGTAGTGGCCAGTCAACATGCCGCTGGAGAGAGATGGCGAAACCGAAGAACGGTTGGACTGCGTGCTCGAAGGACGACCCCTAGTACCGCCTCTGCGGCTCCGCATTCTGTGGCGCAGACGAGGCATAGGGGGATCCAATTAAGACCAAATAGCAGCTATGGCAGGGGAATAACAATTCGCAAGGAGACCTGAGACCCGAGTAAAGTGCCAAGGGTCCAGTGGAGGCAGCACCACTATCGGACCAGAGCCTAGCTCCAAAAGAAAATCCTCCTCCAAGCAGCGTGAGACACTAGGTATGGTAAAACCGACACAATACAGATTGAAAGCATAATTGGGTCCAAAGACCAGATAGAAACGGACGCAGTGCGACTGAGACAACTCCACGGTAGGCTCACCGCCACCCCGCCATTTAACCTTCCCTCTCACGTATCATAAATCCCCCATCATAACTGAAGCATTGAAGTGAGCCGAGCAGGAGCAAGCGATGGCCGAAACCAGCGCGGTGGACGTGAGGTGAAGTACTGAACCATTTGAAACAGTGTCGTTGATATCTGTGAGGTGTAAATGCAACAATCTGTCGCACAAAAGCCAGAAATCCTCCATGTCCTGGGTGGGCAGGTGTCGGCCCACCTCGCCGCACCTCTGTCCCATCGAGTTAAACGTATGTCTGTACACTCGCATCCGGGAGAGTTGCATCCCTTTGGATAAGTGTTTTTCACTCCTGTTTTTTATCATGGTTCTGAATTATGTAAATACCTCCAGTGAGTAGAGTGTGCCCATTATCCACCCCTACATTGGCAAGAAGGTCAGCGACCTTGTTGCCTTCACGCTTAACGTGTTGGAATATGATAACCCGATTGGTATGGAGCCATTGTTCAATTTCTTCCAATCTGGCTTCGAGTCTCCAACTGTTAGCAATTTTGTTCGCATGTGTCCCATTAAGGAGTTGATTGGCCATGTTGATGTGGATTCGGGAATCACCTTCTACCTCTAGAGGATGGAAGCCATGTCGTTGGGAAAGGAGTAGACCTTGCCAGAGACCCTCTAATTCGGCAGAATTGTTTGTATCCCATCCAATGTTACCATAAAAGAATAATAGAAGCAAACCCTCATGATCTCTAAATATGCCACCAAATCCAGCTTTGCCGGGATTTCCCTTTGAAGCTCCATCAAAATTGAGTTTGAAAGAGAACTTAGGAGGGGGGGTCCAAGAGAGCTCTCTGATGTTATGGCCTTTTGAGGGTCTTCGATTGTGCGTACTTTGAGTAAGTTGTATGTTCCAATTCTCCCAGATGGCTTTCTCATTTGCAAGAATGGGGTAATCTTCCGGATGCCAGGTTTGAAGATCCAAGGTTTCTTTGAGATTAAGACAAAGGTTGCCCCAAATGATGTCTAAAGGAGTGCTTTGATCTTTGAATATGCACTTGTTCCTTTATTTCCAAATTGTCTAGAGGAGAAGAACGGGAATCAATCTCCATAGTTGGTTGAGAAGTTCGCTTTTATAAGGGTTCTGGTGCCAATGTCGAATGGAGTTGATTATATCATCGGAAAATCTGCAATTCTTTTGGCAACAGAAGCTAGCCTTCTCCCACAGTTGGATGGCAAGAGGGCAAGAATTCAAGAGGTGTTGGAGAGTTTCTTCCTGAGAGGTGCAATTGGGACAAATGGAGGGCCCATGAAAGTTTCGTTTCCGAAGATTATCCCAAGTGAGGATTTTCCGTTGCCCCATAAGCCAGAGGAAAAAAGAGACTTTGGGCCAAGTGCTCGGTGACCAAATTCTGCTCCAGATGGGATCCAGAGGCCTTGGATCGTTGCATATAATTTTGTAAGCCTCTTTGGTGGAGAAATACCCTTTTGGGGTATATCCCCATCTTAGGATGTCCCTGCCTTCGGAAGTTCTAATACGCCGATTCTGGAGTTCACGCTCCATGACCTCCTTAGCCTGATTGTCTGCATTTCTGATCAGTCTGTCGATCTGCTTCCATTGTCTGTATCCATGTGCTGTCTCCAAAGTCCATTGTTGTTGTACTGATTCCTGTTGTTGCTCCTCCCACTCTTGGCTAGGAGGTTGACTGTAGATGCTGTTGATCTTTGGTAGTTGTTTCCAGGCGTCCGTCCAGAACCTTGCAGTGTTGCCATTCCATATTTCCCAGAAGCTGTGTTGTTGGATGAGCGAGTAGTGTTGTCTGGAAGCGTTCCATATTAGTGATCCCTTTTCAGTGTGAGTGAATCTGATTAGCTCTTCCGTTGGTCTATGATTGGTGTACTTGGAAGTCCAGAGCGCTGCCCATGGCTTGTTGGGTGAAGAGAGCCATTGGCACCATATTTTTGCACCCATTATTTCATTGTTGTGCTGAGGATCTCTTAGACCTATGCCCCCGTTTTCTTTTGGTTGGCATGATGTCGACCATTTTTCCAATGCCCATTTGCGGTGTGTTCCTATTGCACCCCAATGAAAATTGCGTTGTAGAGCTTTTATTTTTTTCAGGACCCATTTAGGCGCTGCCAAGATGGAGAAAAGATAGAGAGGCATTGCCTAAAGCACAGATTTGATTAGCACTGATCTGCTAGCTATATTCAGAGTTCTATGTGTCCAAAGGGTGAGACGTGATTCAAGTTTCTCCAGGAGCATACGCCATGAGGTGTGCTTGATGGCAGAGTCTATTAATGGAGCACCTAGGTATTTGGAGGGTAAGGAGGCGATGGAGAAGCCCAGGATGCGGGCAATGGCATGCTGAGTAACAAGAGGGGTGTGAAAGAAGAAAATCTGCAATTTGGCAGTGTTTATACTCATCCCTGAGGCATCATAGAAATCATTCAGAATGGATTTGAAGATGGAGGCTTCCTGAATAGAGGGGTACCCAAAAAACATGTTGTCATCGACAAATTGTTGATGAGTAATAGCTGGAGAGTTGTGGACAGACAGACCCTTGAGATGCTGGGAGAGGAGTGCATGTTTAATATGGTGACCTAGACCTTCCTCCATAAGAACAAAAAGGAATGGGGAGAGAGGATCTCCTTGTCGAATACCTCTGGAGGGGTTGAACGGTCGTGAGGGAACTCCATTTAAGAGGATCGAGAAAAAAGTAGAGAAAATTAAGCTCAGAATCCATCGAACCCACATTGGGGAGAAACCAAAGGCTGTTAGAATTTTTTGAATATAGATCCATCTTAATTTATCAAAGGCTTTAGAGAGATCAATCTTGAGAAGCATACCTGCCTGTTTGGAGTGCTTGAGAGAGTGTATGATTTCATGAGTGAGTATGATGCCGTCCAATATCTGTCGTCCTTCAACGTATCCAGATTATTCCTGAGATATGAGTAAGGGCAATAGCGGCTTCAACTTGTTAGCAATGACTTTGGATATCACCTTATAAATTACATTGCATAGAGCGATTGGACGGAATTTGTCTAGAGTACTGATGTTCTATTCCTTAGGTATTAGGGCGATGAAAGTTGAGTTCAAAGCCGACAGAAGCCAATGAAGAGTGTGTGATTCCTCCACCAGTGGCCATACCTCCTCTTTGATGAGATCCCAAAAAGAGTGGAAGAAGGTAGTGGTGAAGCTGTCCAGACTAGGGGCTTTGCCTTCCTTGAGCTGGTGCATAGCCAGGTCCACCTCCTGAGGAAAGACAGGCCGAAGAAGAAGTTGGTTGTGTTCTTCTGTGATGAGCTTTGGCACATTTTGAGTGATCTTGTCAATTGCAGGCCGTCTATCAATTTGGGGTTCTTGATGGACCTCTTTGAAGTGATTGATAAACTCCTGTTCGATCTCTGCATGGATTTCCACTCAATTCCCCTCTCGCTTTTGTATGAAAGAGGTGGTATTGTGCATTCTTCAATGTATTGTAGTTCTGTGGAAGAATTTGGTGTTCCTTTCACCTTCTTTCAGCCATCTGATTTGGGATTTTTGCTTCCATAGAATTTCTTCCTGCTTTCTGCGCTCCTTCAATTGATTGTGAATGAGCTTTTCCTTTTCCAATGTCCCTTCCTTGTAGCCCTCTACGATTATCTGTTGCTGGAGATCTCTCATTTCTTTGTTTAAATCTTGCTGTGCCTAGAAGATGTTTCTGAAAGTCTCTTGATTCTAGCGCTTGATTTGGGATTTCAGGAATTTGAGTTTTTGTTGAAACCGATACATTTTTTATCCCTCTGGCACAGGGGAGTTAGTCCAGGTGGATCTGATGAGGTCATTGAAAGCGGGATGGGTGAGCCAAAAAGCCTCGAAACGAAAAGGGCGTCTGGTGGAGTTGCATGGTCTTTGCCATTGGAGTGAGATCGGCCAATGGTCTGAGCCTGAAAATGGAAGGACAGATGCCGAGATGTCGCCTCTGAGATGTACTGCATTGTCGAAGATGAGGAATCTGTCAAGTTTGGAGGCGATTTGTTGTCGTCCTGCCTTGCGATTGCTCCCGGTGTGCATTCCATTGCAGAATTGCAGATCGATTAACAAATTGTTCTGGATAAAGTCTTTAAAGTGGCTATTATCCTGATCTAGTTTGGCTTGGCCTCCCTGCTTTTCCTCCAGCTTGGTAATCATGTTGAAGTCTCCTCCAATGATCCAGAGAGGATGGAGTCTATTGAGGTTGAGCACTTATATTGTGTCAAGAAGAGCAATTTTTTTGCTTGCTTCCTAAGGGAAGTAGACATTGGTGAGATGTCCATGAATGTTAGTGCCGATGATATGAAAAGTGGCCTGAATGATATGATGAGAAGCATGAAAGTATGAGAGCGTGATGGCTTGCATGTTCCAGGAAATTTCCAGTCCCCCTGAGGCACCTGAAGCATCCACTGCAACCGAGTGACAACCTGGCCATGCTCTAGAGAGGATTTGACCCAGAATATTGCTGGTACATTTCGTTTCCTGCATAAAGAAGATTTTGGGTTGTTCCTACTTTATCATGTTTTTTATCATTCTGACTTTCCCGGGGCTGTTGAGCCCTCTTACATTCAATGAAGTGAGATTCACGATTCACTATTAGTGGTGGGCTTATAGTACTTTGCCAACTTAGCATATCTGCCTGAGTCCACCAGGATTTTCCCTATTGTGATAGTTCTTTGAAGATCGGTTTTTCTTCCCCGTTTTTTGGAATCTTTAGGGAAAAAGTTGCCATCCCATTGACTGCCCGGTTGTATGCCCAGTTGCTGTTGCTGGTAAGCCCTGGAGATGATGACTTCCAGGGTGTTGAGTTGATGCTCTTGAATCTTGTCATAGTCTTTCCTTCTGCATGCTTGTTCCAGTTCAAAAATTTCAAGACCTCCCAAATCAATACTTTCCGGTTCCTCTTCCATATGCTGCATTTGACTGCTTTCTACAGAGGTGAATGTAGATTGCAGAGGCTGACTGGGGATGCAATCAACGTCCATGCCATTTGGCTTCCAATCCGGATCCTTTTGAGTCGCTTTAGGGAGTCCAGAGTTATCGTTCAGGGGTGAGGGAATGGGATTCGAGCTCGACCGATGTGGGGGGGAGGTAGGAAGGGTCATTGGTGGGATTGGCGAGGTGTTCTGAGGAGGTTCATCCGAGGTTTTTGCAAGAATCTCAAAGCTATTGCTTGTGGAAGGAACAGAGGTGCTGTCCTGCTAGGGTTTTTTCCTGGAGGAAGGTTTTTTATGCGCTCTTTTTCGATTAGCTACTTTGGTGAAGCCATCTTGGGCCAACTGATCTGAGTGGTCATAGGTTTGGGGTTTAGCATTCAGAGGGCAGTTCCTGAAAATATGACCAAGTGCATGACATTTGCGACAGCGAAAGGGAACATGTTCAAAATCTAAGGGCTGAATCCATTCAAAGTCATCACGGTAGAGACTTACCGAATCCGGAAGGGGCTTGTCCAGGCGCATGAAAACGCAAATACGGGCATAGGAGGTGTATCTGCGCAGCTTCATTTCTTTAGCTATTTTAATGAATTCTCCCAGCCCCTTACCAATGTCTTTCAGCGAATCTTCATCCTAGTATTCCAGTGGGAGCGAGTACATCCGGATCCAAATGAGTGCCCAGCTGAAATCCTCCTTGTCAGGGTTAAATCTCTCAACCCACTCCCTTAAATACAGACCTGCGGAGTTGAAGAAATAAGGGCCTTCATCCATGACCTTATTTCGATCTTCAATGCAAATGAATATCGCAGTGAAAAACCCCTTTGGACCTAGCTGTAGGGTAACATGCCCCTTGGGTTTCCATTTGGACGAGATCCATTCGTGCAAAGCTTTTTCAGTTGGCCAGTATCCAATAAATTTTCCAATGAGTGCATGGTCCCTCATGTACTGGATTTTTCCATTGATTCTGTGGCTAGGAAGTTCTATCTTGGGTCGTTCCGCTGCTATGGGTTTGCATGTCACTGATGTAACCTTGGGTGTTTTCTTTTGGCCAATCTTGCCCTCTTGTTCTTCACTGCACTTATCTGATTGCTCAGTGGGAGCGTTTGTCATTTCGTGCATTAGGGAATCTCTTGTATCCGTGTGTCCTTGATCTGGACCAGAAGGCCTTGTCAGATTCTGTGCTTGATGCTCTTTCTCGGCGGAAGGGGAAGGCTTTGCGGCCCCCCCCCTGAGGGTCAGCCATGGTAGAGCTTACGATGGGCGATGCAGCGATTTGCGAGGAGGGTTGCAGACGAATATTGTGAGAGGGTGAGAGCAATTCTTGGCGAATTCACAGGAAGTCTTCGAGAACCCTAGGTTAAGAGGCGACTTCCTTCATTCTCCACATCGCCGTGAAATCAGGAGCCGCTTCTACTTCTACGCGCAAAAGGAAAGGAAAAATACTATGTAACACTTAATTAAACAGTAACTTCACATAAAAAAAAATTACCTTAACAAATACCCATAAACAACACTTAATTAAACTCTAATTTAAATTAAATAAAAAAAATTATTAATACTTTAAAAATGTAGATTAACCCGTTGATATGGTATATTACTTTATAGCAATGAGATTTTTTCAATGTGCTAGGAAAATATATATTTGAATTTCTTTTATTTTACCTTAAAGGGAGGTCGTGCTGGTAACTGTTTCCACGTATTCACACTAATTAAGTCGTTTCAGTGAACGTACAGATAAATATAGTCTCGTTCCCTTCTTTTCCAATCGGACGTTAAATGAAAGCTACTCGCCACCCCTTCAAAATCACATTCACTGCACACCGCATTCCGGCCAACATCGCGCGTCGTGGAAAATTAAATCACGATATATCATTAGAAGCTTCGAGAGGGGTTGTGCTGTCAAATTCGGGAGGTTCGGCGAATGAACACACCAAGTTTCCTTCTCTTTGCTTCACGCGTTAAATGAAAGTTCCACTGGAACACCTTTAAATTCACATCACAGCCAACATAACCCGTAGTGAAATCACACTTCGAAATTTCCTTTGAGCGATAAATTTTCTGAATTTCGTGCTCTGCAAGCATTCGTATTGCAGTTAGCCAAGAGTTTTCCTTAGAATTTATTAGGGATTTTCATTTCAAGATTGTTTTTGACCAATTAATGGCGATTCCCAAGCCGACGGCAAAAGCTTATATGCAGTGGACGGAAATGGCCCCTCCGCGGAAGCTGTGTGAGAGAAGACGGCGACCTTTCGAGAAAAAGCTGCAGCCGATAGCCGAAGAGCGCAGTCTCAGCAACGGCGAGCTCATGGATGGCCTTCGCTCTGCTTTTCCTGCGGTATGTAGCCTCGAAGATGAAGGCGATAATGGAAGATTTGCGTCAGCAGAGTACCGTTGAATCTTTTGTTCGCGCATTTTGAAATCTTTAGATCACAAAGTTGTTTCTGGGAATCGATACGGGATTTGAACAGTTCGTATGCTGTACCAATTTCAATTTGTATTATATCAAGAAGAAAAAAAATTCCCCTAAAAGTCATTCTGTTATTCGTCGTATGCACTGCGAGTTGAGATCTATATGCTTTAATTGTTCGTAATGAAATTGGATTTCATAGGAAAGACAGCGCGGAAAAAGGAGTGGATTGCAATTTTTTCCCTTTTAGTCTTTTGAGAATTTTCCTTTTCTTTCCATAATCTGATGGATTCTGTGTTTTCTCTTTGTCCAGTTTCTAAAACCCGCGATATATTCTTCTGTTGAAGGCCTCAAAAATCTTCAATGGATTGGGTTAGGGGTGTCGGATAGGGGCATTCATTCTACTTTCCTTTTGATCTGAAACTGTAACCTCATATATTTCCTTCGGACCTTCGTCGTCTGTCTAGACCCTCCTAATAAAAACCGTCATCTGTCATATCTCCAATTATTTAAAATCGCTGTGTATTTCAACATTCAAACGCAAATTGATGTGTAATGTAAAATGGTCAGCTGAAAATGGTTTCATTGATATGTGTACTGGAAAATGTTCAGCAACAGTCTATTGCAAATTCATTGACATGTGTACAGAAAGTCAACGCACCATACATTTCTTTAAGGTTTCAGTGAAAAGGGAGGAAATAGAGCTCTTAAATGCAACGAAGAGATAATGGACAAGTTTGAAACTCAATTTAATTTAAAGATAAAAAACATGGAAAATGGTAGGGGTTGTTTATTTTTATAACTTTTTAAAAGAAAATGGTTAATTTTAATTTTTCAAAAAATGATTTGTATAAATTTTATAATATAAAATTATTTTATCTGGAAAATAGTCAATATTATATAGAAAATATATAATATTATTATAAATTTGAATAGTTTTACAAATATATCAATAAATATTTTATAGTTTGTATATATTTATTTTATAGTTTTTATATTAGAGACTTGTGAGATTCACTAATGATTTTAAATTTTAAGATAATTTTCAATTTTTACCATAATTTCTTTTGTCCTTTCCCTAATAATTGTACAAGTTTGTACAAGTTTGAAAATGTGAGCCGTGTTTAAACATAGGGCCAAAGCTTACACTAATGTTCTACAGACACACAAATGTATGTAGGGCCAAAGCTTACACTAATGTTCTACAGATAGACAAATGTATGTCGCCCTGCTGAGGATGAAAAAATGCTCTGAAAAATTTGCAAGCAGTCATATGACATGTTTGAAATTATGCTTCCCTTAAAATTTCTCTTACTTTATAACAAACTATAACTATTTAATATAATGGACATTGGTGGATCCTGTAATAGCACAGTTCCAATATGATACCCTACAAGTTCTACCTAATCTCTCTTGCACACTAATATTTCTTCCTGCAGCCTCAAATCCAAAAGAAAACCAGGGTAAAAAGAGTAATAAAAAGGAAATTCAAAAACTTTAAATGTGAGTATCTAAATCATAGTATTTGATAGTTAAATGACTCCGAGTGCACATTGATTTGAGACACTTCCTTCGAATTATTCCACTAAATAAATAAATAGAAAGAAGAAAAAGAAAATAAAGAATCACAATTTTCAGCTTTTATCCAAAAACCTTGATACACGTAACTCTTTAATCAAAGATTGTCACACAAGCCAAAAACCAGAAAAAAACCAAGAAAAAGGGGTCACACACTCTCCACACAAGGTTTCCTAATTCATTTAAGCAAAGGACAACTGCAAAATGCAGATCTTAACAACAAAAAATGGAAACAAGGTCTCTATTGTTTTCCTATTGAAACCCAATGAAGGACATCAAAATTCTATTCTCACTTATTGTAGACAGACCCATGAACAAACTCCACGATGGAAAATTGATTGCATTCATTATTATAACTTCATTTATACAAATTTATAGTAGGTTTGAGATAAAACTCTCTCAATTACTTATTAACGAAAAGCAAAAAATAACAACTAATTACTATTTTACAAAAACAATCCTAAAGGATTAGTTAACATTTCCCCCTTAATTTGAAGGGACATCTGATGTGTCCTCTAAATTTCTTAGTCCACCCATTTCATAAAACCCTAAAGACATTTCCCTATTTAAACCTAAGGTGGATTTGTTTTACATATATATAACTATATCCTGATGACGAACCACAGTTGATGGTTCGAAACATCAATTCTAAATCAAAATGAATGGGATGGATCCAGAATATCTATTACAACATTATGAACTTTTCAAACTTTTCACATCCCAATTCCTAAATAAATATGTCTGTGATTTGTTGTGAAGTAGGACAATGTGTCAAATGAATAACTTTTGCCTCTACATAATGTTGAATCAAGTGATATTTGGTGTTAATATGCTTGCTTCGATCATAAAAAATTGGGATTCTTGACCAACTGAATTGCAGAAAAGTTGTAAATAAGTAGTGTAGTTGAAGCCTTTTGTTTCTCCTGCAAATATTCAAGTATTTTGTGAAACCAAATGATTTATTTTGTAGCTTGAGCTGCTGCAACATATTCAATTTTGGTGGTATAACCAATAGGAATATATTGCTTGCGTGATCTCCAATTGATGGCTCATGATCCAAGATCCATCAAATAACCAGAAGTAGACACCCTATTCTCCTTATCTCCATCAAAGTCAGAATCTACATAGTTGGTGAGATGGACATCTACAACTTTGGAATATTTGATGCCATATGTTCAAGTGCCTTTCAAATTCTTGAGCACTCACTTCGCTGCATTCCAATGACCTTCACATGGCTGATGGATGAACCTAGAAAGTATCCCTACAACAAAAGCTATGTTAGGTCAAGTAGTAGTTAGAAAATTCAAACTTCCAACAAGTTGTTTGTACTCTGTTGGATCTTCAAACATATTTTCTTCAGTCGAAGTAAGTTCCAAATATTGACCCAAAGGAGTAGCAATAGGGTTACAATCCTGCATTCCAAATCTTTCCAATAGTTGTACAAAATAATTCTTCTTAGAAATAAAAATATATTTGGGTTTCTGGTCAACTTCCATTCCTAAATAATAATGCAATAAAACCAGGGCCAAAGCTTACACTAATGTTCTACAGACACTCACACAAATGTATGTTGCCCTGCTGAGGATGAAACAATGCTCTGAAAAATTTGCAAGGAGTCATATGACATGTTTGAAATTATGCTTCCCCTAAAACTGTTCTTACTTGAAAACAAACTATAACTATTTAATCTAATGGATATTGGCGGATCCTGTAATAGCACATTTTAAATGAATATATATTTTGGACATGCTAACCTTGAACAATATAATGTATACAAGAAGAAATGAGTAAAATGAAGTGAAACTAAATGCTCGCCATTACATGCAAAAAGTGTGCTACTTTATTTCAATGCACAAAGAAAGTTATAGGAAAAACAAGCACCACACATAACTAGATATGAGATAATGTTAGGTCCCTATAATACTAGTGTATCCCCTTATTGTTGTTAGTGTAGCCCCCTTACCGTTATTATTGTACCCCTGTAGCCCCCATATTGTTATTATTGTGCCCTTAGATTATTATTGTTAGGTCGGCTAGGATTATATTGTGACCCCATGGACTCTTATATATAGAAAGGAGGTTTTGTCATTTGTATCATCCAATAATATTCATTTATGTAATGTAAAGGAGGTTTCCCCCTCGAAGTGACTTATTTCTAAGACATTGATCTCTCTTTTCTTCTATTTTTGGAGTTGGTTTCATAACATTTGGTATAAGAGCTTTGGATTATAGGGTTTCGCTGCTCCAAACAGGTCATCGTGACATTTTCACTATAATTTTTTTTCTACGAAGGATGAAAAGCTGAAAGTTTTAACACGAGAAGCTGAAACCCTGAGGAAAGTCGTGTAAAAATTTTAGATCTTGTTTTGCAATATTTTCGAAGATATGATTTGTGGAAGTTAGCTTTTTTGTAGGCTCCTGAATTTCATCTAAACAAGGTGACCTTAGGAAAATCGTCATAACTCTCTCTTTGAGCATCAAATTGGAATTCTGTAAAAAATGGTTGAAAGTACATAGACTTTAGTTTCCCGTGTATCAATTTTAGAGCCAAAGGAAGAAGCAATGACACATGGCACACCGTTCAAGTTCAATCTACTAAACTAGTCCATAATTAAGTCATTGTCGGAGATTGGGCATAACTTTCCCTTGAAGAATCCAAATCAGGTCAGACTTGTAGCATTAGAAAGAATATTCAGAGGGTTACTACAGGACCGAATTTCAAATATTGAATATCTGAAATCGTAGAGATAATTTTGGTTTAATATCGGCCTCCTTAAAAGTAAGAAAAATGTGTGTACTTGTTTTTTAAAATTGCATAACGTTTTGTTTGAAAAAGAAGTTTAAAGTGATTCCAAGGGAATATTGAAGCATTTTTATTAGTATTGTGTTCTATAATGTCTCTCAAAATAATTCGACACCCATTAAGCCCTCAGAAAGCTCTACTGTGATGCATGAAGAGGAAGAATTGTAGTATGATATATCAAAATTACGGTACCAACTGCAACGAATTTCGATCTTACAAAGAGCAATCAAAGATGATATATATGGTTTAAAAGAAAAAATGGAGGCTAAGTTGGATAGTTTGAAGGATCAAATGAAAGCTAATATGGATGATAAAATAGTGGAATATCACATCGAGCATCAACAACAAGTTCTCCAACTCTCAAAGGATAACCTAACTTTGGTGCATAATCGAATGAAACAACAGGAAGATCAACATTGCAGCGAATGGAATTCTAAAGCAATCACATAAACAAGAACTCGACAACTACCAAATCGATCAATTTCAGAGTATCTCAGCAAGTGGAATAACTTACCCATTGAAGATTCCACATGGGAGGATGAGAATTTTATATAGAAACATCCAGAAATAATCAAGTGTTGAGGGCAACACTTATTTGAAGGAGAGGGGCATGTTAGGTCCCTATAATACTAGTGTATCCACTTATTGTTGTCAGTGTAGCCCCCTTACTATTATTATTGTACACTTGTAGCCCCCATATTGTTATTATTGTACCCTTACATTATTATTGTTAGGTCGGCTAGGATTATATTGTGACCCCATGGACTCCTATATATAGAAAGGATGTTTTGTCATTTGTATCATCCAAAAACTGTTCATTTATGTAATGAAAAGGAGGTTTCCCCCTTGAAGTGGCTTATTATTAAGGCATTGATATCTATTGTCTTCTACTTTTGGAGCTGATTTCATAACAGATAATGCAGTTGAACAAAGAACAAATAGGAGCTAGGAACATATACCATGCCATTTGTTGTGGCTCCATTGCCATTGCCATTACCAGAGCTCCCAGCAATTGTAGCCGCTAGCTTTGTTGTCTCTTTTTACACCTTGATAAATAAATTTACTCAAATTGTTCCTGAAACACTCATTCTATGAAACAACCATGGCCTTCTCCAAATTTTACTGCTACTTAAATCTAGATCCAAATATCGTGACACAAAACCAACATGATACCCTACAAGTTCTTCCTAATCTCTCCTACACACTGTTATTTCTTCCTGCAAACTCAAATCCAAACGAAAATTAAGGTAAAAAGAATAATAAAAAAACGAATTTCAAACACTTTAAATATGTGGATCCAAATCATAGTATTTGATAGTTAACTGACTCCCAGTGCACATTGATCTGAGACACTTCCTTCGAATTATTCCACTAAATAAATAAATAGAAAGAAGAAAAATAAAATAAAGAATCAAAATTTTCAGCTTTTATCCAAAAATCTTGATACATGTAACTCTTTAATCAAAGACTATTTTCTCCGCAAAATTTATTAGTGAACAAGAAGAAAATGAAAAAATACACCAAAATGCAAGCCAAAATCCAGAAAAAAACCAAGAAAAAGGGGTTACATGCTTTCCACACAAGGTTTCCTAATTCATTTAAGCAAAGGACAGCTGCAAAATGTGGATCTTAACAACAAAAAATGACGACAAGGTCTCTATTATTTTCCTATTGAAAACCCAATGAAGGATGTCAAAAGTCTACTCTTACTTATTGTAGAGAGGCCCGTGAATAAACTCCACAATGGAAATTTGATTGAATTCATGATGAGAACTTCATTTATACAAATGTAAAGTAGGTTTGAGATAAAACTATATCCATAAATTATTAACGAAAAGTAAAAAAAAAAAAAAAACAACTAATTACAATTTTACAAAAACAATCCCAAAGGATTAGTTAACATTTCCCCCCTTAATCTAAAGGGACATCTGATATGTCCTATAAATCTCTTGGTCGAACCATTTCATAAAAATATAAAGGAATTTCCCTATTTAAAACTAAGGTGGATCTGTTTTTCATATATATAATTATATCCTGATGATGAACCATAGTTGATGGTTCGAAATGTCGATTCTAAGTGAAAATGAATGGGATGAATCTGGAAGATCTATTACAACATTATGAACTTTTCAAACTTTCACATCCCAATTCCTTAGTGAATATGTCTGTGATTTTCTATGAAGTAGGATAATGTGTCAAATGAATAACTATGGCCTCTACATAATGTCGAATCAAGTGATATTTGATGTTAATATACTTGCTTCGGCCATGAAACTTGGGATTCTTGACCAATTGAATTGCAAAAGAGTTGCAAATAAGTAGTGTAGTTGAATCCTTTTGTTTCTCCTGCAAATGTTCAAGTATTTTGTGAAACCAAATGATTTATTTTGTAGCTTGAGTTGTTGCAACATATTCGGCTTTGGTGGTAGAATCAACAGGAACAGATTGTTTGCGTGATCTCCAATTGATGGATGTTGATCAAATATCCATAAAATAACTAGAAGTAGAGACCTTATTCTCCTTATCTCCATCAAAATCAAAATATGAATAACTGGTGAGATGGAAATTTGCAACTTTGGAATATTTTATCCATATGTTTAAGTGCCTTTCAAAAATTTAAGCACTTGTTTCGTTGCATTCCAATGACATTCACATGGTTGATGGATGAACCTGGAAAGTATCCCTACAACAAAATCTATGTCAACTCAAGTAGTAGTTATAAAATTCAAACTTCCAACAAGTTGTTTGTACTTTTTTAGTTCTTCAAAAATACTTCCTTCAGTGGAAGTAAGTTTCAAATTTTGATCCATAGGACGAGCAACAGGGTTACAATCATGCATTCCAAATCTGTCTAATATACTTCTTCTCATAAATAAAAATATATTTGGGTTTCTAATCAACTTCGATTCATAAATAATAATACAATAAACCCAAATCTTTCATGTCAAAAACTTTCAATAATTTTTTTAACAGACACTATATAGTTATCATTGTTTTATGTGATCATCAAATCATATACATACACAACTAGATATACAATTGACTTTCCAATTTTCTTAACAAAATGAGTTGCATCATCCAAATCAAAAAACTTATAATTCAACTTGAGAAGGTGTTCAACCAGTTTTTCATACCATACGCGATATGCATGTTTCAGTCCATACAAAGCCTTCACCAACTTACATGCCTTTTTCTCTTTACCTTTAACAAAAAAACCTTCAAGATGAAACATATAAATATCCCCCTTCAAATCACCATTCAAAAATGTTGTTTTTACATCCATATGATGTATCTTCTAGCTATTTTGAACTACAAGATAAACATAGTTCTAATTGTGCCCCATTTTGATATTGGAGCAAATGTCTCTATGTAGTCAACACCTTCCTTTTGATCGTAGCTGTTTTCTACAAGACTTGCCTTGTATTTATCAAGATAACCATATTTCTTGTACTTGATCTTATACACCCATTTGCAACCAATAGGTTTTATTCCAACAGGAGGATCCACTAACCTTCAAGTTCCATTATTAATAAGTGCATCATATTTCTTTTAAATTGAATCCTTCCATTCATCACAATTAGCAACTTCTTGAAAACAACTGGGTTCACTAATTGTAGAATTATTGAATCTACAATCATGAGAAACATTACGTGAACTCAAAGTAACATCATCTTTAGAAGAACTTCTTGTTTCAAAGTAATCATACTTGCTTGGAAATTTTCAAATATGTGTGGATCTTTGTAAATCTTGCTGAAGTGGTTGTGATGATTTCTCATCTTGAAAAATAGGCTCAAGAAAAAGCTCTTCAGGAGAAATTTCTGGTCCTGTAGAAACATCACTATCATCCAAATTTTCTTCAGCAATAACATTCGCATGAGTCAAATATGGAAGAACCACAGATTGATCCAAAATGGGAACCCACCCTTTAGTATGTGGAACATCATTATCAGATTCAAAATAGAACTTTTTTTATGCAAATTTCTCCAAATGAGTCAGTTTTTTATCAACAGTGGAATTATCTTTGTCACATTCAAGAAAAATAAAATCTCTGGAAAGAATAATATTTTTGTTCTCCTTGCCATACAACTTGTAAGCTTTGGAAGTAGCAGAATATCCCAATAAAATACATTTACAATTCATGCCACCCAACTTGTTGTGTTGATGTTTAGGAATCAATGCATAGTGTAGAGAACCAAACACTCTAAAATGTTGAAAAAAAAGAATAAGATTATACCACATTTTATATGGAAACTTATTATTGATGGGAGACGAAGGACAACGATTGCGAATATAAGCTACACAAAGCACTGCTTCTCCCCAAAACATCAACTTAGCATTCTTAAAAAACATCATGGATCTAACCATATTAAGCAATGTCTTATTCATATGCTCTGCGACACCATTCTGTTGTGGACTGTAAGGTATTGTAGTCCAATGTTTGATGCCATTATCCTTCAAATATTGTTCTAAAGCATTAGAAGTATATTCACCACAATTATCAGTTTTGAGAATCCCAATGTCTAGTTGAGTTTCATTTTTTATCATTGAATTAAAATCTCTAAAATTTTCAAATACTTTTGACTTATCTTTCATCAAATAAACCCAACACATTCTTGAATAATCATCAATAAATGTCAACATATATTTATTACCATTGGCAGTTGCAACAGGCATAGGACCACATAAATCTGAATGTATGAGACCTAATTTTCTTTAAGCTCTAGAAGAAGAATTATGAAAAGGTTGTTTAGAATGTTTCCCCAAAATACAAGAAATACATGGTGTAAGCTTTCTTGGTGTTGGTGGGAAAAAAATCCCTAAGGTAAGGATTAACAACCTCAATAGAGGAAAAGCAGATAATCAACAAGAAGCAGTCATTCAAGCATGAAAACCATATAAAATACTAAATTTGGGTTTGAGAGGAGTACCTGAAGGTCATACATTTGATGTCGATCCCGTAGGCTCCAAACCCTCAGCTTCCTCCAAATCGAGTAGGCCTGCAACACAGTTCAGAGAAGCATATACATATTAAGTAATTCAAGGTGCATACATAATAAACATGTTAGATCATCTAGTATAAACATATAAACCATGACATATTACATATGAATCATGAAACATGACATCATAACATATCAGAAACGAGACAGAGATTCTTTATTGATATCAACAAATAATAGTGGAAAGATACAACCTTATCCAACCACAGCACCAAAGGAAATCTTCCTCTGAATTCGTCCAACCCAAGCTTCAAATATCACCTCTCGAGCATATGCAAAAGGATGCCATATAATGATGGATTAGAATCTATGCAAGGAAACAAGGGCTTCCTATGACTGGGAGTGCATGAGGCATAGGGAAAATCAAACTTGATCTAGGGGCCAAAATGACTATAATGTCGATATCTTATCTCCTTGCTTGTAATTAAGCTTTCCCATGAGGTGTATAAATACCAGTAGAAATCGATTGGTTCAATTAGGCCATGGGATCCTGTAGGTGGGATTTCGATGAAATGTGTAAACCCCACCCAAAAAATAGGATATTATTTTATTTTTTCACATTTTTAAGAATAAACACGGGTTCTGTGTTATGGTACCTGTGTGTACGCACTTTTGAAAGTGAAAATCCATGTATGGAATTAAAAATATTTTTTTTAATATAAGATCAAGTCTACATGGGAAAGGGTTTCCCAAGACCATCCAAGAGCATCAGAACTATAGGAGTGATGTATGATTCTATAATAGATGCCCCCTAATATACGAGGTCAGAAGGGTTACATGATGGCCGAAATGTATTAAGTATAAAGAGAGAGATCATTTGAGAACCTGAGAGGAGATCACTAGATTCCATCCCACTGAATACCTGCGGAAGGATTCAGAAAGAAGATTCATGTCTAAGGTGGGCATACCCATGCACAGAGATAGCAAAGCACGTCCGTTGATTAAGTATAAAGCGGATCCAACATGTATACATTTAAGTGTACAGAAAGAAATGAATAATACATAGTGGATCATTTGATCATAGCTGCAAAGGAACACATCGGAGCTATGTCTCAATATCACATATATAATAAATTCCAATCAATGATACTCAAAGAATGTTTGATTACTGATGTTGCATAATTGATCCTCATAAATACCAAGTCATATAGGTGGAACAATGGTACTAAATAAACTTGGGTGCCAACATACAATATGTTGTTGTGATGAACTACAACATAAAAGGGTGGATGGTATCACTGGCAGAAAATTGAAAGAGTTGTTGAGTTAATCGAGATGCTGACACAACCCGAGGTCTTCACCGACTGCATATGGTACATTTCTACATTATGGGAATAAATGAGTTGAAGTTGCCCATGTAATAAATCGTTTGATTACTGGTCATTGATGTATATTGTTAACAAACACGAGACGACTCATTGATAACGATGATGAGCGCCAAGGTACCCCAATACAATCTAACAAGTGTGAATAAATGTGTTGAAGTTGAACACTTCAGAGAATTTACCAATCAAAGGGTCATTTAGCCACACATTAGCACCACAATTTGTAAAGGATTTGAGAAATCTTTACTTTTCAAATAGTGGTGCAAAAGTGGTGATAATGTGGAGATACACAAGTGGTGCTATGTTTTCTCGTACAAAAGTGGAGTTAATAAAAAATGTTAAATTTGGTGTTAAAAGCATATGTGGCATTCCATGGTATATGGTGCAAACCACCAAAAACCAATCTGACGTGGATCAAGATATTGTGATGCAAAGCACCAAAACTAATTTTACAAAAATTAAAAATTTATCATAAAAATATCAAAATTATTATAATAATAATAAATTGTATATGGTACAAAGCACCATAAAATAAAAAATGGTGCAAAAAAATACATTTTTTATTTATTTATTATTATAATAAAATTGTATCTGGTGCAAAGCACCATAAAATATGAAATGGTGCAAAAAAAAATATCCTCCTTTATTTAGAAAGGTTATATATTGCGTGTGGTGAGTATCCTGGAAGAGTTTGATTTTAATACGAAAGAGAACATTTTGACCATTTTCTTATGCTTAAATCCAATTACCATAAATATATTTAATTAATATCAAATGTATTAACACAATTGAAGTATCTCATAGTTACATCCAAAAATTTTAATTCATTGTGTACAATGAGACTATGGTAGCGTTTTTTGTGCTTGGCTACATTATGGCAAGTATCAATTACAAGTAATCGAAGAGTTTCTCCATTGAAACATTCACATGATTCCAAGTTGATGGGCATAATAAATTTACATACATAATATCACTACTGATCATTTTGGTCAACATGGTATTGATCATGTAGATGAATCATTTCAATCTTTGAAAATTAAAATAAATAAATAAATAAATAAAAGTTCTAAGTAGTGTCATTTCAATTCCAAGCCTCACAGAATTTTGTTTGAGTGAAAACTTCAAGATGGCATGATATTTCAAAAACTTTTGTTTTTCTAATCTATTACATATCTTTCTAGTTATGAAAAAACATATTAAATGGATATCTTTCACATTAAATGAATAATTACAAAGTAATAACAATATCTACATATGTTAAAATTTTAAGTATATTATACAACAACCAAAACGATGAGTATATAAAAAGAGATAATTTAATTAAAGAAAATAAAAGTTATACATATGTTCCAACATTGATTATCAAAAAATCACTTTTCATTTATTAATATAATGAAATGTCTTAGGTCTTGAAATTTGTTTATTATGAGAGATGAAAAAAATGAAACTGATAATTCCTTTGAAATCATATGTATTGCTCGTCCTTAAAAAAATATTGTCGCTGCCTACATGGAAAAATCATAAAAAGAAAATTATAAATATAAGTTTGTGAATAAAAATACATAAATGAAATAAATGGAGAAAAACACAAAAAATAACTTCAATTGAATTGAAATAAACCATAAAAAGTGTGTGCATTTAATGGTATTTCATAACTAAAGTATCCTATTGATTTAAAAAATAACTGAAGTGAACTAACCAAACATATGGTAATGTTGAAGCATGATTCAAAGTTCAGCTTCATCTTCTCTTTCATCATGTTGATCAGTTATTTAAAGCACATATAAGATAAGATCAACACAATTATAAATTGTATTAATTGAAACTTTCATTTGCATATACTTCTTTCATATTATAAAAATTTATCTAGAACAAAAAAATTATAGGTCAAAAAATACTTCATAATCTGTAATAGGATTAAATCCATCTTTAATCTTTTGATGAATGAGAGAAGATACACCATAGCATGAAGCAAAATCTTTGTCATCTTCAGACATTTTAATATTGAACACCTTCAACTATATTTTAAATAATAATGAAATAGTTATAAATTTGATTATATAAAAAAATAAATTTCCCTTGAAAAGCATAGTAGTGTATTAAGCTTACAATTTTTGCCTTTGCACATAACATGCCACCTTTCCCCAAACGATGCCGTGTGGACAACCTAGAGGCTCGTACAGTATGTGCATATTTGTCTTTTCCAACCAAAGTTCCATTTTTCCTTTTTTTTCTTAAGAGCAATCTCATCCAATAACTTCTTCCACTCTCCTTCTCCTATGAAGTGCGGCTTGACTACATTTTTGTTTCTTACCAATTCTCCTCTCAAAGCATTCCTGGTATTTTTAATATATTCAGCAACACTTCGAAGAATTGGTTTTGGAGGTAAAATTGCCGATACTTTATGCATAAGAGATAATAACTCATCCTTCTTAGATTTATCTGTGAAATACACATAGAAAGTAAATAATCCATATAAAAAATCTTAAGGTTTCTAGTATCATAGTAATGAAATTTAGGGAATGTAACACTGAGTACAATATATAATTTTTTTTAATATGAAACATGAAACGTTAAGTATATAGTTTATACGACATAAATTAAGTATGCAATTTATGAAAAAACATAGTATATGTGTTTTACCTTGACGACGAAAATCTTTAGTAATTGTAGGACCAAATAATCTCAATGCTTCACGGTGAAGTATGTCTCTCCATGTTCTCCCACCTTCATCATTTAACACTTGCCCTTTTTCATTTAATGTGATTTTGAATGGCATACCATTAGTTTCCTCTCCTTTAACATATTAATTTGGATGTTTTAAGAGAGGTTGAAAAGATGCACCAATAGATGGTATAGTTTGTTCATATGATGGAGGAGATTGATTTTGTTGTCCATTGGTGTTAGTGTCTTCTTCGAGAACATTGATATTACTCCTGAAAATTGCGATATAATATATTATTAATAATCATATGTTATGTAATTACAACCCTAAAGTTTATAAGTAAAATATAAATGACTATTTACCTTAGTAGATCATCAACTGTTGTTTCTGTATATATGTTGCATTCTCTGTGTCAGAGATAGTTGTTTTGTATGCTGCATGAATTGCAACTCTTATGACTGGATTAACATCAGCCTTCATCAACCACTCTTTATATGATTTCAATCCATCAATTTCAAATCCAGTTTCAAGTGTAGGCTCCACATTGTGGCAAGTATCAGTTACTACTGGGACATATACATCATCTGTAAAATCTAAATGGGAAGATGGAATTGTAGATAAATTACTTCCTTTGGAATGTATCTCATTAATACCTATGACTCCAGAAGGTGTGTCTCTCATAAATTCATTTAAACTCTTTTTCCAAATAGACTTTGTTCTTTTTCTTGTTCGCATATTGAATCCATAGACCTAATTCAATATTACACATTTCCCAAGTTAGAACGAGTTTTATATACTTCATTGCATTAATCAAATAATGAAACAAGTGCAATATATATATATATATATATATATATATATATATATATATATAATAAAAGCATCAACCTTTGATTATATGAAGTGGAATAATGAGTATATTATAAAATGAAAAATATACAAATGAATTAAAATACATACAAGAAACAACAAAA
Source organism: Pinus albicaulis (assembly GCA_034641835.2). Classification (NCBI taxonomy): domain Eukaryota; kingdom Viridiplantae; phylum Streptophyta; class Pinopsida; order Pinales; family Pinaceae; genus Pinus; species Pinus albicaulis. The sequence goes on from CM076572.1 coordinate 114,115,364, forward strand.
AATAGTAACTCATAATCAAATGAAACATTTTGAAAATATTTTAATCATAAAATATCATTTTGGAGGGTAAAAAAATCTTAACAAATCCTCTAATATCTAACTTTCCCTTGTAAAAAATAATTTTTCAATTCTATAAGATAGAAATTCATTAATTATTAAGTTTTCTAAAAAAATAGTGAGAAAAAAATTTTAAATGTACATAATGATAATATATATAACATTGTTATCATGTTATAATTATCTGATATGTTTAACATTGAAATACTATTAATTTTTAGATTATGATAGGTTTTATTTTTCTAAACAAATCCATATAATAGATTGAAATGAAAATACAACTCTAATATAGAACTACTAGACATTTGCATTTTCTTGAGTAGAACTATTCATAGAATTTGTCATTAATCATCAAAATAATTTGAATAGCCATTGTAAATTTCAAGCATGTCTTCTTGCCCATTAAATTCATCATCTGAGCTACCATTAGATGACATTTCTGCTGAGATAGGTTGTTCTTCATGTGAAGGTTGGAAGACTCTTATTGATCTAGGATTATACTCAATGACAAATGACTTTGATCATTCTGTAGGATGACAACATAAAAATATTTGCTCACATTGGTCAAGAAAAACATATGGTTCATCTGTTTTCTCAAACCTGGTATGACTGATGATGCAAAAACCATTCTCATGCATATATGTTGTTGGATGATTTCCAACTACAATATTTCTAAACCACTTAGCTTCAAATAATACCACCTTGAAAGATCTGAAGTTAAGATTTAAGATATCTTTGATTAATCCATAGTATCTCAAGGTGTCGGTTTTTATGTTTCCATCACGAACATGTGATTGAAAATCTACTGTAAAATATGCAGCAATTCCATAGTCAAATGTTTGTCGATTTTCATCTAGCTTCCGAACACGGTAATGACGACCCTTGCACCACAACCCCTTATAATGAGTCACCTTATTCTCTTCTAGTCCTTTTATAATGTCCAATACATGTGTTGTAACTCTTTCATCATTATTTCTACATGCCCTTGCTACTCTATCTCCCAAATATTTTAAACTCATAGCTGGAGGCCAATCCTTTTCAAATTTTCTCATTATTGTTGAATGTGAAGATGAATTATGACCACCTCGAGATACATATGAAAAAAAACGCCTCTTTTGGGCATTATGATGTCTTTGATATTCCTCCCTCCCTATTTTTGTGTGTTCATTGTTTCTTGCAACATATAATAAAGCCTCCATTTCAACAACATCTACAATCATAAACATAAAACACATTATACCATCATAGTCACAAATCAAAATCATGAACCATATGTAGATATAAGTTTAATCACCTTTAATTTCCCTAGTTTTTTCTCGTCCCGTGAATACATGTCCTTCAATTTTTTCACTTTCTTTTGAGTCCAATAGTCGCGGCTCTTCAATATTTAATTCTTTGCACAATTCAGTGAGATAAACTGCGGATTTGAACAACATGTACCCTTGAAGCATGGAACCTTCAGGACGAGCCTTTTTCTTTTCAAAATTTTTCAAAACCTTTAAATAGCGCTCAATAGGAAACATTGTCCTTATTTGAACTGGTCAACACAACTCTATTTCATGTAAGGGGTGCACAATGTAGTGTTCATGTGCATTGAAGAAACTTGTTGGGAAGTATTTTTTCATGTCACACATCAAAATGGGGAGTTATTTCTTCCACATCTTTAAGTATTTGTTGTGTATCTCTGTTGAAGTGACCCACCTAGAATAGAATTAATTAAGTTAAGCCCACGATTTGTGTAAAGAAAAAAAAATATTATAGATGAAAAATTTTCTAGTATATCATATTGTACTTGAAGAGACCTTTTTCCTTATATAGGCCATGCATCATACCTAAAAATATACTTAGCTTGTATATTGTCCTCCTAATGTTGTCATCGAGATTATTTGGAAGGCTGGTAGGTAATAGATACTGCAATTAGAATGTTAAAATTAATCAATTACTCATGCTATATAATTATTTTTTAAATAAAGAATTTTAAAATCACATAATAGATAATATAGTTAATGTCGATCAATGTGCACATACCCTAAGGAAATTATGCCAAACATGGGTCTTCATTCCAACAATTTCATTTCCTTTTGAGAATGCATTCTTAAAATTTACTCCAAAACCTGTTGGGAATCTTACTGATTTTATGGATCTAATCATCTGCTCTTTCCCCTCCTTTGTGAGAGACCATGGATCAGCTACAAAGTTACCGTCATCATTTGGCCAACGATGAGGCATTCTTCCTACTTCTTTGAGGTCCATCCTCACTTGTAGCTTATTTAGTTTCCTCCCATGTATTGAACTCTTCTCAAATAGCATATTATATAAACAAACAGATACATTATTCCCTATGTGCATTGTATCAAACAAGTGAACAATAGGTAGGTATTCATAATATGGAAACTCTGAAAATATTGTCTTTCGAGTCGTTCCTGAAGGAAGGGATCCTACCAAAAAAAAAAATCATAATAAATTTAACAAATCAATGTTTTAGGAATGTAATCGTATATCATTTAAAAGATGAGAATGAAAATTACCATTTGTGCTTCTATATGCATGCATCCATCTCTCGGGATTCATCTTTTAAGGTTCTCTAAGAAGGCACTCCTTTCCACCAAAATCATCCTTATCTTGTACGCGATATGGATGATCAGGCTTTAGAAAAATTCTATATTCATCGTATACAGTCTTTCCCAAATGACTCGATCTTCTTCATGAGGTGCAAAGCCCACATGTTGGGCATCCATAAGGTCCCTTATTCTGAAGGCCTTTCATTTTTATATGCAAGATCAAGTAATAATTTAGGATTTTAATATGAAATAAATGAAATCAATAAATACAATATGAGGTTATTAACACCAACTATAACTCACCACAACACATTGATAGCCCTGGAGCATCATGAATTGTGAAAAGAAGCATTGCATGAAATTGAAAGATCCTTGAAGAAATAGGACGAGACACATCCTTTATATTCATTCATTGCCAAAGCATTAATAACTCATTTATTAAAGGCTCCAAGTATGTTTCCATATGTTTTGGTTGATTTGGACCTGTAAAGACATCAACTTCAATTTGTCATTTGCACCATGAAATTTGTTACTATTACCATGTAGAATCAATATTAGGAATTTCCTTTAAGTATAACCTGGTATGATAAGTGTCAACATAGCATGTTCCTTTCTGGTTGATAACCATGGGGGTAGGTTGTTGTTGATAGCAATTACTGGACATGTAGACCATTGTGTTGATTGATTTCCATAAGGATTCACACCATCTAATGCTAATGATATTCTTGCATTTCGTGGCTCATCTTTGAAAATTGGCCACTTCTCCTCGATCTTACGCCACACCACTCCATTAGTCGGCATCCTCATAACACCATCTGTGCTCCTTCCCCTCACATGATAATCCATGAGGTGTGACATTTCCTTACCTCCAAATAACCTCTCAAATTGTGGGGCTAAAGGTATGTGACATAGTACCTTTCTTCCTACCTTTTTTGATGATGTACTTATATGGTACCTTTTCTCACCACATTCTAGACATTCATCTAAGGATTCCTTACCATCTCCATAATATAGGATTCAATCATTGGGACATGCATCATATGTCTTGGAAGCATCCATACCTAAATCTTTTGTCAATAACATGATCTAATTTTTTGATTTAGGTAATTTTTTATTAATACGAAGGAGTAGACCTGATAACAACCTGTGACAGTACCATCAACAATGATAAGATATATTTTAGAGTGGAATTATATTTTTGGAAACATCTATTAAAAAAAAACTTGAAATTTCCATTTTGTATAAAAACACTTACTATAGAAGACCAGTTAAACTATTGTTTGTCCATCCATGGACAAATTTTAAGTTAATAAGGGGTAGCACAGCTTGCAATATAGAGCATTTTGCACCAGGGTATAGTGGTGTCCTTGACATATGTATAATATCATTATCATGAGGTTGTCCATCAGCGTGTATATTAATTGAATCTAGAATTTCTCTTGCATTGGATTCAATAGTTATTTGTTCTTCTACATGTGCATGGTCGTCGCTAGAACCATCCATGTAATCGTTATGTATACTATCATTATTGGGGCTATGATTAACATTATCTTCACCAATGATGTTGGGTAAACCATTACCACTTCCAATTGTTAAATCATTATTTTGAATTCTTGCGGACATTTCCATATTCATTTCTTCATCATTCTCCAAAAAACCTTGCATGGGCATTTAATGATAAATGGTCCCTCTCAACATGTCGTTTTTGGCATCCTTTACCATAGCAGCGATTGCATGAGCAGTAGACATCCATTTGCCACCATTCATATGTGCCATATTCAGGGTTGTTCATGTTTTACACTGAAACCTAAAAAAAATCAACAAAAAATCTTACTCATATTAATCTCATAATATATAAATATGTGGTCTCAAAGGTTTTCAATTAAATAAAATAGTGTAATAAATAACTAAAACTAAAATTTCTTAGAGAAAAATAGACTGCATAGAATATCAAACTATTTCCTCTCTCCTAAGATATATTTAAGAGTTAAAAGCAATCCATCAAGAGTTATGAGATAATCCATCAATCTAAAAGCAATGATTTAAATTCATCAATACACATTAATTCAATTCAAATATGATACGCCCATGATTTCTACTCATCATATTTAAAACCAATAGGATAAATCCATTATTGTTTCTTCTCCTCTGATGATTAAATAACAATGCCTCCTGAACCTATCTCAGTTTCTCTTAATGATTTCGTGAAATCATGGTGGTGTTATCAAAGGGTCAGTTGACCTGGATGAAAAGGGTGCCTATAGGACGGGGATTATCAAACATGGTGTCACAAGCATAGATAAGGGCAGTGCTAAAAAAGTGGGTCGCGGCATAGGGAACATGTATATTGATAATAAGGGGCCTTGAGAGGGGTCATCGTAGGAAAATCATTGGGCAATAATATCATCAATTATCTAGTAGAAATGAAGGTGTGTTCCATGAGGCCAATAGGGGCCAACTTGAAGTGATACTAGATGTCTAGGGGATGTGCACATCCTAAACAATATAATACTACTAGAACATCAAGCTAAGACAACAAATTAGATATCTAATACCTAAAGGAAGCAGACATGGGTCATAGTGTCTTACTGTCGAGCAGCTAGCCCATGAGAAAAGGGTGCCTAAAGGAGGCAGACATCATCTGTAGATGACCTAACTTGGAGAAAAAGGGAGTGCCTATAGGAAGGAAACATCACGTATAGATGACGTAACCTAGAAAAAAAGGTATGACCTAGAGGAGGCAAACACCAGTTGTAGGTCGGTTGACCTGGACGAAAAGGGTGCCTATAGGAGGGGGATTATCAAACATGGTGTCACAAGCCTAGATAAGGGCAATGCTAAACAAGTGGGTCACGACATAGGGAACATGTATATTGATAATAAGGGGCCTTGAGAGGGGTCATCATAGGGAAATCATTGGGCAACATAAATAATTGAGAACACAAGTGCATATTTTGTGCACAACAAAACCCAACCAAATCTGTTTTATCTTCCAACTGGTTCATACAACTTGTACATATTGCAATAAGTTAGATCCTAAATTATAGAAAACTTGGAAATGGGTACAAGTTTCGAAAATGTTAACACCTAGAAACATTACCCCCAAAAATAATATGTCCAGGGAAAACAATAATATATATATATATATAGCTCATTATCTTGCAAGAATATAAGAATGATAAGTTAATAATTTTGTAGGTAGCTTTAGAATCGAATTAGAGGTTAATTTAAATGGATTGGGAGTTTTAAGCTTCCTTTGGGTCCCACACCCCTCATAGGTACCTGAAGAGCTTAAAATATGCATTGAAACAACCTAGAAAAGACCTTAGCCATATCATGTGGCGTTTCCAAATAAAAAAGGTCATAGAGTACGGTTGAAGGCATTTCCATGTTTCAGTGAATTTCCAGTACTGGTGTATAAAGGGGTTAGGCATTTCCTGCAACTTAAGTTATAACCTAGTCTACAATTTTGACATGTCCATAACTTGTTGAACAACAGTTGGTACTGAAATAAATTTGAAAAAAAAACTATAGGCAGAAAGAAATCTACTAAAGCTTGATAGTGAAATTGGGGATCGGGACCACAATCGCTACTGATAGAGATGGATATTATTAATTGTTTATATTCCCCGAGAAAATTGATCATCATAATTGATCTCCAAATTTCATTTCATCATTATTTTGGGTTGCAACATATGGATCCTGTCAAAAATACCAAAAAAATTTATTTTAAGAAGAAAATAAATTTGTTGAAAGTGTTCAAAATTCACCTAGTGTGTAATCTCGAAAATTTTCACCAATGGAAATAGGTTGTCCATACTAAAAAATTGGGTTTCTGGTTGCATTTGGAAAACATAAACCACAAGGTCAATCGATATGGAATTCTTACATTCAAAAAATACATTCATTAGCACAGACCCATTTAAACCCAGGTGTGATATGCACTTCCAAGTTGAGATATGCATTCTTGAGCTTTATAGCCTTGAGGTGCATATGAGACCTTAGTTTGAATGGGTCTCTGCTAGTTTCTATATTCAATATGCCCAATGAATTCTCTAAGTACAATGCACTGTTACACACACACAATTCATGGACCATCAGTACCCCCACCTAGGCTGTAGAATGCACCTTAATTCTGTCGGTGCAATAAAAGAATAGGCCGGATCATGAAGTATTTAGGTATGTGGAATTCAAATCACTCAACAAGAGCTCAGCAACATATTAAAATCTGTTATACTGAACCAAAGAGGGCAGGGGAAAAATTTACCATACACAGCTGAGTCTATTCTTATACAGTTGTTAGAAATCTGAAAAAAAATACAATATTTGACACATGCCTCTGTGCTGGGACTGACAAAGAAATATGAATGGCCAATTTGATAGCCTTGTTAGTCCAATGAAACAGATGATAAATTGATAGACTTTGTCAGCTCTTCAGCCTCCTGTAGGTAGTGTAGAAGCACAATGCAAAATTTTGATCATTGTCTGCCAAGGGTGATAATAACTATGAATGGCCAAGTTGAGGTTATGAATAGCTACATTTTTCATTGCTTAGTCAGTTTCAACTATCCAAACTTTTTCCTCATTTTTAATCATCAACCTATCATTTCAATGTTTAAATTTTATTTGATAGTACATAATGTTTACCTTGGTTGTAAGTAGCTCTACGATCAGCCTGCTTCCTCTAACTCATCCTGACTGTAGCTATAGTCAGTTCAGATGTGGCTGTGGTTAGCCCGCTCCCTCTATGGTAGTTATTGTCAGATATGTGGTACCAATTAAGTTAAATTTATTTTTTCAATTAAGTTTAATTTAAATCCATATTAGTTAATAAGAAAATGATTTACCCATTTTAAGGATGCAATCAACAAAGCCATATAAAACTTAATCCAACCTAAGCACTTTGTAAACTATTTGTTTCCATCACTTCCATGACTATTTGGCTGAATCTGGGGAGCTAAGCTAAGTTTAGTACCTTGGGAACTATTAAAGCAGAACTAGCTCAGGTAGGTAAAGCATTTATGTCATGAAGTTTGAACCACGCTTGTACGTGACATCTTCTTCTCCTAGAGCAGTTCCAGAGGTGGAGCGCTTGGTCTATCACAATTGAACTCTTGAGTCAAACCAACTCAATATCAAATTAGAAAATTCAGAGTTTCCTCTCATGCACATTGTGCATTTGGTGAGATTCCAAACATTTTTGAAATTATCCTATGATGGGAAACCATGAATCCTTATAATATGTTTCCCAATATAAAAAAATGTTAAACTCTAAATTGCCAAAAAAGTTCTTAGAGTTGTGGACTGTTCTATCCAAAAACAATGAGGGTTGAGGATAGTGCCTTCGAAAGTTTCTTTGAGGGCTGTGAATTTATTCATATGTTGGAGTTTTTCTTAGGGATTGGTTTAACATTATGTCCTTATGGCTTCCCTGAGCTATTCGAAATACAAAGAATATACCCCTATGGCTATCTCTTCTGAATTTCCACTTTGTAAGATCTACAAATTTTCTAAAAGTGTATTCAAAACAATAGGCTAAAAACTTAAAAGGTATATTGAACACAAGAAATGGTTTAATGCCCATGATAGCTAGCTTGGTGTATTGAAAATTTGCAACTTTGTTGTGTATCAATGTCGTTACATTTACCTTTTTTTTGGTAAAAGACAAGTCACTGTGGTAGTTATTTGGCTTTGTAGCCTTGCATGAGACAACAAAGAAGATTGCATGGTAAAATATCTCATCTCAAAGTAATTAGTTTCTATGGATAAAGGTCATGATTTTACAGAGCATAAGAAAAATGATAGAGAAATCATTAGACCATTCATTTTGTTGCCACTATAGCTACTACTATCTTGTAGTACATGTTTATTGTTGTGGTAGAATTGATGGCAGGCCACTTGGGCAAGTTCGAGTTGGCTGCATTGGCCATTGCCTTAACTGTTGTTAGAGGATTGGCTTATGGAATCATGGTATGCTCTGTTTTGTTTTCATATTGGTCCTCTTAAATCCCCCCCCATAAGGCATTGTTGATTTCGGAGTGCTTTCATACCCCATTTGTTTGCAAAAAATAGAGTGGCACATTCCATGGCTAGACTGCAACTCTAATGAGAATTCTAAAACCCAAATAAAATGTTAATGGAATCTATGCTTCTGAAGCTAATTTGGGTTTTTGTTAACTTAATATATTATTATGATTCTGGGAGTTTCATCATGGTGGCCTATGCTTGAATGTTTGGGATTTGACACATTCCTCTTCTCAAATGACAAGTTTTTCAATTAGCTATATTCCTCAAGTTCTATTTTGGCCTAGCTATTTTCCTTCCAGCCCTTATGAAAGTTATAATTTTGGGTACTACCAACTTTCTTTTTAGGCACAAACTAGTTGGTATTTACCAGCTAAAATGCACACCTAGAGAAGTTCTAGAGGTGGAGTATTTTCAATCATTCTGTGCTAGGACTGACAAATAATTATGAAGTCCAAGTTGACAGACTTGATAGACCTTGTCAGCTCTTCAGCCTTCTGCAGGTAGTGCAGAAGCACAATGCAAAATTTTGATCATTGTCTGCTAAGGGTGACAATAATTATGAATGGCCACGTTGAGGTTATGAATAGCTACATTTTTCATTGCTTAGTCAGTTTCAACTATCCAAATTTTTTCCTCAGTTTTAATCATCAAACTATCATTTCAAGGTTTAAATTTTATTTGATAGTACATAATGTTTACCTTGGCTGTAAGTGGCTCTACGATCAACATTCTTCCTCTAAGTTATCCTAACTATAGCTATAGTCATTTCAGATGTGGCTCTGGTCAGCCCGCTCACTCTATGGTAGTTTACCCATTTAGTTAATAAGAAAATTATTTACCCATTTTAAGGATGCAATCAGCAAAGCCATATAAAAAAAAAAAAACCGTGAAATCTGCACTATCGTAGTAAAGTCATCAATCGTCTCATCAGAGAAATGAAGCAAGAATTTTATAGTACAGCTGGGCTACTATTTTAAGAACAAATAATTGACAATATTATATTGTTGAAATCCATTACCTGGTTTGTTTTTGCAAGGATAAGGATAAGATATTTGTTGATGAGAAAAACATGACTTTAGAGACAGTCTAGACTCTAAACTATGCTCAATAAAATAGCAAACTGCCTCAATAAATGCAGAAATTGATAGATAAAAAAAGTTATTGCATTAATAACAAATCAATACCTATAAATATGTTATTTGTGTTTCTAATGGTGGCAGGGTTATCAAAACAAGAACAGAGCTGGCTAAACCAACCAAGCAAACCAGTTCTGGGGTTTTATAAGTAGAATTGCCAAGAGAAGGAATGCAATCACAAGGAATGTATCCAAGTTTCCATCAAGCAAGGGATTGTTAGAATTCTAGTTTGGGAATATGTCAGAGTTGGGATCAATAACTCATAGTGTCTTCAAATCAAATCTACAAACAATTATTGCAGAATCCTTCTTCAATATCTAATGGAATCAGCCATTAAAGAGGAGAGAAGATTCAAGACTATTTATGTGAAGTTGGAGGAACTACATCTATAAAAGGAACCAAAATTATCCTAGAATTTGAGACAGTGAAAAGAGATGAATTATCTGCCAAGCTTGATAAGGCCTATACTTCTGAACTTTAATCATCAGATCTTCTTGTAGAAATTTCTATGTCAATCCCCTTATAGAAGTGCATCCAACAGGTTGAGGAACATATTTTGTACCAAGTTGCCATAAAATGGCCTAAGCCATTGCAGATCTTGCACTTGGAAGGGATGTTTTAATAGTCCATCTTTTAAGTCCATGCGAAGCCCTTGAGATAGAAATGATTATGTCCAACAAATTGTTATTTGAGCTTAGTCCAACACAATCTAGCACACGTGAATAAACCTCCCCTGTTTCTGCTATATGAGCTTAGATATCTACGCAAAGGGTTGTTGATTTCTCCCACAACGTCTTCCTTCCAGAAGTGAAGGGGAAATTCACAAGCCTGATCCTAATGGTATCGGTGGTAATAGTAAAGGTGGATCTAATCAGTATATTAACTCACACTGCAGAAAGTTCTACATAATCTTTGCAACACAAAGATGTTTCATCAATCTCTCTGACCTCACTGTCTACTCTCTGCTTCTATGCTCTCCATAGCCTCTCCCACCAATTTATACTCTGCAGCTATTCTACCACCATCCTTTTCTTTTCTCAGATAGCTAATTGTATCTCCAAGGGCTGGACTCTATAGGCCTCAGTTTTGGCCATTTCCTAAATCTGATTTTCCCTCGTTGAGATTTTCTTCAATATCCATCTATTCCATTGTTCATCCTCTTCTACTTATCATTTATGTTGGCTATCATTGGTCCTATTAAATCCCCCCCCCCCCCTCCCCCACCATAAGGCATTGTTGATTTCAGAGTGCTTTATCCAAATAATGAGCCAAGAGAATCTACAAATGGAGGATTGCAACATTGCTAATGCTTTGGACCAGAATGTACTTGCAGGCAAGCATGATGGTAAAACTGTTTCTTCATAGTCTGGTGTGACTTTGCCAGATTATACCACCTTGTTGGCCAATGAGTTGGAAGATGAGAATAGTGTAACCCAAAAAATCAAACTCTTATTACTTAAGCATCAAGAGGAAATAGAGGAGTTGAGACAAAAGCATGAACAGGTACTGCAAGAATTTATAAATCAACTGCCACAGAAGGGTTTTACTGTGAATTTTTTAAGGAATGGTTTGCCTTCGTCTTCCAATGATACCTACTACAGGGTCTCTGTCAATACTAGTGCAAGCAAAATTAAACCATTTCATGGTGAAGACTTTGTGAGCAGCCAAGAGGAGATTGATGAAACATCAAACCAAAAAGCAATAGTTGAAGAATTTGGAAATCTTAATTCAGTTTCCAAGAAGGAATTAGTGCAGGAAGCTCCAATCTTTCTTCATGTCCTATAAGTGGTCATTTGTTGATTCCTTTGGTGGTTGGCTTGTGCCATGGTAATGATCCTCTAGTCATTGACATGTGGTTTCATTGACTAAGTCACGCAGTTCATGGTTGTGTTCGTAGTTGATGGCCATGAAGTTCAGAATAAAATCGTCAATGCCAAATGATGTGATAAAATTTGGGACAAAGTCAACCTGTAAGTTTGAGGAAATATAATTCTACATTCTAATTTAAATTATTTTGACCACTGAATTTCAAACTCAAATAAATTTAATCACTGCATTTAAATGAATTTATTTAGCTGCCCTTGAATTTTGCCTAGTTTTGAACATCATGGATTAAATTCGGCAAATGCAATGACTTATTCTGTGTGTTATTTTTTCTTTAGTATTAGGGTCGAGCTTCTTCTTATGTATGTTATCATTTATGGTGAAGCCAACCTATGATTATTTCCCACTCTTAACATTGATGTGTATGAGGTGTATAGAAACCATTTTGATCATAAAGTCAGCATGTCATGTATGATTATTTCTCGCTCTTAACATCGATGTATATGAGGTGTCTGAAAACCATTTTCATCATAAAATCATCATGTCATGTAATCATTTGTCCACCTAGTGTAATATCTTGGGTTACTTTGAAATGATTAATGTTAGGGTGCAGTGACACCAACATTTATAGTGTCATGGGTTTACTTTTGATTATTATATGTGAGACTTACTATAATCCTAATACCTCTTTGTCTCTGTCTCTCTGTTTTGGTTTTGTCATTTAAACTCCACTCCTATCATATTCTTACTAGTATATTTCTTCATGTCCTGTAAGTCTAGTCTCAGTGCAGGTTGGAGAACTAGATCTCAATTGTATGTGGTTACCTCTATGTATCTGAAAGTTATCACGCATAAAATAATCTTGAAGACAGTCTCAAGATGCAGAGGATTAAATCTAAAGTTAAAACATCTTCTGTACAACTATCGTAGGGAAATTATACTTGTAGTGAAAAATCTAGACTATTGTAATTTTCAATATCTCGGAATGTTCCTCATTTGAAGGCGGTACACTTGGTTCACAAATTTATGATCGATATATAGAGATGTAGCATTTAAATTTCACATTTTTCTGAACAACAACATTTCTGGTGCCATTTTTTTTATAAAATGAAGCAAATAGAATCTACAAGATGGAGGATTTAATAGGACCAATGATAGCCAAGAGAATCTACAAATGGAGGATTGCAACATTGCTAATGCTTTGGACCAGAATGTACTTGCAAGCAAGCATGATGGTAAAACTGTTTCTTCAGAGTCTAGTGTGACTTTTCCAGATTATACCACCTTGTTGGCCAATGAGTTGGAAGATGAGAATAGTGTAACCCAAAAATTCAAAATCTTATTACTTAAGCATCAAGAGGAAATAGAGGAGTTGAGACAAAAGCATGAATGGGTACTACAAGAATTTATAAATCAACTGCCACAGAAGGGTTTTAATGTGAAGTTTTTAAGGAACGGTTTTCCTTCATCTTCCAATGATACCTGTTACAGGGTCTCTGTCAATACTAGTGCAAGAAAAATTAAACCATTTCATGGTGCAGAATTTGTGAGCAGCCAAGAGGAGATTGATGAAACATCAAACCAAAAAGCATTGGTTGAAGAATTTGGAAATCTTAATTCAGTTGCCAAGAAGGAATCAGTGCAGGAAGCCCCAAGTTTATAGAAATAAGAGCTTCCATGTTGTATTTCTTGGACTGTAGCTAAGTACTGACCAATGAACACTATGGCTCTAACTAAGAAGTTACTCTACATGATCTGGTAAGATTATACGAACCATTACCTTTACTGGATATGAGTTGTTACATTTCATAGGGACTGGTTGCATTTCAGCATGGTCAAAGGTTACTCAGTGGGCCCACATTGAGTTATAATTTTCAGATGTTATAAGCCTTGAAAAGTTCTTACAAAACTTCAGATGGTGTTCCGTCCTTGATAAGCTAGTGCATCTTCCTTAAGCCTTATTCACTACCATTCTAAGTCTAAAACCCTACTCACCCTCTTGGGAAGCCACTTACTGATTTTTGATATTGAAATAATTACCCTATGAGGAGGTAACTAATTGTGACATGGTTGTCCTTAATGCTATTTCTTATAATTTTCCTTCCTAATATTAGGAGGTTACTAATTTGACATGGTTGACCTTAATTGATATTTCTAAGTGTTTCCTTCCTAAAATTATCCTAGCCCGTCATCCTATTTTTTATCGTCACTTATTCATACCCTGAAACTAGGGGATTCTCTCCTTAAAATAATTTTAGGGCCTTGTTTTGGTATGATAAAAGTGCATTAAAAAGGAAAATTATCCACATTAATATACAAGTATATTTTCTCTTACAGGTGGAATCGAGAGCTAGCACTGAGAAAATTATGGTAGTTGGATTTGAGATTGCAGCATTGTGACTATGTTAGCTTATGGTAGTTGGATTTTCGTTGGATTATGTTAGCTTCTGGGTCCAAAGATCACATGGTTAGTGACCAGAGAGGCACATTCCATGGCAAAAATAGAGAGGAGATTCTCTTTCTACTCTAGGCCACAGAGAAGGATTTGCTTCTACAACAACTCGCAAAAGTCTGTCTTGAGGCCTAGTTTAGGCCACATCTATCCTAACATACAATACAGTTAAGATGAAATATATTTGGGTGTATATGAAGACCTTGTTGTAGCAATAACGTGAATAATTGAGGAGAAGGTGGAGTCATAATGATGTATAATGCAAGAGTATCACACTGGAGTTCTGAATATCCCTACAAACATTTTGCATGCAGTTGCCCAGGATAAAAGTTTCCAACATGAGAGGCCACCCAGGATACCCTGGGGAATCTATAAATCATTCTCCTAAAAGCCCAGTTAATGTAATGTATAGTTGTTCATTATGATAGCTATTACCACATATTGAACAGTGTGACAACTTGTTATGGATTCTACTCTATTATGATTGATTCTACTTTATTATGGATATAAGCTTATGTCTACTTATATGGAAGAGTAGTATTTAGTCTAAGTATTGTAACATATATGACTAGGATTACCTATGTAAGGTATATATTACATATACTTATACCGAGATCATTACACTGATAGATTGATTACCAGCTTCATCATATCTAAGCTGCTTAGTACTAATCTCGTGTATTCAAAGCTGTTAGACCTTGTAAGCTTTATTGAAACACATCATGTATTGTCCAATGTGTTTAATTCACTTAATAAAAGCTTATCTATTCTAACTAGTGTTCACTAATATAGCTAGTACTTATTAACCATGGGAATAATAGAGATTGAGTATTGAGTCTAATGTAAGCCATATCAATGGAACCAGTAGTAAGTAGTTATAGAGAAACAAGTGTTACTTACTTTACCTAATCAAATCACCATCATTACGGACTAGTAGAGGTTTCAAGTTTATAGAAAGAAGAGCTTCCATGTTGTATTGCTTGGACTGTAGCTTAGTGACCAATGAACACTATGACTCTAACTATGAAGTTACTCTACATGATCTGGTAAGCTTATGCGAACCATTACCTTTACTGGATATGAGTTGTTACCATTGTAGAAGATGAGTAAAACCTTGATACGTGATCGTTAATTACAGATATTGAGTATCTTACTTGTGGCTTACTTAAGCTCAGTGACCAGAGAGGCACATTCCATGGCAAAAAAAGAGTGGCACACTCTTATAATTTTTTGTGTTGTTACCAGATCTCGTAATATTTCAAAACCACAGATTTGTTTCCCCATTCAAGGTGACATATAAAATGGTAAAATATGCTCTCCACCTCTTTAACCAAATCATGAAAAATTTCATGAAGAGCCACCTCACTGCCCTCATGTTCAAAGTAACAAGAACAGTGTAATGATTCTGAAGAGTTCTTATGAAGGGCTTGTATTTATAAGGCTGCTGGAAGGTGCTTCTACAACAATATGAGGAGAAGGATTTGAGAGGGCCGAGAGGTCTAGAAGGGACCTCCTGCCCTAGCCACAGTGATCTCAAAATATAGTGCAGGAAATCGAATTGGTTACATGTCCTAGAAGGAGATTCTCTTTTTGCTCTAGGCCACAGAGAAGGATATACTTCTATAGCAACTCGGAAAAGTCTGTCTTGAGGCCTAGTTCAGGCCACATCCATCCTAACATACAATACAATTAAGATCAAATATATTTTTGTGTAATCACTTGATTAATCGTACACAATATAGCCAGTATATATTAAGGGCATTAGGTTTCTAACATACTCTCTGTCATTTTGGTGACCATGGATTTGGAGCTACAAAATTCCTTTTGCAGCTAAAAAGGTTGTGGAAAGACTTTTACATATGTTTTGATGAAGCATTCAAATGTGCACAAGGAGGGACTATATGTTTATGAAGCATGTGGCTGGAAATTTCTAGACAACTCCAAGACAACAATTTTTCAAAAGCTATTGTTCAAGGATCAAAGCAATACAAACCACCAGCTTATGAGTAATTTTAATTCAGCAGTTGAATTCTATGAAGGTTTTTGCATCCGAAATAGGTGGATTTGCAATACAAGATAGCTCATGAATCATCTATGCAAAAGGTGAAGGCAGAAGAAGCAAAACTGTATCGGGTGATTTCGGTAGCTAGTAAACAGGATACCACAAGGTCTTCACTATCATTAGCCAAACATTTTATTAATAAATCACCCTGCAGTTCTTTTGTACTAACTGTTGAAAAGGAAAGGTTCAACTTCCAGGATTGTTTACAAAGAAAATAAAAACCTCCAGACATTTCATATTTCAGGAGTTGCAATATAACCATACGAGAACCTGGCAATGTTGGAAGCCTAGCCTTCTTCAACTTTGACGTCATTATGGAAAAGAAAGTACTGAATGTAGAAGTGGTTTAAATGAATAGTTGAAATTTAGATATTACTAGAAAGACACAAAATTTGTATGAATTAACAATATCTTGAAACAAACAGAGAAAATACAAAGCCAGGAAATAAAAAAATATAAAATCCAACTAACCTGTGACTCTAGGTATGCAAACTTCAATTGTGAATTTGCTGCTACCCGCCTCTTCAAAAGCCTCCAAGTTCTGTCTAATGTGTTTTTATCCATGATAAAAGTTGTAATTATATAGAAAAAATTCCCAGCCCCGAGAGCAAAAAATTTGGCGCCAAATAACCAGCACATCCAATTTGGGTAAGAACAGCCAGTTTTCCTCTGTTCTTGGGCTTTCATACGGTGTCAAGTTCGACTTTGGGGACTTCGGCATGCCCTCAAAACCTCAACCTTGTCTTCCTGAACAGTCGAACAGCAAGTAACTCAACCTCGTCTTCCTGAATAGTCGAAGAGCAATTACCTCAACCTCATCTTCCTGTACCTCAACCTCGTCTTCCTGAACAGTCGAAGAGCAAGTACCTCAACCTCTTCTTCATCTTCCTGAACAGTCGAACAGGGGCTTTCTTACACTTTGGGCTTTTATTTGTTTTAATGAAATCGAATAGGGGCTTCGAACAGGGGATTCGAACACTTGGGGCTTTTATTTGTTTTAATGAAATCGAACAAGGGCTTCGAACACTTTTGGCTTTTATTTGTTTTAATGAAATTGAACAGGGGCTTCGAACACTTTGGCTTTTATTTTTTTTAATGAAATCAACCCCTGCCATCAAACTTTTACAAAATCTTATGTGGCATGCCATCAAACTTTTACAAATCTTGAAACAATTTTTTTTTAATAATTAAAATATTAATATTTATTATTTTAATTATTAATTAAATATAAAATCACAATATATTTAAAATTTAATTTTATATAATATAATTAAAACAAATAAAATATAAATATTGATAATTAATATTTTAATAAATTCAATAAAATATAAATATTTTAATCCCATTGGCCTACTTTTCTAGTTATTTGTGGACATTTCTTAAGATTAAATTATCTATATTATCATATCTCGAGAACAATTAACCAATGCTAGTAGCATTTCCCTAACTCTCTAGTATGAAAGATCAAACAAATAGCATAACCCTACACACCTAACAAGCTCTAACCAACAACGTAACTCTGTTATTGATATCATGATCTCCAAATCCCAAGGGCAATGAAAGCATATATACTCTCATAGGTTACTTTTAACATGCCCCTTCAAAGCAAGGTCTCATGGGGAACTAGGGCCTAGACCCTAGGTGTTAATGACCATTTGAATCACCCCAAGGGTACATTGGGAACCAGATGCATAATCAAAAGGGACTTAAGAAAATTAAAGGCCAAGTTTTAAATATATATATATATATTGGACTCACTTTTATCCCATCACCTAACATGCCCCACTCATCCCATGCCTAATGTTTCTTAGCTAGTATCAGACATAATCATAATCATCACCATTGCATTACAAATAACTACATCACATTTACCATCTTTGTTGCAAGGGATCCTAGCTACACTAGCATTCACTGAATTTCGATTGTGGGATACTAGTTGAAATTTTGAACCATGCACAAGTAACAGCGCAGAAAACCAGGAACAGGCAAAGGGATGGAACCAAGAAAGGCTCCCTTTCTTTATAGAGGGTGATAATTCCTCTCTTCTTTATAGAGGTTGATGAGAAGAATTTCACAATGGATATTTGGCTTACTCAAGCCAACCTGAGGAGACCAAAGTTTTAACTGTAGAAATTTGAATAACTGTTAAATAATTCACCGAGATTATCCTGATCACACACTATTTGAGCTTCATGCATAATACATAACCTCTTCTACTATTGATCATCAATTTGCGGAAATTAAACAATCGCATGCGCACATTAAAACCATAAACAATTACACATATAAACACAGTATTTATGGGAAAGCTTAAAGCTGAAAACCCCCAACTATCTGTATATTATAATGATAGAGATCATGTAATAATCATTGTACAAACTCCTCACAAGCTCTCAGTACAATCTCCAATTGTTACACACTACACAAGCTCAGATCATACAAAACACATGCTCCAATCTGCTCCACCTGTTAGCCTGCCTCTACTGCGCAATCCAATATGGATAATCATGAGATCCAAGTTAGAATCCCACCAGTATGTACTGCGCAATCCTCATTGGCTTCTCCATCAATGTGTGTGCAAATCTCATGCACCAATATAGTCACAACTGATAGTCACACTTGCTCTTTCACCTACCTCTTCACTAGTCTCCACTGAAACTGTCCATGCACTGAAGTTAACTGATGTATTCTTTAGTTGATTTATGAGTTAATAATTAGTGAATTAATTAATAATTAATTCACACCAGTCTCACTAATTGTATCAATCAGTTAGACTAGATACAACTAGCTCAACTAAGTTAAACTGAACACAACTCCATTAACTGTCTCATCAACTCCACCAAACTCTGTCACATGAGTTCTAACTGAAGTCAACCATGCAATAGCTCCACTAAAACCTAGGAATAGCGTAATTCCTTCTGTCAGCTGCATGTGCCACATCCAGGCATCAAACTGAAGTGCTCCAAGAGGATAAGATAATGTTTAGAGTCCAAATATTATTAAGAGCTAATAATATTCAACAAATCTATTTTTAGACTGGCAATCTAAAAATAGATTCCGCCCAGTATGTCTAAAAATAGTAGTCCATCTATTTCTTCCGACTTGACCAACCATCCACAATTAGCATCCTACAACTCATAGAACATGATCCATATGTCTAAAAATAGGCATAGTCTAAAAATAGACTTTGCACCAAAAATACCCTGCGGGCCCACTTAGTGAAGGCGACTCCTTTCCACTAAGCTCCTCATCTTGTTGCAATCTCAACATTAACTAGGAAAATCAATATCTAAAATCACAGAGGTGATGTGCCTACTAACCATGTGGGAAAAATTCATTGTCTCACGAATCTATTCCATCTAACTCCAAGGAAAAGGAGTCCACCTAGGATTCACACCACCAAGAACCCAAATAGGCTAGAATAAACAAGAAATGCTCTTAGTGGTACTGAGTCTAGAGAGGCCATCCAAAGTCACTATTATAGAGAGAATCGACTCTTGAACAGATAAATCTAAGCCTCTCTAATCATACCGATGAGATAAAATCACAAGAGAACCTCTAGAGTCCCAAAACAAACAACAGAACCTCCCTCAAAAAAGTGATCGTTAAACTTGATCTCATGGAGATGGCATAGCTATGATCTTGTCAACCCTAGGATGCAATGAATCATCTTAATCGATAGTTGTTAGGAGAAAAACCCACAATTATTCAAGCCTGATATGAAGACCATGAACCCAATGACATCGTATGTAATCAAGATGGACAATGGGATTGTTGAAAAGTGTAGCGAGAGAAGGTCTTCTTTGGTGCGTGCCTTAGCCAAAAAGACCATGATTTGTCTTCCTTTGCCCATGGATGAGTTCGTGGAGATGGTGAATTCATGCGTAGTGTTGGAGGATCAGTTACATGGACCTTCTTCAGTTTGACTACAAGTTCGAGAGGTAGTTATAAATTTAGAAGAGGACGAGTTGGGAGCTTCAATCCTTGATTGAAGCAAGGACGAGTTAGAGAACCAGTTAGACTCTGTTAATTATTCAATCAAAACACATGTTCTAAATTTGTAACTTGCCAATTTTAGCATGGAGCGAATCAATAAAGGAGGACAAAGGCACAAAGTTTCATAGTTGTTTTGTGCACAAAGGACTGTGACAAGACACAGCTCACGAGATTGTGAGAGAGAGCACAAAATTGTGTGAGAGATCTTTGTTGTGAGTGCGTATCTTGGAGGAGCCAATACACAACATTGAAGAGAGCTTTTCTCGTGGCATAATTGCGCTAGGAAATAGGTCAATTCTGCACTAGGAAATAGGAGTCAAGCCCTAAAGAATAGGGAGTCCTCTACACTAGGAACTAGCAAAACCTGTGCAAAAGGAAATAGAGACTATCTGAATGCAAGAAAGTAGGAGCAAGGGTCTGTGTGTTTGCAAGGTCAGTCCAGCTAGGACAACATGAGGACAAGATTGTTTTCAGGGTGATGGTTTGAAGGGCAGAGCAGAGCAGTTCCTTGGATAGCAATATGTCGGTCCTGGGGCTAAGGTCAAATCACAGTTTAGAAGGAGTCTCAAATTTACGTGCATGGAAGAAGCAAATCACAGTAGTGTTGGAAGATAATGGGGTAGTAGAGTATGTCAAGTAGGCAATAGTGCCACCTCAAGGTCCCCAGCGGTTGGCCCAGCATACTAAGAATGACACCAAGGCAAGAAGGATCATTCTAGAGGGGGTTAGAGATCATATTATTCCTCATCTCAATGAGAAGAAGACAGTGTATGAGATGTTTAAACTTAAAGCCATCTTCAATTTGTTTCAGGCTTCCAGTGATGTCACGAATCTTGCTCTCAAAGAGAAGCTAAGAAGTAAGCAGATGAGCAAATATAAGCCCATCATCACATATCTTTCAAAGTTCACTCAGGTTCAAGATGAGCTAGGTGGTGTGGGCATCCTTCCACATGACCATGAACAAGAAGTATTTCAGCGACTTGAACAAGAAGGACATGCAATTTCAGATTGAGCTAGGATATGGAGGTTCCGTCTGACAAAGTCTGAAGTTGCATGCATTCTCCCATCATATGTCTAGAAGCACCATTATCAATAACCCATACATTCTCATTCTTGAAAGTCCTAGATAAAGAGGAAAATAAACTTCCATCCAATACTTCTAGCTTGGAAATGATCTTCAAAATGAAACCCTTGATGAATGTAGTGAGATTCCCAACAAACTTGAAACCCTTGTTTATAACCCTTGCCATCATGCCAACTATGATGTGATATTCAGTCTCTTTCTTGTACCTTAGCTCTGATACTATGTTGGAAAAATGTTTGAACGTGTTCGGGTCGCGTTCGACCCGCCCGACCCTGATGAACGACTTTCGCGCCTTCAAACATTGTTCTGCACGTCCTAAACATGGACGCAGTGCATGAACCCAACTCGACCTGAACGCGCCCGCCCTGAACATTGTTCTGCATGAGTCCTGCAGAAGGACCCCATGTAGTCACAACTTATCAAATTTGATACGGGCACCCTCAACCAAAATGACCCGACCCAAACGCGTTTGGGTGGGCGCCCTCAACCAAAAAAACCCAACCCTAACGTGTTTGGGCGGGCGCCCTCAACCGTAAAGACCCGACCCGAAAGGGTTTGGGCGAGCGCCCTCAAACGAAACAACACGGCGAGCCCAACCGAACAAAGGCACAAGGGAGCAAACAGCAAATGGGCCACATGAACGTGCACAAGGCACCCATGCGGTCACAACTTAGCAAATTTGATACAGCTGCCCTCAAACAAAACGACCCGACCCAAACGTGTTTGGGTGGGCGCCCTCACCAGGGAAAATTTTAGAGGCTAATATTCGCAGGTGGGCTAATTTTCCATGTTTTTTCCAAAAAAAAGATTCACCAATTTCCATTTTTTCTAAAAATGATTTGCCCACATTTTATAGTATAAAATTAATTTACCTTAAAAATCGCCAAAATTTTATAGACTATTATAAAATCATTAGAAATATAAATATTTTTACAAAAATATTACCAAACAGTTTACAAATTGCATATTAGGGACTAGTAATATTCGCCAAGGTTTCTAAACTTTAAAATAAACTTCCATCCTTAAAATTTTCCTTGGCACATGGCGCGCACGACCGAACGACGGCACAAGGGAGCAACTGGCAAACAGGGCGCAAAAAAGTGCACAGGGCACCCGTGCGGTCACAACTTAGCAAATTTGATACGCGCGCCCTCAATCGAAACAACCCAACCCAAACGCGTTTAGGCGGGCGCCCTCAACCGAAACGACCCGACCCGAACGCGTTTGGGCAAGCTCCCTCAACTGAAATGACCCGACCCAAACAATTTTGGGCAGGCGCCCTCAAACGAAACGACATGGCGTGCCTGACCGAACAAAGGCACAAGGGAGAAAATGGCAAACGGGCCGCACGAACGTGCATAAGGCACCCATGCGGTCACAACTTAGCAAATTTGATACGGCCGCCCTCAAACGAAACGACCCAACCTGAACGCGTTTGGGTGGGTGCCCTCACATGGCGCGACATGGCGTGCACGAACGTGCAAAAGGCACCGTTCAGTGACAACTTTGCAAATTTGATACGGTCGCCCTAAAACGAAACGACTCGACCCAACCCGAACGCGTTTGGGCGGGCACCCTCACACGGCATGCCCAACTGAACAAAGGCATAAGGGAGAAACCCGCAAAAGGGCTGCACAAACGTGCACAGGGCACCTGTGCGGTCACAACTTAGCGAATTTGATATGAGCGCCCTCAACAGAAATGACCTAGCCCAAACGCATTTGGGCAGGCACCCTCAACCGAAACGACCCGAACCGAACGCGTTTGGGCAGGCACCCTCCACTGAAACGACTCGACACGAACGGGTTTGGGCTGGCGCCCTCAAAAGAAACGACACGGTGCGCCCGACCAAACGAAGGCACAAGGGAGAAAATGGCAAACGAGCCGCATGAACATGCACAAAGCACTTATGCGGTCACAACTTAGCAAATTTGATACGGCTGCCTTCAAACGAAACGAACCGACCCTAACGTGTTTGGGCAGGCACCCTCACATAGCGCGCACGATCGAATGAAAGCACAAGGGAGCAAACAGCAAACGAGCCACACAAACGTGCACAGGGCACCCGTGCGGTCACAACTTAGCAAATTTGATATGGACGCCCTCAACCGAAACGACCCGACCCAAACGCGTTTGGGCGGGTGCCCTCGGTCGAAAGGACCCGAGCCGAATGCATTTGGGCAGGCGCCCTCAATCGAAACGACCCGACCCGAACGAGTTTGGGCAAGCGCCCTCAAACGAAACGACACGCCGCACCCAACCGAATGAAGGCACAAGGGAGCAAACAACAAACGAGCCGCACAGACGTGCACAAGGCACCCGTGCGGTCACAACTGAGCAAATTTGATACAACCTCCCTCAAACGAAATGACTCGACCCGAACGCGTTTGTGCGGGCGCCGTCACACGGCGCAACATGGTGCGCACGACCGAACAAAGGCACAAGGGAGCAAACGGAAAATGTGTCGCACGAATGTGAAAAAGGCACATGTGCGGTCACAACTTAGCAAATTTGATATGGCCGCCCTCAAACGAAATGACCCGACCCAACCCAAACACGTTTGGGTGGGCACCCTCACACGGTGCGCCCGACCGAACGAAGGCACAAGGGAGCAAACGACAAACAGGCTGCATGAACATGCACAAGGCACCCATGCAGTCACAACTTAGAAAATTTGATATGGTCGCCCTCAAACGAAACGACTCGACCCGAACGCGTTTGGGTGGGCACCCTCAAACGAAACGACCCGACCTGACTCGAACGCGTTTGGGCGGGCACCCTCAAACGAAACGACCCGACCTAACCCGAACGCGTTTGGGCGGGTGCCCTCAAACGAAACGACCCGACCCGACCCAAATGCGTTTGGGCGGGCGCCCTCAAACGAAACGACCCGACCCGACTCGAACACGTTTGGGCGGGCGCCCTCAAATGAAACGACCTAACCCGACCCGAACGCGTCTTGGCGAGCACCACAAAGATATTTAAAATAAAATAAAATAAAAATAAATAAAAATAAATAAAAATAAAAAAAACTCTAAACCAATTATTTTACTTTTTAACATCCACAATATTCCTCAACACTAAGAGCTCAGACTACAACATTTCATGTCAACCCTTAATGTATCCCACCATATAATGGTGAACTATGAGATCAAACAACCCCTATCTATGGTAAAACAAAATTTCAAGATAAAAAAAAAGTTGTTGAGTGATGCATTAATTTAAATTCATTCTAGGTATTAAAACCTACATTCTCTATAGGCTTTTGAAATGCATAGTCACAATGTCTATAATTCTTTTTTTTTACTTAAGTACATCATTGGATGTCACGTGTTTTTAGATATGTAGTAAATTAAATGCTACCCCAAACAAAAAGTACAAATCAAATTATTTAGCTTGAGAGTTGTAATATAAACTTTATCATAGGCCTTTAAATGTCAATGTTTCGACGGTTTTGCCCTCAACGTCGCAAGACCGACGGTTTCCTTAAATGTCGCAAGACCGATGGTTTCCTTAAATGTCGCAAGACCGACAACGGTCTCCTAAACATCGCAATATCGACGGTTTGTCCTGTAATGTTGGTATTCCAACAATTTGTCATGTAACGTCGGTATTCCGACGATTGTCCTAAACTTCGTTGTTCCGATGATACTCCAAAAATGTCGATAGAGCGACGGTTGTTGGCAGGATTTGAAAAATTGATTAAAGTTGGGGAAATTTCCGACAATACATCAAAAGTGTCGGAACTAAATTGTTGGAATTTTAACCAAATGTACTAGTGTGCCTTGCGAAATGGCCATGGCCGTGACAGTCCCTGCATTTAAATGGAAACTGCTTATAATCCAGCTCCTGGATATGGGTCCAGTCAACAACCATTAGTTTGATAGCTTTAGGTAGCCCAACTTCCAAATCCACCTCGACACATTTACGTGTGCATGAGTATTGATCTTTTCTCACTGCTTGATCAATATACTTTCTGAGGGTATTGCCAATGGTTTGGAGAGACTTTTGGTTCCAGAAATGCAATGGGAGATGTGGGAGGCTTACCCACAATAAAATAGTTGAAGGCACATATTGAGCATGATCTAAGTTAGGGGTCCATTTATTTAAGTATAGTCCCTTAGGACCCATAAAATATGGGCCATTCCTGAAGATGAGGCTTTTGTCTTCCACATTCTCAAAAACAAAAACAAAGTATCCTTTGCCTACAAAGTGGCTTTTGATGCCTTCCAAGACTAAAGGAATCCAGTTCCTCTGCACCCAATCTTCAACAACTTTGGGAGAGGGCCAGAGGTCAGTAAACTATCCAATGAGCCCTCTTTCAGCCAAGTTCAATGCAAATCGACAAGTTTCTTCAATTTGAAGGCCACCGAAGGGATGCTATCTAGCTTCTTCACAAACATTTGCTGAGATCCAGTCAGAGGGTGCTTGTTGCTGGCTGCTATCAGTTTCTTGAATGCAAGGACTTCTAGAGGAGGAGGAAGGGGAGCCTCGGGTCCCCCTCCTGATTCCATGGCGGCTGGGAGGTCGCAGGTAGGTCAGCTCGCTCTCAACCTGTCAGAGCGCGCGCTAGCTTGTACAATAAAATCATCTAGTCGTATATTTTAACCCTAGACTAAATTAGTCATTTTTAGTTTGGTCACTTAAAATTGATCAAATTTAGTAGTAATTCTTGAAACAATTGTGGTTACTAACTTTTTTAGTCACCTAGTCACTAATTTCATCATTTTCTACTAGTGCATCCTCTCGGAGAAATGTATGCCAGATGATTGACAAATGGCTCCTCAGGAAGAAAGAATTCTCCAGGGCCTCCACCTAGCGCCTAGCATGGTCTCCCCAGATTCTTGGAAAGTTATCCCTGACAGAGGGGACACCATCAGGATCTTCAAACCTCCTCTAGAAGGATTCATCAAACTCAGCTTTGATGAAGCCTCGAAAGGAAATCCGAGGAAAGCAGTGATGACTCTTGTGGCTTTGCCAACAACAATGAAGCATAATTCATAGGAGTGCACCAAGGTCTCCTCTTGGCCATCAGGCTAGGATACAGAAATCTAGTAATCGAAGGAGACTCTCAGTTGGTTACGAACACTCTCAAAAAACTTAATCAAGGAACGAAGTGGGGCGAACTAAGCCAAAGATGGCGTACTTCTTCACATGTGCAAGGATTGGAGGATACAAACAAGAAATTTGATTATATCATTATCACCCATGTAAGGAGGGAAGGAAACATAGCAACTGACCTCCTAGAAAATTGTGGTTGCACTCACCTGAATGAACCTATTGAAGTAAGCATGCGTCCTAATCTCGGGGAAGAACAATGGATCAAGCTGCAGAGCATCAAAAAGCAGGACAGGTCGGAGGGCAGAGCTCACCCATAGTTCTCGGACTCAGCGCCTCGATTGGGGTGTAACGAAGAAGATCGGCCCTCCCATCAGTGTTAATGGTAGTGTCCCTGGGGTTGAAGCCAACCACCTTCCACATGAGTGGTAAGGGCGGCAGGTTGTACTGTCACATGCAGCACAAGGTGAGGTAGCGATACAGAGGCCCGTGCATGGAGCTTAAAACGGGGTGGAGGAAGGCCTGGGGGTTTTGTTATGACGAAAGACTTTGGTGCAGGCGTGACAGTGGGATAACAAACCTCCATTGCACTTCCACCACGATGAAACTCAGGTATGTGCTTGGTTTCATCTCCCTTTTTCATGCTATGTTTATGTTTTATGATTTGGGCTGGTTTCTATGGGAGCGTAAGGTGATTAAGCTGGACTGGTATAGTCTTCTGCTAGGTAGGAGAGAGCGGAACCATTACGACTCTGGTTGGGGGAAGGTTAGGGTTATTTTGGGTCTATACCTCTGTGTCAAAGTAGGAATTAGGCATGGCCTCAACTTGCACCCGAGTGTGAGTCTGTCAGGTAAGGGATGCCAACAAGATGGAATGGTGAGAGGTCGGGAAATCCTGCCAGAGTATAGAGTTAAGGAGCAATCATGGGTTGTGTTTAGTTCAAAGGCTTTGCTGGTTTATACCACCTTGAGCTACTTGGGCTCAATGCGCATGAGGAATGGGAGAGGGAATTCCACCCAGGCCTGAGCAACGGGCAGCGACGCCTCCTTTGTCAATTTCGAGGGTGGTAGGTATGACGAGAGAGAGGACATCAGAAGGGAGGTTAGGAGATTGAAGGAAGGCATGAGCTCTTTGTGTTATGTGGATAATTTATGGGGTGCGTGCGACTGTAAGGGATAGGGGGTAGCAGAAATTA
Organism: Pinus albicaulis; assembly: GCA_034641835.2. Lineage (NCBI taxonomy): Eukaryota > Viridiplantae > Streptophyta > Pinopsida > Pinales > Pinaceae > Pinus > Pinus albicaulis. The sequence goes on from CM076572.1 coordinate 114,142,817, forward strand.
AGTAGGGTATGAGGGCGATGAGTCCACACAGGGACAGGCAGGGGAGAAGTCCTGGAAAGAGGCCCCCGAGTCACCTTTCTTCTGATAACTGGGATGCGTGGACCTTTGATCATTTTCATTATATGGAATTATGCCATTGTTTGATTGTGTGGACAGGTCACCTACCCGGAAACCTAGTCAAAGATTGTGGGATGGCATGCTCCAAGAGTCTTGCAGCTCGCAACCATTCCAAGAGCCCTGCAGCTTGAGGCCGTGACTGGAAAGATAAAGGGAAGGCGGTAGAAGCCCAACCCAGCTCACCTCCGAGCAAGCCGAGAGGAAAGAGGTCTGCAATCGATGTGATCCAAGAGGCAGCGAAAGCATACCACAAGAACACATCAGAGGAAATTCAAAAGCTCATTGAAAAATAGGAAGCTGACATAAACATACATGCAGAGACAAAGATGGATACTAAGGAATGGAGAGGTTTAATACTAGATTTGGGACAAACAAGGGGCAGACTAACATAATTCAAGTAGACACAGTATCTTTATTGGTCTATGAAGAGAATCTTTGGCAAAGCCTTGGAGCAGATCTCTATGAGCTTAGTGAAATTAGCCCAAGACTTCCCAGACTACAAGAGCGAGTTCGATAAGATCAAGTTCCAACTGAGGAAAAGAGTTCGAAAAGATCAAATTTGTATTGACGATAGAGCTATTTAGTTTAATTCAGGGTTTTATTTATTCCTAGATGGACCTTTTAAAAGCTTTGATGGAGAGCTTAAAAAATACCCTCACAAAGATACATTTTCAACCTTTGGAACAGGAGTTATTCCAAAAAAGAGTAACCCAACTCCATCGAATTCACCCTTATTTTATTTTGAAATTACAATAATATAAAAATATTTATCTTAATTGACTTATTCATAAAATAAATAATTATGTAATATGGTTTTGTGTATTTATTTTCTCATGAAAATAATATAAAAAGTAAATAATTGAAATAAAATATTTAGAAAACAATTACTTTGAATTTGTTGTATTTATGGTTCAAAATGAGAATAATATAAAAAATAAATAATTGAAATAAAATATTTAGAAAACAATTACTTTGAATTTGTTGTATTTATGGTGCAAAATGAGAATAATATAAAAAGTAAATAATTGAAATAAAATATTTAAAAAACAATTACTTTGAATTTGTTGTATTTATGGTACAAAATGAGAATAATATAAAAAATAAATAATTGAAATAAAATATTTAGAAAACAATTACTTTGAATTTTAGTTTTACATGTAAACATGACAAACAAATAAATATTATAAAATAAATATTTGTGAATTTAGTTCTGATTTATATATTCATAATATAAATATTTGTAATTTTTTTATAATTATGGTGACAATTCGCATTAATAAATCCACTTGTACATGCCAACATGGCAAACACAAAGTTAACTACCCTACTTTGTAGAACTTGACAATATAGCATACACCACTTCTTTAAATATATGGTGATATACTCCACTTCCAATAAATCAATAAAAAATTATTTCACTTTAACACCACATAGTAAGAATGGTGCTAACTTGTCCGTCAAATATGGTGATTATATACTTCATTTTTAATATGATACATAAACATTTACACCACATTAACACCACATAACGTAAGTGGTGCTAACTTATGGTGATATAATTCATTTTTAATATAACACATAAACATTTACACCACATAACTTAAGTGGTGCTAACTTATGATATACTTCATTTTTAATATAATACATAAACATTTACACCATATTAACACCACATAACTTAAGTGGTGCTAACTTATAGTGATATACTCCATTTTTAATATGATATATAAACATTTACACCACATTAACACCACATAACATAAGCCGTGCTAACTTATGGTACTAAAAGAAAATTTTTGTTATTGCACTAATAAGTGTCCCAACTGTAAGTGTATGTGGTAAGTGTCCCAAATGCAAACACCGATAAGTGTATATGATCCATAAAAGCACAACACCCTGCAAATACCTGGAAATGTATGTGATCCATAAACGCACAACACCTTTCCTTCGATACCTTCGCTAATTTATCTAAGTGCAAATTTTATTCCTGGTAAATGTGCGAGAACGATACTTTGGAAAGTGGACAATAAAGACTTAGTTATTCAGCCAATGAAACGCTCGAAAATATTTAGAGTCGCTCGCTTATTTCCCAGTCAATGACGACCGTGCAATCGCAAAAAATATTGATCACTTTGATCCCATCCATGTGGCGCAAAAAAGCATGCCCCATAGAGTTTATAAATGTGCGAGAAGGATACCCTTTGGAAAGTGGACAATAAAGACTTTGTTATTCAGCCAATGAAACACAGTCGCTCGCTTATTGTCCCGTCAACGATGACCTTGGAATTGCAAATTGCAAAAAACATTGATCACTTTGAAAATATTGATCACTTTGATCCCCATCCATGTGGCTCAAAAAAGCATGTCCCGTAGAGCCAACAACTATTTGTGCCTTGACCATTGGGCCATTTGAAGCATTAGTATTTCTCATCTGCCTTGGTATTTGTGCTTTGACCATTCGGCCATTTGAAGCAATAGTATTTCATATAATATTTTTCTTATTTTTCTCGTCCCACTACCACATATCCCTGCAAATGTAACTTCATTAAAGAAACCCACTAAGAAACTATTCCCCACATCCCTTAGTGTAGTCTCATTAAAGAAACCCACATCCCTAGTGTAATGTGGAAACTATTCCCCACATCCCTCACATCCCATAGTAGTGTAGTCTCATTAAAGAAACCCACTAAGAAACTATTCCCCACATCCCTTAGTGTAGTCTCATTAAAGAAACCCACATCCCTAGTGTAATGTGGAAACTATTCCCCACATCCCTCACATCCCATATCCCTCACATCCCATAGTAGTGTAGTCTCATTAAAGAAACCCACTAAGAAACTATTCCCCACATCCCTTAGTGTAGTCTCATTAAAGAAACCCACATCCCTAGTGTAATGTGGAAACTATTCCCCACATCCTTCACATCCCATAGTAGTGTAGTCTCATTAAAGAAACCCACTAGGAAATTATTCCCCACATCCCTACCACATATCCCTGCAGATGTCACTTCATTAAAGAAACCCACTAAGAAACTATTCCCCACATCCCTAAGTGTAGTCTCATTAAAGAAACCCACTAGAAAATTATTCCCCACATCCCTAGTGTAATGTGGAAACTATTCCCCACATCCCTCATCCCTTAGTGTAGTCTCATTAAAGAAACCACACTAGGAAATTATTCCCCACATCCCTTAGTGTAGTCTCATTAAAGAAACTCACTAGGAAATTATTCCCCACATCCCACATCCCTAGTGTAATGTACATCCCACATCCCTAGTGTAATGTACATCCCTAGTGTAATGTACATGGTGTTTTGTGCAATAGTCACAAAATCTTTCTCAAGGAAAAATAAAGAGGGAAAATAGGGGTTAAGTATAGATATTTTCTATTTTATTGCACAAAATCTTTCTCAAGGAAGAATAAAGAGGGAAAATAGGGGTTTAAGTATAGATATTTTCTATTTTTTAATTTGATTTTTAATATGTAGTCCAATTAGATATTTTAATATATTTTAATAAGGTAATAAGGAAATTAAGTAGAGATATTTTTTATTTTTAATATGTTCGTCAAATTAGAAATAGATTATGTAGTCAAATTAGTTGTCAAATTAGATATTTTAATAAGGAATATAAGTAGAGATATTTTTTATTTTTAATATGTTGTCAAATTAGAAATAGATTACGTAGTCAAATTAGTTGTCAAATTAGAAGAAATAGATTATGTAGTCAAATTAGTTGTCAAATTAGAAATAGATATTTTAATAGGTGATATTTTAATAGGTGTTTGAGTAGAGGTATTTTCTATTTTCTAATATGTAAAATATGTAGTCGTAGTCAAATTAGATACAAATTCGATATTTTCTAATTTGAAAAAATGTAGGCAAATTAGATACATCTACGCAAATTAGAAAAGACTAGATATAGATATTTTCTAATTTGACTAGATTAGATATTTTATTTAGTATTCCACGACTGAAGACGAAGAGATAAACACATATCTCATGTGTGTCAAATTAGATATTTTATTTAGTATTTCACGACTGAAGACGAAGAGATAAACACGTGTGCTATGTCAATTTCATTGACGAGTATGTATAATCCATATTAGTTTTATAGCCCTAATAGGGCATTTTTCCATTTTATCATGATATTGAACCAATTTTCAAATTCCTTGAAAACTGAGAAAACTACAGTAATGTGTGAGATATGCAAATTCATCTGTAATTTGAAAACTGAGAAAACTACAGTAATGTGTGAGATATATGCAAATTCATCTGTATTTCAACATTTCAACACGTACTTGCGACAAATATTTTTCCATTTCATCATGATATTGAACAAATTTTCAAATTACTTGAAAACTGAGAAAACTACACTAATGTATGAGATGAGCAAATTCATCTGTATTTCAATTATTTTTCCATTTCATTCATGATATTGAACAAATTTTCAAATTACATGAAAACTGAGAAAACTACACTAATGTGTGAGATAAACAAATTCATACACGTACTTGCGACAATTGTACGGTTTATTTCTCTTACTAAGGGCTTGCCAAGGCACTAAATTCCTTACAGTTCAACGAGTTACGGATGGTAAATATATAATTTCCATTGAACATTTAGAAAACACAAAAACTAAGGAAAAACCTAGCCTTTAAATATGCCAACCTAATTTTGGTAGTGAAATCTAATATATCTAAACTAATCTGAGATAAAATATTGATTGGTTCAATCAAAGAATCAGAGGAGATGCCAAAAACACGAAATGTAGCTTCTGAGTGTTGTCTCTGCTGAGTGATGCAGTGGTATTGGCAAATAACAGCCTTATACATTAAACAATAATGCATTACAAGCATCTCCTATGATCAGCGGCTTATCAGCTTACTTTTCAGCCCTGGCTTTAAGTCGATCGATGAGAAGAGCGTCCTCCAATGTATAGGCAGGCACTGCAGGAGTAAAACCCCATTCCTCATTCAGCTCCGCTGCGGATTGCATGGCCTTTCCAATTACTCCAGACTGGGGACGCCCATGAGGACTCCCACGAACCTCCGCCTCCATGATTTTCTCTGCATCTTCTCTCGTCACAGCCTTGTCTGCGGGAAGATCTACAGTTGCTGCCTGCACATACACAGAGATATGAAAACACAAATCAATATGCAGAAAAACTAAATGTGACTCAAACCAAGAGATACATCAATAAAACACATCTTCTGCATTGTTCTCTCATGCAGTCATAGAGCTGCATGGCAAAGGGTATACATAATTTACCAGCAAAATGTTTGACAGAGTAGTCTTCCCCACGTCGTTCACTCGAGGATTAAGTTCGGCTGCTGCTTGGGCTGTGGCAGCTATTCCTCCTTTTTGCGTGACGGGGTTGCCTGTAGCCCTTTTTTCTGCAGATTGAATGGCTCGAGCGTCGATTGAATCAATTGGTTTTTCTCCTTCCTTCATTGCAGCAGATTCAAGGGCCTGCTTGAAATTAATAGTGGTTAACATAACACAGAGACACGCATATATAAATCCCAGGTCTATTAGGCTATTATAATTCTTCTAATGGTTTTATTATTTTAATCCCTTCAGTGGATTAATAGTTATTTAATAGAAGCTGGCTTGGGGTTTGATAGATCCATGCCAGAGTTCAGAGTCCATAGTCATATAATTGAACAGGGAAAAACCAGGTGAACTATCGTCAAAACCCTTATACAGTCCTTTGGGGCATGGAAGTATGCACTAGGCAGAAGTTTGCTTTTAAAATTTAATGATTTCACTGTTTAATATGCTTCCTCTCAATTTTTATGGGGAGTGAGAAGTTTTTAATTATAATTTGTTTATAATTTCAACGTTTACTATGCTTTCCCTAAATTTTTCGGGACGAGAAGTTTCAAACTGACATTTTTACTATGCTTTCCCTAATTTTTTATGAACGAGAAGTTTCAAAACTGACATTTTTCTTTTTCATTTTTACTATTAATAGATCTTGAGTTAAAGATGAGGCGTAAGAAGTTTATAATTATGAGGAGTGTTTATAATTTATAGATGAGTATTAAGTTACATACTTGTAACTTTACAAGCTCTTGAGTTAAAGATGAGGCGTAAGAAGTTTATAATTATGAGTGTTTATAATTTATAAATGAGTATTAAGCTACATACTTGTAACTTGTAACTTTACAAGCTGTATGAGAAGAGTAGAACAGTGGCTGATGCCGGTGTTCTGTTAAAATGATGGGGGTGTTATGTTAAGATGCTCTTTGTGTAAAAGAATGGGTTGTTCCAATCTGGCTGTAATCCAAAAAAAATATCCAATCATGTTACTTAGTTCAATTTGGGTGCAATCCTGAATGATTTTGATCACTTTGAATCCAAATTTTAAAGTTACCGTATCATTGGATTTGAAGTTCTGGCAGCCTCATTAAAGCTATTTTCATTTTGTGGATCCTGAATGAAATCAGTTTTTTCATTTTGTGGATTTTGTGGATTATAGCTCTATTTGAGAGAGCAGCTGTGGATTATAGCTCTATTTGAAGGATGTAGATTTATCTACAAATTTAGAAACCTTGACGATCTATTGCATCTTATTAGTCGTTTCTATGCAAACTAGTTCTTTGGACTATATTTGAGAGAGCAGCTTTGAAGGATGTAGATTTATCTTAAAGTTTAGCAACTTGGAAACCTTGACCGGACTATATTTGAGAGAGCAGTTTAGAAAGATGTAGATTTATCTAAAAGTTTAGAAAGATGTAGATTTATCTAAAAGTTTAGAAAGATGTAGATTTATCTAAAAGTTTAGAAAGATGTAGATTTATCTAAAAGTTTAGAAACCTAGAAACCTAGACCTATTGCATCTTATTAGTCGTTTCTATGAAAACTAGTTCTTTGGACTATATTTGAGAGAGCGCAGCTTTGAAAGATGTAAAGATGTAGATTTATCTGAAACCTAGAAACCTTGCCGACCTAGTGACTAATATGATCTTATTAGTCTCTTCTCTACAAACTAGTTCTTAGTCTCTTCTATGCAAACTAGTTCTTTGGACCTTGCCGACCTAGTGACTAATATGATCTTATTAGTCTCTTCTCTACAAACTAGTTCTTAGTCTCTTCTATGCAAACTAGTTCTTTGGACTAATATGATCTTATTAGTGCAAACTAGTTCTTAGTCTCTAGTTCTTAGTCTCTTCTATGCAAACTAG